>JAQNBH010000008.1:9262240-9862240 GCA_028752905.1 Cladorhizidae sp. MBARI D1340-BT2 | reverse complement strand
TTCTTAGATCCATTTTAAAGCAATCAAAGAGCATGCTATAGCTTCCATGTGCTCTCCAGACAAACCTAGCCCACTGCACTTAGTGTTATTGCATATTAAGAACCACGTGTGGCAATTAACACATTTGTCCAATGTTTACCCCCCAAAACAATATCCCCAGATAAAACCCTGCATAAAGTTAACCATGGAGCATGAAGTGTACGGATCATTGCTATTTCTGGATTACCACCTACACAGAAAGGAAGACCGGAGTGGTGTGAAATGTGCTGCCAGCGAGTGTGGATGCATTGCATTGTTTTCATTTTTTTAAATTTGCCCTGATGATGACCGAAGTATTTCGTTCGCTTCAAAATCAAAAAGCTGATTTAAAGATAAATGTTAAAGCATATTATGATGTCAGCTGAGAGTAAGTTTGAACAATCTTCATAATGTTTTGAAAGTCTCCTTTGCCTGGTCTCAGTGCTGTGTAGTTCTGCTTTGCTCTGAGTATACTGATAATTCTCCTCCCCCCCCCCCCAAATCATGTCATTATGATACTCCAGGGATAGACAATATGGCTAGACTGTTTTAGCAAGTCAACATGACTACTTTGCAACATATCTGAGAGACTATTTGTGCATGAAATATTCTGCCAAACATGTCAAGAGAACTCTCAGCTGACATAGTGTAGATACTACTCTCGATAATCTACTTAAATTTACTCTACTCGACATTTCAGCTAGCTTTCATCAGGAATAATGAGTCGCTGATTCTTAGCATCTCATTATGGCCATCTAGCCAAAATGTCAAGTGAGTGAATTTAAGTTGATTATAATCGTATCTAAGAATGATGCAACTTGATAGTGAGCTTCAACACCTTCATATGATCAGAGCCATCGCCAATTTCTTCTGAAATGCATCATGTGTCCATTCACAGCACCAAATTTGGATGCCGAACAAGTATCTGAAAGTTTCCATAGTTGTAAAGGTGGCCTTGTCTGCATGGAGATTATGCTGTTTCTGCATGAACACAGCATGAGCCTCCATTGTCATAAAGATTCCATTACAGAAAAAATTAACTTGAGTGAGGTTGTAGCCTATATGGGTATGGGTACCGTTTCCTTTCTTCTTTAGCAAAGTAAATTCTAGCTGTAGATTTCAGCAACCAAAAAATTATGTTCTCAGTTTTTGTTGTAATTTTTGTAGTTTTCTGTTTGTTTGAATGGAAAATTTCGTATTCATTGCTCCTTATTTGTAAGTGAGTTCTAACGCCATCAGAGTCTAGCCACATGGATATTGGTCTATCTGTGTTAAGTGACCTCTCCTGGGGAAATCACTAAATCTAGAATCCTAAGCTATAGCTATCAAACCCTAATTCCATTTAAGAAAAGAAAGCTCACATGTACGGATCTCAACATTGAAAACTCAAAAAAATCAAGAATGTAGACAAACCTGAAACCATTCAGAGAAGGGCGACAAGGTATATTGTAAACTATTTCAAGGTGGCTTAGCTATAAGCATTGAGCATGCTCTCTCTAATGCATCAATTAGAAATCCATGACATCAGCTCACACGCTAAGATGTATCACCAACCATAGCCATCATGCTCAGATATTTTTCCAGCAGAACAGTTTAGCTGTCCTGAATGGATTTAAAAAAATAGACTTCAGAAAAGGAGAGAGAGAAAAATCTAAGCAGCTTCTGAAACAGCAGAATAAAGAGAACTGAGATTAGAAAGAAAAAGGAACAAGCGATACAAAAAGGTGTGATAGAAGCACAGCATCCCATGATGGAGAAGCTTCTTTGGGCTCAGGTCAAGCTTCTGCACTCCATGTTTGTATAGCTTAAAAGAATGGATGTTGACGTTTCATTCTGACACTATATAGCTAAACTGGAAATAATCATCCAGATAATGGCCTTGCTAAACTGGAAATAATTGGGCTCAATAGCGAGCGTCCCAGCCTTGCAGTTTGCAATCTCTAAGGAATATCTCTTAGTTATTTCTACATATAACTATCTAAGCAATGCAAGCAATTAAATATTGGTGATCAGGCTGAAAGTAATTGTCTATCTGTCCATCACGCCTTTACTCGCCACCTTCATTTCTAGTAAGGATAGTTCTGTTTTCTGCACAAGCAGCCATTCTCACTCTCGCGTGCAGCCAGTTCTTTTTCCAACTAAGTTGTTTTCTCTTACCATTGCAAGTGTCGCTATCTCTGGTGTTTACTCTTCTTCGTGTCATGCATCCTCGGGAGTACCTCAAGGATCTATTCTTGGTCCTCTTGTCTTTGTTCTTTACATTAACGGCATTGCAAAGCTCCCACTCTCGACATCGTCTACACTTACTCTCTATGCAGATGACAGATGACATTCTCCTCTCCCATCCACCTCTTCCTTAGATTCAGTGCAATCAGACATTGATTATATCATCATGGCTATCTTCCCATCTCAAAGCAAGTATATGATGATCTCTCGTAAACCCCTCGCATCCTCATCCTCCACTGTATTAGTCCTCAATAGTACTCCCCTTGATCTTGTCACTTCATTTACATATTTAGGAGATGCTTTCACCTCTAACCTCTCCTGGAACCTGTACATTAAAAAGTATGCACTAAAGGAAAACAATAGGATTAATTTATCGCAACATTTACCTCCACTTATCTTCTCATACGCTAACTAAATTTTACACTACATTAGTTCTCCCTCATCTAAGTCACTATTCCTCTGTGAGGTCACCTCCTCCCTCTTCTTGTAATCCTTAGAACATGTTCAGGACTTTGCACTCAGACTCTATACTCACCAATGGACTTCTGACTATGCATCCCTCCTCTTCACCCTTAAATTCCTACACTTTCAAATAGATGTGCTCGGGCCAAGCTCCTTCTAATTTACAAAATAATTTTTTTTTAATACATCCAATTAGCTCTTACTCCACTCATATCTTCTCGCCAATACCACCCATTGCACATCGTAATCCCATTCTCGCGCACTGCAGCCATGTAGTCTTCCTTCGTTCCGTCTTAATTAACAGCAAGAGTACACTAAAGTAGTATAAATTGGCAAAGAATGGTGCAGGGGTGGAGAGGTATGCCAAGTCCATGCATGGTCAGGAAGGTTTGCGGTTGCAATTTAAACTGAGGACAGCTGTCAGCTGGGTTGTTGGAGGATAAGAAGCAATGTGGAATAATTAGGGCTGAGAGGTGTATCATGTGTGGTAGTGGAGCAGGGGAAGATGTGGGACATTTATTGGTAATGAGAGGAATTTGAGAGGGGTCAGCTGGTGGATTAGGTGTGCAGAGGGGCTGGACAGTGGCTGGATGAATATAGAAAAGTGGGTAAGGATGGAAAGGTGGCATTGCTGTTTGGGAAAGGTGTGGAGGGAGTAAGTGATGCAGTGATGGAAGAGGTGGATGAGTGTGTTATGTATTGGGTAGGGAAATGGTGGCAGAGGAGAAAGGAACTGTAGTGTGGCGAGGTGATGAATGATCTTTGATCCCCTCCCCATCCCACTCCTTGAGCAGTGGGACACTCTTAACTATTAGTATTATGGATATTAAGTAGTTGATAATATAAATTGTTATTGGTGTTAGTTACTGTTACATAGTCTCACACTATGCTGTAGTATATGTGGTGTCCTTAAGGGGGTCCACTACCCACAAAAAAAAATTTGGGGGGGGGGTTGGTTTTCCCCCCAAAATATGATGACAGTACATGCAAGATGCTGCCTTCCAAATTGGAGAAGATTTGGATGCTCCATTCTAGACTTATATTAACTTGAGTACTCCCGATTTGCGAAGAAGATGCTTCATGTAATAGTGAGTTTCAATGGCCGCGGAGACCGACAAGGGAAGCAAACCAGTGATTCTGGTCATCCCCCTAGGAAGCGGCCTATATAGGACAGACCAAACTTCCCATCCCTATTCTTGATTTTTCTAGTATGTACATGTATACCACTTTTCTTTCTTTTTTTTAGTGGTATGGTCAGTTCAACCATTGAAATACTATACTAGTCCTTAAAATGCCTGTCCCGAAAAAGTTGCTTATTTGGGCCAAGGACAGTTCTCCCTGCTTCATATTTGGAGTAATCAGACAAAATTATATAGATTCTGTTTCCTACAAGATGACATTCTCTGTTTTTAATTTAAGCAAGTATGATGTCAACAGGTACAAAAAAAAAATGAAAATGCTACCAAGAAATTGCAATAGTTTTTAAAATCCATGATCACACTATTTAAAAAAAACTCAATGTTATATTAAATATGAACATATTATTAATTCCACATTGCAGATGAGCCATCCATTCCAGCCACACATTCTTTTCTCTCTGGCTCAGCAAACCTGGTAGGCTTGTGCAAAAAAACACAGATTATTATATATATTATATAATTATGTAGCATTCTAAGGTTTTCTCAGTATAGATATTATTGCCTGCTTACTGAAACCAGTCTTTTTTTAGGTTCAAAGAATCCAAGTGCCACTCCCACCACTTGGTAGAGCAATCAAACAAAAATTAAAATTAAAATAGTGCACCACACAATGTAATTTTCCTTGTGCAATAGATTCAGAGTACTTCAAGCGGCTGGAGGTTGGAGTGAAGAGAGCACGTTTGGATCAGTCTGATCATGTCAGTCAGCAAAATCAAGCATGGCTCCAGGCTTCATACATGGTGGCTTTGAGAATTGTCAACAGACCATCTGCAACTCGCACCTAACCAACAAGCAACCCAATGCCAACATTTCTGCAACAACCACCACCTCTTTCACAACTCTCTCAAATGACGAGTCTCTCACAAACCATTGCAGAATCACCAGGTACACCCAACAATTAATTTAGTGCAAAAATACTTGATGGTTATGTTTCATTTTTCTTCCACTCACATTATTACACATACCTCTGCAGCATGGTGCTCTATGCCCATGACTACTTCTGTTTAAAAAATCATCAGTTTTCCAGGCTCCAATGTGACCATTCCTCACAACCCACTTGATATTTTTAGGTTGGTGTTCTCAGATAGTCTTCTTCACCACATAGTCACAGAGACCAACAGGTGTGCCAGAGAAGTGGTGAGAAATAAGGGTCTGGATCAAATGGAATACATCAGAGGAGGAGCTAAATGCATATTTTGGCTTTATAATCTTGATGGGAATATCAGGGAAGCCAGAGATCAGGGATTATTGGAGTACTGATCCCTTATTGCACCATCCACCGATAGCAGACAAAATATCCTGCAAAAGGTTTGAGGAAATTACCAAAAACCTCCACTTTGTGGATAATTCTCAACTTACTACTCGTGACCATCCATCATGGTTTTTGTTGGATGCATGTGTCACTAATCCACATATACTATCTCATTATACAGTGAGAAATGTCCAACCTCTCTCTCCAATGCAACTGGAAGACTTCCCTTGTAAACCAGCTCTACAAGTCATGAAAATGACAAGGAAGACCAAGGAGCACTGGAATGGAAATATCATCACCAACACGTCCCTAAGATGAGCACTTTCTTTCTTGAGGAAATAGATGCCACTGGTGCATGTACTTCCAGAAGAATCATTCAAGTCGAAGAGAAACAATCTGGGTATGTAATACCTGTCCTGATAAACCATCCTTGTGTCTAACAGGAAAGAATGATAATTTAAACTGTTACAAGTTATGGCATACTTATTTCTTGTTTTTATTAGAAGTTTTTTTGTAGGCACTAATCTCTTATTCTTCATCTATCTATCTACCTGCCTTTAAGTTAACAACCTTTTGCTATAAAAATATTCAGCTAACTTGACAGCTTACCCTTTCTGCTCTCCTGTTTATTCTGCATTTTTTTTACATAGAATATTATCACACCATTTTTTGTTAGGTTCTAGGCTATCTATAACCACATGCAAGCTAGCTCTACTAGAATTAGACTTAGCTTACTTCGATAATGTCAATCGAATTTCTCTTGGGAGCCTGGTTGTGGAATAAAGGAATGTAATTCTCGGACAAAAAATAGCTAGTTAAAATCTAACTAGATAACACACCGCAACACAAACTGAACACAACTTCCAAGTATTTTAGCTGTGATGACAGGTTTTCACAAACGAGTCAACTTCAGACCAAAATAATTCTGTAAGTGTGCATCTGTATATACCAAGGGTAAAGTTAAATGCAGATGTTGCCTCCTTCCAATAAGTAAACCCACTGCTGAGAAAAGCTGGTTCTCTTTTAGTATATACTTGTTAAGAACTTGCCCTCATGAGATGCTTTCATGCGCAGATGGCAAAATGCTGCATCGTTGTCGACATCATAAAGAAGCCATGGGAATGTTAGACACCACTCTGGTCTGAACGATCCTTCTGTCATTTCTTTCCAATGACCAAATTCTCTTTTCGGAAAAGGAAACTACTTCTTGGCACAAACTGTTATGGTAGTAGAATACTACCAGATCGAGAAGCCATTTCACTGGCCATTAGGCTTGAAGTTAGACTTGTGAGTACCTCTAGATGATTAAAAAGCATTTATTCACAGCAAGTATCAGGATTTAGAGCTTTTGAAGGGGGGAATATATTTTTTTAAGGAGGGAGTCGACCATTTTGTGGGGTTTTTTTTAAAACGTGTCATAACTATTGAATGCTTAATCCATTTCCAAAGATTATGGTCTCAAAATGTAGCTCATTCTAGGTGCTTTCCAATGCCATTAGAATAATGGTGTTGCAATAAACTAGAACTGAACATGGGAAAAACCACAAAGGTCCTTTAAAATGTTTAGATGCGCTCCTGTACCCGAACCACAGGTCTTGAACACTTGCTATTTATGGTGATATTAGAGTGATCACCGATAAACAGTTTTTTTTAATTTTTTTTTATTATTCCCCCCAATATCCCCAATTTAATTTTTATGCTGTCAGACTGACTATATCTCACTATATCTCATCAGTAAATGACTGGATTGGTTAGAAATGTGTTCAAAACAAGGAGTAACGCAAGAGCTTTCATAATATATAAAAATTATTTACTACAGACAAAAATTGAATGAGTTACACGGTATCATGTGATGTCATGTGATGTCACTACATGAAAATTACATTTCATAACAACACTAACTCAATATGACTTTCCAAAAGTGGGAACTGAGAAAGTACAACGTGGCGTGCGCAGGAGCAGAACTTTATACGCAGAGAGCACGGAAATGACGGAATAGCCAAGTTTCAAGTCTTGGCCATGAACGGTTATTATAATTATTATGAACGATCTATTCTTCTTGTTCATCGCGCGGAGTTGTGCAATGAAATGGGAGGATAAAAAGTATCATAACTCAAGAATGGTTGACAATAAAATGTTGAAACTTGAAATGCAGCTATATAGTTTAATAGTGAAGGTATAGAATGATGGTAAAAAAGTAATAAAAAAAAGTAAAAAAGGAAAAAATGGTCGACTTCCTCCAGTGATTTCAGTTTTATTTTTAATACACACACTCTTTAGAGCCCATAGCATGTATACATACCACAATTCAAAAGTTCCATGCATATGCAATTGGATTCACTAACAATATGCATCATGGATGGCAGGTTTTCTAAAGATGTGTGGCATTGTCTCACTTATTTCCTCCCGAAGGGGGAACTTTAATAATCAGAGGTCTAACTAGTATTGGGAGAGATGCATGCAGCAGGCAACCTTGCACCAGTTTTTGGAATCTGTAAGGAATATTACTTCTCCATATCAAAATCCAAGCAATACAATCTTAAATGTACAGATCAATGCTTAGTGTTATGTCTGCAGCTATGCATGGGTTAGAACAATGGCTAGAGTAATGTGAACAATACTATATAGAACAATTGTGTGTTTTAACCCTCTCTATAGTACCTTGGTGGGTAGGATATGTTGTTGTGTTTTTCCTTCAGTCATAGCTTAACTGGCTGAACATGGCATCTGAAGCAAGTGCCCCCCCCCCCCCCCCCCCAAAAGCTAAAGTTGGTTCATTTCCCTCAACACATTTATTATAACTCAGTTCAATTCAGTCTGCACCATTACACAGTTATATCACAATTATAGAAATCAAGCACAGAATAAAAGAGAGCAGTGCGGGTGAGTCCATGAGTCCAAAATTTATGCCACTTGGTATTTTGAGGATAGTGCAGTTCACTGTTGCATATTGTAATGGCTGCAAAATAATGCATTTGGGATGCCACACGATTATTGTTTGGGAAAAGGTTTGGGTAGAGTTGAACGTCTAGCCATGTATGTTGATATATAAAGCCACGAACTCCTACCACGAAATGACATTGAGCTAATGCTGGCTAGAATCCATCAGGTTACTATCGAATCCATGTTAATCTCACAAATGTTATCACAATCACGATAAAAAAGTGATAATATCCTATTATGAGAAATTTATGTCCTTGGAAGAGTGTCCTTGGAACCTTGGAAGAGAGTTCAAATTTATCTGGAAAAAATCACGATAAAAACATGAATTACCAAACCAAAGAAAAGAGGCCAAATATATAGAACAATGCCACCTTCCCCCCAGAGCCCACCATCTCAAACTCCTCCTACCATATTCCCATCCAGCTCATTCAACATTTTCCGTTCCCTTCCAAATTCATCACAACCTAATAGAAAGTGCCCCATATCTTCCACTTCCTTTCTGTCACACAAAACACATCTGTCATCACTACAACACCATCATCTTGTCCTGCAATAGACCTGCTGACCCTGTCCTCAACCTAAACATCAACCTCACTCCCTCATATCCTTGTAATGACCTTGTATACCTTCCTGCTCCACAAACCTGGTTATTATTGTTGAGTGGGGCTTTGCGCATCCCCCCCCCCCCCCAAGCCAGAAAAACGACCCTGTACCTATTAAGTATTTCATAAGTCGACAGTCTCAAGGGCCAAATGATTTCTACAAAGGGGAAGATACCCACAAAGAGTTGGAGCCTAGCGCACTATCTCCATTGGGAGAGAGAGGAAACACCACTTCGCCACTACGTGGATTAGAAGGACACGGACGAGGTATCCTGGGCTCCTAGCCCTAACGTTCAGCCTGTAGATAGCGCGCGCTAATTTTTTTTTTAGCTTTCCGCGCCACTGGTGGACATGAAAACGAAGTTTCGGCCTAATGTTGGAAGGACTAAAGCCCCTGTGGTAGATGGGACTAGCAGTAAAGGCGGGCGGAATGCCTCTCTGGATGAAGGAAGAGCAAGTGCTGGATCGGTACTTCGAGACCAGGACAAGTCGAGAGAAGGAAAATGTGGCTCAATCGAGGAAGTCAAAGAAGGTGCGGAGTAGTCCATACGAGATAATGTGTGGAGGTTGTGAGAGGTGGAGGGGGGAGGGGAGGGGGGGGTGTTAGAAGCAGTGGCATTTGAAATGGGCCTGTATGAACAAGTGATATGTGTGGAGAGGTGGGTTTGGAATTGGTTGACCTTGGAACCCTATAATGTAAGGTCCTGTACCACCACTCTAGATAAGGATTAGGCTAGATTACTAGGCAGGGAATGAAACCTAGCTTTATCAATGAGAACCCCTAGCAGCGAAGATTGTAAGTTATCAAAATCATGGAATTCACTTGGATTTCTGAAACTGAGATTCCTAAATATAGATAGGTATTTCTGTTTCCCGGTTGTTGTTGTTTCCCTGTTGTTTTTGTGGTTCCTGTTGTTGACTTGTGGTCTTTCACAAGCTCCATATCCAATCACTGTTACTAAACTCCTGCTAGTGCCCACCAACTGCAGACAGACCACACCCACACTGGGTTGAGGTATGCTGAGTAGGTTGACAATAGCTCTATGGGGACACACACTGGATCAATATTATATTTCATTGGGTTGAGGCAGTAAGTTGACAATAGCTCTATGGGGACACACACTTATGGTTTTAAATGACATTGTGTTGAGTCAGGTTAGGTTGACAATAGCTCTATAGGAACATCACTGGACCAACACCACACTGGATTGAGGCAGGTTGAAGTAGGTCGACAATAGCTCTATGGGGTCACACACTGGACCAACACCACACTGGGTGGAGGCAGGTTGAAGTAGGTTGACAATAGCTCTATGGGGTCACACACTGGACCAACACCACACTGGGTTGAGGCAGGTTGAAATAGGTTGACAATAGCTCTATGAGGACACACACTGGACCAACATCACACTGGGTGGAGCCAGATTGAAGTAGGTTGACAATAGCTCTATGGGGACACACACTGGAAACATCACACTGGGAGGAGCCAGATTGTAGGTTGACAATACTGTAGATCTGGTTACTTTCGCAACCACATTATTTTCACTACATCTGCAGGCCTCTAATAATAGCCGAAATAAAGTAGTCGCACCTTCACCTGCCAGTTCCAGGCTCTGGAGGCTGCGGTCCAAGATGCATCCCAGTCAAAGAAGCGTCAGATTCACACTAAGTTCAGGGCATCTGGCAGGTGTGCGTGAAAATGGAGTTGAAACTGCAACAACATTCATTTTCAAAGAAGCTAGAATGCGCTCTCAATGATGGTTGATGAGTTAATAAAGTTTCGTACTAGAAGGAACTGTCCAAGCTGCTGAAGATTTATCTACTGGCTTCTTGCCTACTGCCAAAAGAGTTACACCACTACTTCATGGGCTGGATAGATATGGATTTTTTTTAAAGGTGCAAATATATTTGAAGAAATTGAGAGATGGCAGTGGAGCAGTTTCAGCTCGAGTAGCTATTGCAGCTGCGAGATATATCCTTTAGCTACGTGAGTTCGGTGGTTCAATTTCGTTAGTAACTCCTTCTCTACTGAATCGCACAGTTATGCACAAAGTAAGGCTACGACGGCGATATAATTATGATGATGCTGGTTTTGAAGGGAAAAAATAGTTGAATTTCTTAATGATGCCACCCATGTGGTAGTTATGGAAGAAATCCAACCAGAAGTGATCTTGAATTGGGAGCAGAGTGAAATAAAATGCCCCTCTATCCAAAGAGGAACTAAACATGCTGAGCCATCTGATAAAAGACAGATAAGGTGCTGTCTTCTCTTGTTTGATAAAGGATGACTTCATTCCTCCAGTCTTCTCTTGTTCATTAATGGACGACTTCCTTCCTCCAGTCTTCTCTTGTTCATTAATGGACGACTTCCTTCCTCCTGTCTTCTCTTGTTCATTAATGGACGACTTCCTTCCTCCAGTCTTCTCTTGTTCATTAACTCATTGAATCCCAAGTTAACATTTAATTTTTTTGGTCAAAATGGGGGTACTAAAGGTTTAAAAATGATAATTCATGTCTTTCTAGGTATATATATACTTCATATTTAGCACCACTAATAATAACACTCTATAGAACATTAACATAGCTGCTTGAATGCCACTCCCACTCCCAAAACAAACCACACCCACTTATAATTAATATCCAGAAACTAGTCGATGTAATATAATTACACATTGCTTCAACATAAAGTGAGATAGAGCTTGCAAAAAAATTGGTATAATAGTAAATTTATAAACAATGTATGTACATAATTGGGGGTACTAATTCAGGGAACTTCCATGAGGAGGGGGAAAAAGTATGTAACAATCAGTTTAGCGGACTCAATGAGAATGTTCTATCGGTAGTTCACCAAAGGTAGGCTTCAAAACAGGCTCCAATACACATGAATTACATTTAGGGCAATAGACACTGACTTTAATATCCCTTCTCTTGTTATGCACATTCTTAGTTTTGGAAGACATGATGCATTTTCTTCGCTGGCTGGTATCCTTGTACGGAAAGTGTTTTCCCTTTAGGCGAGATAAGTCTCTTCCTGGTCTTCGAGCCTGAAGTGTTGCACACTGCCACTAGCTCTTGATAACAGCAAAAGTTGCACTAGCTCATTTATCAGAGTCAGGTGAAACTGACGGTTGTTTTTTATGCTAGATTCTGGGTTGTTAGTACGGAAGACTAGGAGGCATTCAATATACAAATGTCCATCAATCTCCAAAACAATTTCTTCCACCATTTTATTGTCTTTCTTAAATTTGTAAGGGAATGGTATGACAAATGTTGATCAGTTAGGTCTACACCATTCATGTTTTGATTATGCTCCAGAATTATTGTTGGGCATGGTATAGGTTCCTTGTTCTTTCCTCCTTTGGGATACTTTTCTACCACTTGTATCGCGGCACTGTGAATGGTACTGAGAAAAGACACATCCCTTCTATCGTGCCCTTTATTTAGGTAATTCTGCATTAGTTTCATTACAACAGAATGAGTGTGACCACATCCAGATGAATCTGACTTGCCTCCAGTGTAAATATCATATGTAAGGACGTACCCAGAGCTAGATTCAGAGTTCACAAAAATCTTGATGCCCCACTTAGTAGGCTTTTAGGGATATATGCAAAAAAAAGTCGCCCTACAACATGTACCACCATCATCTCATCAATAGCTAGTTCACACTCAGGCAAGTAGTATTTAGCAAATGATGTCTTGTCAATGAGTGGTCTCACTTTGTATAGGGGGTCATAACCCTCTTCTCCCTTTTTCTTCTGTTTTGAAGCATCAGCTAGATGTAAATATGGAAATTTTGTAGAATCTGTTACGTGGCATGATAGCAGAAAACCAAGGTAAGCCGAAGTAGGACTTGTCGACCAATAGTCATGAATACGAGGGAGACGTACTAAGCCCATGGCGACATTGATGCCAATAAATGCAAACAACTCGTCCTTAGTGATGTTGAAATATTCATTTTTTTGCTGAACAGCCTTGTCTGATCAATAATCAGGTCAAACAGAGTAAATGATACAAAATAACAAAACATCTTCAACGGTGTGTTTTCTCGAGTTGCCACGTGTAATACCACTTGCACGTCCACGACCCCTTCCACGTCTACAGCCTCTCTCTCTGAGAGGACTCATCACACTTTCAACCTCTTCCTCAGACGATTCCACTTCCTCTGACTCACTGTCAACAGAGCTCTCATCTTCATCACCTGAATACAGCATTGGTAGCTCACTTTACTTTACTCTAGCAGCTAGCTGACTTGAACTTACGATTCAAATCTGGATCAAGAAGTAGAGAGTCCCTTTCGGCTGGCATTGTTCTAGGAGCAGCTGAGGAGTGAAGATGGTAGGCTCCAGCAAGGAGAGATTCAACTCTTGTCTTCTTCTTCACTGTCACTATCATGCCCAAGGGACTGAACATCATCAATGTCCACTTACAGCCTTTCTTGTTCTTCTACTCTTTCAAAAAAGTCATCCAAATGGGTACCAGGAGGTTTATCTCCAACACAGTAACTAGCTATATCTTCAGCACTCAGTCTAGATGGGCCTGCCATGCTCTGAGGATCCTTTGTCAAATTTAGCAACTTGTAACTACACAATGGTAAGGGCTACAGACTTAATTTGGCTCTAATTATAGCTCAATTCCTGCACATCTAATGACACCATCAACACCACAGTAACCACCACAGTTGATAAGGAAATAATTTAAGAAAACTTGTTTGGTCATATTGACCCCCCTTGGGAGCCAATGAGTTAATGAATGACTTCCTTCCTCCTGTCTTCTCTTTTTCATTAATGGACGACTTCCTTCCTCCTGTCTTCTCTTGTTCAATGGACGACTTCCTTCCTCCTGTCTTCTCTTGTTCAATAATGGATGACTTTTTCCTCCTGTCTTCTTTGTTCAAATGGCCGACTTCCTTCCTTCACTTGTTCATTAATGGATGACTTCCTTCCTCCAGCCTTTGTCGAGTCCGGTGTTACTGATGCCGGTGGCTAATTGTAGTTATGGTACTACCAGATTTCACAAGTTTCTTACAGATATACATTTTCCAAATTTCCTCAAATACAACACACCCTCAGTTATACCGTGCGCCATTTACTGTCTCGAAAGAAGTAGAACGCGATCTCGGTTAAACAACGCACCATCAGGAAAGCTCCAGAAAAGATGCTATCTGGCATGGGTGAAGAAAGCTTTGCAATCTCTCTGCACTGAAATAAAATCCTTCAAAAGTTGTGGTGTTTCAGTCGAGCCAGACAGGTCACATGATGATGGCATTCACTGCTTAAAGCCCGGGCAAGTGGCAGAAAGTGCTGCGGCAAACATTGCCAGCGAGAAACTCCACAGAAAAGGTGGAGGGGCTGACATGACGACCTCTTCGCAAGAGACAAAGCCGACTATGAAGAAGATGAAACTTGAATAGAGGACGATGTCTAAAGCATGGACACTGCTGTTATCAATAATTGCCCCCTTTTTGAGATCAGGTGATCTCATGCAACTATCAGTGCGTGAAATTAGTCGGGCATCAGACAATGTCTGAACTTCTCGTGTATTTCTCTGAACAGTCAGCAATTTGGTCTGGCAAAATGTCCGAAACACGAACGAATGCTCTAGTACGTGCATACGCACAACCACTTTCAATTACGCATCACGTGTATCTGTGCGAGCGATAATAACCTTAATTAACCTTAATTAACCTCGACCAGTTGTGTAGGCGTGTGTGCAAGCTTGTTACTCGGTGTACGCTGACTGTGTGTTGTTTTGCCAACTCTTGTTGTGTATTTGGTTTTTGCAAGTTTTTTCCTGCTAGACTCAGAGTTTTGTATATGTAAGGAGGTCAATATTTCTGCTCTTCTGCATAATTTTTTTGACCTTCAAATTGAGTCTTTCACAGACTTGGTTTTTCCAACATGAAGAGAAGTTGCTCATCATCAGCTGAAGAACCAGCCAAGAGAAGGCAGGTGAGGCATGAAACGTACAAGAAATGGTGACCCAGTGCGTCCACGAGTATCAGATGTTAACATGGCTGGACTGCAAGACGGGGTTGAGGCAGGTGTGGAAGTTGTGATGAAGTCAAATGTGCTCAAGGTTTAGAGACAAGATCATACATACCCTGTAAGAAGGAGGAACTTGAGCAACAGATGGATGCATGAACAGATTCTATACGAACCACAAACGTTGCTAGCCATGCCAAGTCCAACCAGCGCGGGCATGCGATGAACCTCCTCAAGAGAGAGCAAGCCACGGCACAGCGACTATTGCTTCATATGCTCCAATTGCGCAGTCATTTACTTCTGCCTGGAGATGAACGGGGAAGGCTGAGCAGCTAGCCTTTTGGAAGTACCCCAGGATCTGTGACCTTGAGGCAAGGCATGGAGTAAACCTTGGCAGCTCCTGCCTCCACCAAAATACTGCTAAGGAGTTCGTTTATTGCATTCCTGAATTGAGAAGGAAGGATTTGCTCTCGGCCGTCTCTGAAGCAAAGTTTTTCTCCCTACTGATGGATGGCTCTACTGACCAGAGCAATGTTGACGGCGCTGTTCTGCTAGTTCTCTGCAGTGACCAGAACGGTGCTGATGAGAAGATGCACACAAGGGTGAGCTTCTCGTGTGTGCACAAGCCATAAGTGCAACTGCAGAAGGACTGTTCCCAATCACTTCGGTATAGACTGCAGTGTCTTACATCCAGTCAGTCAGTGCCTAAAGAGGCATGGAGTAAGCTGGTGGGAATTGCCACTGATGGAGCAGCAGCGAATGTGGCTGGTGGTAGTCTGAAAGAACTGGTAGAGAGGGAGGAGAGCTAGAATGGATCTTCTGGTTGTGATGTTTGGTGCACAGGCTCGAACTAGCGATCAAAAAATGAACTTTGTGGCACTTCCTTGATTTGCACAGGCTCGAACTAGCGTTCAAAAGATGAAGTTTGTGGCACTTCCTTGATTTGCACAGGCTCGAACTAGCGATCAAAGATGCACTTTGTGGCACTTCCTTGATTTTCACAGGCTCGAACTAGCGATCACAGATGCACTTTGTGGCACTTCCTTGATTTGCACAAGCTCGAACTAGCGATCAAAGATGCACTTTGTGGCACTTCCTTGATTTGCACAAGCTCGAACTAGCGATCAAAAGATGAACTTTGTGGCACTTCCTTGATTTGCACAGGCTCGAACTAGCGATCAAAAGATGAACTTTGTGGCACTTCCTTGATTTGCACAGGCTCGAACTAGCGATCAAAGATGCACTTCGTGGCACTTCCTTTGATTTGCTTGAGGAAATGTTCCTTCTGCTCCACAACCTAAGAACTGTCGGCTGGAGGAGAGCATCGTCAACAACCGCAAAAAGGTATTTCACTGAATGCTGAGGGGCAGGGGTAAGGCCAATAAGAGCATGCGGAACTTGATGGGTAGTTCACAAACTCAAACTGAGCGCCATAAAACTGGTTCTGTCCGAGTATGGTACCTACACAGCTCACCTCTACGGTCTACCCTTTCAGAGGATTCTTCAGTGATGATCGTGAAATGGCAGATGCCAAGTATCTTCTTGACTGTGCATTGGTTACTGACCTTACACCATGTGTCATCTTCTCCAAGTGAATGCAAGCCGATGAGTTGGATATTCCTGGGGCTCTCAGTAACCAACTGAACAGCAAAGGAGACCAACAAACTCAATACTAAACTCTAAACCAGTGACCAGTGTATGCTGCAACATTGAAGAAGATCACTGACAAAGACGGAGAACAGGTCTAACAAGGTCAGTTGCTGAAGAAGTTCACACTTGCAAAATAACCACTTTAAAAACCACTATCGAGTATTGTGGATGCTCACATACGTACAGGCTGGCCTGGTCGGGTCTGCGGCTCTTTCGTAACAACATCTTCATGCTAGGTCCCCAAGGATGGCAGAAGGCTCTGGATGAGGATAGGGAGACAGACAGTCACATGTTCGTTGAAGCTGAAGAGTCCCCAGAATCCGCAGAAGGTGAGAATCCTCTAAATGCCATCGACAGGCTCGTTGAGCAACTCCCTGTTCCACTTGAAGGAGTTGCAGTTGGTGTGTTGGAGATCCGTGGTGAGTTTGAGGCAATGATCTCATTTGCTGCTCAGTCCATCTCCTTACCTACCATGAAGTATCAGTCTGTTTGGTGGAGGTTCTATGCGGTGCCAAATTCTTCGGGGTGGTCAGAGTCTTTCCAGCCTTCTTTCCTCTCCTCCTGTGTGCAATGGCAAGCTTGAGTGAACTTTTCCCAGCTGAACCTCATCAAGGAGCAAGAGAACCTCACTTGGTAATCATACCTTACCTAAATGGCCTGCTGGTTCTGAATGCGGACAAACTTGCACCGCAAGATTATCCCTCTGATGCTGCTATCGATCTTTGGAGGAGTGCTGAGCTTAGTCACAGGTCAACGGAAGCAGTACAAGTAACGTATGGAAGCATCAGATGTCCCGACCTCTGACACAGACAGTAATGAGAAGGAGGAGGAGGAAGAGGAGCTGTTTCTCGATGACTGGGATGACTGGATACAGGAGGACTGACCCACTCTGTTACTTCCATTGTTCAGTACCGAGTTATATTGCGTTAGCAATTGTTTCGTGATGATTTGAAATTTGTAATTAATAATGATGGCAGGTCAAAGTCTGATGGTATTCGGAAATTGTCCAAACAGATTTTGGTTCTAATTTCCTGCACTGACTATTGTACGTATTCCTGTTAGTCCTGTTTAAATAATAGAGCACACCCTCGAATAGTGCGCACAGCTAGGCAGCTCGTGGAATCTAGGAAATGCTATGTTTAATGTTTAAAAAATATATATAAATATATGTGACATTCCACAGGATTTTGGTACTTTGGGTCATTAATGAAATTGAGTTTGTTCTTTTTTAAGAATCCTTGAACACCAAATTTTTCAGAAATCATGTTTCCATGGTAACAGATGTCATTCCCCTGTTATTTGCATGTGAATAATTAATTAGTAGCGGGCACATTAAATGGAAATAACTCATAATCCAAAGATTATGTGGAATATATTGATCATGCCTTCTGATGACACATAGAAATGATCATAGTACATGTGCAGTTATATTAGTATAAGTGACATAAAGTACACCAAACTGAAGTTTTCATGGCTAAGAACTAAGGGAATGACGTTTAGTGTGTCCAGGCAAGTGTCATGGAGAGCACGTTCGCTTAGATGTAATGGCAGATGAGGTGTCTACTTGAACGGTGTCTACTTGAACTGATGTATTTCTTGATGCAGGTGGCTTAGGTTTCGCTGTACTACCTTGAGGACAACTTGGAAGTGGACAGGTTAAGTCAGCAAAAATATTTGATTTGCACAGTGATCTGATCTGCTCGTACAAATACCATTGTCGTTGTGGATCCAATCCTTTGATCATTGTGGCACAAGGCATAACGGCAGTGCGAATAGCTTGATCCACCTTGAGAATGTTCATCTCCACCTCCTCAGAATCAGAAAACTCATCGACAACAATTCCAGGTTTTGCAGCGTCAACATGAAAGCTATGATACTTTAAGATGTGGGGGATCCGCTCGAAAAATTGCCGAAGGAAAGGAGTCCAGTTATAAAACTCGACTTCTTTTTTACCGTAAATATTTCAAATAAGCTGTGCTTTATTTTCCCCAGTGATAGTTGATTCTTCCATTACTTTCACTAAATCAAATATGGTATCAAGTGATGATCTCCTAAATTGCTTCTTAAACAAGCCAAAGAAACGATCTGGGGCGAATTTGGTATGCCCAACTAACATAAACAATAGTGTAACAGCTTTTTGTTTGCCAGTCATAGTTCAGCACAACAAATAATGCAACCATGCATTATTTTTATTTTGCCCCGTACAGTTATCAGCATGGAAGAGGACCTTTTCTTCTCTACAACCATTAAAAAAATAGTGGACTAGGCTGATAGTACAGTCAGCCCCCTTGCCAGGATTTTCTTCCACGTCTATAAGGTAGTTTAACACCATGCAAATAGTATGAAGAGATGGGTCGAAATGTCACTGTAGATGAAGTGGATGGTTCGGTTTTAACAGTTCTGAGGTAGTGCACCTACAGGTGACATTATGACCAAGTCCTATTCATTATGAGATAGTTGAGCACATCCATCCCCGAGAACTGGTTATTGTTTCCATTGACAAGGAAAGGCAACAGGACTTATCTCCAGGGCATATCTTGCATTTGCATGTTTCTGTGAGGAACTTTTCAACGGCATCCTTTTCATGGATATCCGGCAGTGTTTCTTCACAGTCAACACATTCATAAGCAGGGCTAACTTGTTCTAGGGGTTCTTTATCTTCCAGGTTATAATGGTCATCATGCTCTTCACAAATACTCACTTCAGCAGTAATTCCACATTCTGCATCTGCTTCAGCTAGCTCAGCACTAGGACGTGTTGGGCATCATTGAACTGTAATGTTTCACTTGGCACAGAAGAGTCCATAATATAAGGGGAATAACTTCTCAACAAAACTAGCTATTCAAACTAAACTTTCTTCTTATAAAAGAGCACTTCCTGCTCTATCACCACATATTATTTGGCTAAAATCACACAAATATTTAGCCTGGAAACGATGTAGCAACTTAAATTGCTCAAAATGGATTTTTAACGCGAAGTACCAAAATCCCATAGAATGTCACAGTAATATGCTAGACAGTACAGTATATATATATAGTTATTGTCTGAATAATCCAATTAAATAAGGTACGTAACTTATTGTGATGAATATTCTGGGGGGAATTTTTTTTTTCCAGTTTGTGAAGCCGTCCCTAATTAAGCGATGCACCTCCAACCCACCGTGGGGTAGGTCTTCAGAACACGTTCTCAATTGTACTATGGACAATGTATGCATGTGGTTCCTCTTCTTCATTTAAAGATGGAGCAATATCGTACGTAGGTATTTTGTGTGTGTGCGGTGGGGGGTGGCCAGTAGGTATCCCACCCTTCGCAACAGCTACTTCACAGGACTCTCTTCCGTTATCGAACTCCCTCTCACAATGTAGTTCTTCTCCCATATAAGATGGTGTCCACGAATGCACCACGCTCGGTAAACTCTTCAAGGTCCTCCATGGCTCTTCCATATTGTTTTCAAATGGTGCCCTCCTCTCTTTAGAGGTCATTAGCTGCAATCAAATAATAGTGGAAATTAAAAATTTGAATTGTGTCCCTAAACTGCAAATAAAGTGTCTAAATTACTTGAGATGTGATAGCTCTATGGGGACACACACTGCACCAACACCACACTGGGTTGAGGCAGGTTGAAGTAGGTTGACAATAGCTCTATGGGGACACACACTGGACAAACACCACACTGGGTTGAGGCAGGTTGAAGTAGGTTGACAATAGCTCTATGGGGACACACACTGGACCAACACCACACTGGGTTGAGGCAGGTTGAAGTAGGTTGACAATAGCTCTATGTGGACACACACTGAACCAACACCACACTGGGTTGAGGCAGGTTGAAGTAGGTTGACAATAGCTCTATGGGGACACACACTGGACCAACACCACACAGGGTTGAGGCAGGTTGAAGTAGGTTGACAATAGCTCTATGGGGACACACACTGGACCAACACCCCACTGGGTTGAGGCAGGTTGAAGTAGGTTGACAATAGGGACACACACTGGACCAACACCACACTGGGTTGAGGCAGGTTGAAGTAGGTTGACAATAGCTCTATGGGGACACACACTGGACCAACACCACACTGGGTTGAGGCAGGTTGAAGGGAAGAGTTTTATGTGCAAGTTGTAGGATTATGTGTCCAAAATATCTCATAAAACTTGAAATTTACTCTCTCGACATTTCGACTAGATGCTCCTTTGATGAAGGATAGAGCATCTAGTCGAAACACCGAGAGAGCCAATTTCAAGTTGATGAGATTGAGAAGGTCGTTGTAATTTCATTAAGTCAACCGAGGGTTTGTTGTGAGCTTACAAAATGTTATTAATTATTTGTTTCAGCTGATAATGGCAATGAGGTTTCGGTCGGTAGTCCTCACTCGATGACTCCAGAGATCACCACCCAACCTCAAGAAACAGTCGCACGTTCAGATCTGTCGCAGATTGATGTTGTAATTCCCAAACCAGTCGCTAACATGTCACCTCCCACAGTCCACCAAGAAGGCTTCAGAACTTCTCCGTCTCAAGATGAACGGCTGCCTGTGAACATCTTTGCAACACCATCCTCTGGGCGTGAAGATGAGCACAGGGAGTCAGCGGAGGAGAATCCTGTGGAAGAGGAAAGAGACTCGTCCACAAACGAACCTTCTTCCAAGGTTGTCCCCCCGCCCAAAGAGAAAAGAACATTGGTTAGTGAGAGAGTGCTGCCTCAGCCAGGTTGTGTGTGTGATAGGATTTGACAGAAAGTGCACAATAATCAAATCTGAGGTACTGGTATCAGGTCAGATATAACACGGGATGGAACTTTAATCTGCTGATAAATCCATTCCGAGACAGAGGCTAAGCATAGCAGGTTACTGAATATCAAACTTATTATTTAATTTATTTTGGGGGTTTTCCCCTCCTTTAGTCACTGTTTATAAGAAATAAAATAACTGTCGAGGTAAAATTACTTAACTAACTTATGATTATAATTTATCATGAGAGTTTCCCCTGAACAAGGCAACGTTCCCACGCTGAACCACAGATAGTCTCTGCATCAGTTAGGCACAGGCCTTCTCTTCTCCTGCGTGTCGCCTTATCCTGTCCACTGAGTCGTGCATGGGATTTTTTGGGGTAAATTCTAAATAAGTTGTTAGGAATGTGATTTTTTTAATTTTTTTTAATATAACTCCATCAGAACTATATAGAGTAGAACTATATAGAGTCAGTGATTTTAAAAAAATTTAAAAAAATTTGTAAATTCAGAATAACTCATCAGAACTATTTCGTGATTAATAAGTCATCAGAACTCCGTGCTCTCTCCGTTGACTCCATGACCAAGACTCTATTTCCCCTCTGAACTGCTATGGAAACCCTTTGCAAGGAGTGGTGAAGGAAACTCTTCCTCTCCAGTTCATTGGTGGATATTTTTATTTTATTATTTATTATTTATTTTCTAAAAAAATTATTTATATTATTATTAATTTTGTTTCTGTACTTTTCCACCATTCCTGTGACAAGAAAAATGAGCTGGAACTTATATGAAGACCATTCTTTCATTACGAAGAACCACCCTCAGTATATATTTGTGTTACATGTAGTTACACATAGTTAACTGGTGTTATGTGTATATCTTAGCTACAGCTTTATACACAAGCGTTTTGCTTAGCAAGTAAAAATTGAGATCACATGGAAAGGATCGTCAAAAGTAGATTTCTAGTGTAAAGAAAGTGATGTCACGTGTATTCTAAATATGCATAACTTTCTGTTGTTGTCATGGATGCAGTAGAGCAGTATTCTATTCACGGGAGATAGGTGAGGGTCAGTTATTTTTGGCCATGATGCGATTATTTTTAGCCGCAATGTGATTATTTTTAGCCGCAATGTGATTATTTTTAGCCGTGATGCGATTATTTTTAACCGTGATATGACTATTTTTAGCCGTGATGTAATTATTTTTAGCCGTGATGTGATTATTTTTAGCTGTGATGCGTAAAGAAAGCTTTATACGGTGTGTGTTGGCAGTACCTTGGTATGTCTTTGTGCGACAGGAGCACTCAAAACACGAGTGTTTGTTTCCATCCCTGCAGCTGCATCGGGACCATGCAGGACTTTTAATGCTTGTGTTAGTGTGTATCTTTACAATCACAATGTGATCAAAACTTCTTCTGTACACAACAACAAAACAACAACAGCATCAAACACAACAACAACAGCAACAGCAACAACAACATGCACTGCAGAAGAAGAAGCGTTCTCGTGACAGAAGTAAAACTAGTAAGGTTACTTCTACTACTGCTGGTGATGGATGTGATGGTGATGGATGTGATGGTGATGGATGTGGTGAGAAAGCAGCCCCAATGTGCCCGCCACCCTGTAAGAAGCTGCGGTCAGCCGCTCCTCGTGTCCGAGAAGCTCCAGACAGAACCACGATGACCATGAGGGAGCTCATCTATTACAATCCCTCTGCGAACCCCATGAGGTAGGTGCAGCCAGGGTTTCTTAAACCCCCCCCCCCCAGCCAGAGTCCCCTTCTCTCTCCCCTCCCACTCCCCTCTCACACAACCCTCCCACCCCACTCTCACACACTCCCCTCTCACACACTCCCTTCACACTCCCCTCTCACACACTCCCCTCTCACACACTCCCCTCTCACACACTCCCTTCTCACACACTCCCCTCTCACACAACCCTCCCACCCCCCTCTCACACACTCCCTTCACACTTCCCTCTCACACACTCCCTTCACACTCCCCTCTCACACACTCCCCTCTCACACACTCTCCTCTCACACACTCTCCTCTCACACACTCTCCTCTCACACACTCTCCTCTCACACACTCCCCTCTCACAATCCTCCCACCCACCCCTCTCACACACTCCAAATTTTTGGTTGTGTGTATATCCCAATGATTCTGCTCGTCATCAGCGCATGTGCGAGTTGCTCTTGATTGAACCTATGACCCTGCGAGCACAAAACTTTACGCTCGTTGCTGACGAACACGAACTACCTGTTGTTAGGCCGACGGAGAGACTGTCCTGAAACAGCAGCACTGTCTGTCTCAAGCAGATGCGAGTGGCATACATATCAATCAAATATATTTCCTATCTTTCTCTACTTGTAAGCTTTTCTCGTTGAGGTGCCTCAAGATAGTCTAGAGTCTAGACTATCTCGTCTTGGTAAGAATATACAACATGTACTGACTTTGAACAGTGTCCCGATTATAGTCCTTTAGAACTGCTGTATGTTTGGTGGGAGACCAGACCACTAGCGCTGCCGACCTCTTGAACCTTGCTCAACAAGTGACGGTCTTCATGCGGATGACTATTTAGTAGGCGCGTGCTCTTAATAGGTGTGTGATTCTTGTTAGGTGCGTGCTCTTAATAGGTGTGTGCTTCTTGTTAAGCGTGTGCTCTTAATAGGGGCGTGCTTCTTGTTAGGCCGTTTTCTTACCGAGTTGTGTTATAAGCACACCTCATAATAATAACAAGCCCTTAGGGGGTATGTATGTATTTACACACAAATATATTCACAAACATATATGCGCATGCATCATGTCTTTTTGGGGAGGGCCTGGAGGGTGTGGTGGGTGGGTGCGGTTCCTCTCCCCACCCAGAAATGGCTTACAGAATGTGATCGATAATTTTTCATTCGTCTGCCCCTCTCCCTCTAGCTTCACAAAGTCTGCTCCTCTCTTCATGAAGGCCTTAAGGGGGGGGACTACACCAAAACTGGCTAAAAACTTTTTTGACTTTTGACTGCCCATAACTTTTTTAATAATTGGTTTGTGTAGATAATTTTATGCTCAAATTGTTGCTTGTTCTATGTGCTTTCCAATGATATATAAAATATCTCTAGAGGCATGTTTTGTCAGAAGATGCATGCAGAAACATCCAAGGCAGGGACCCTCCTCCGTTTGGCAGACCCCCACAACTCATTTTTAAAAATCAAAAGCTGTAAATTGGTTTGTGGCTTGTCATAGCTAACAGCTGTGATTAGAGCGAAACCAAATTGCAATAACTAAAGTGGTTGTTGAATGGCATCCTGCCGTATTTGATTAAGACGCTAAAAAATGATTTTTAGCGTCTTAATCAAATACGGCGGGTTGCCATTCAACAACCACTTTAGTTATTGCAATTTGGTTTCGCTCTAATCACAGCTGTTAGCTATGACAAGCCACAAACCAATTTACAGCTTTTGATTTTTAAAAATGAGTTGTGGGGGTCTGCCAAACGGAGGAGGGTCCCTGCCTTGGATGTTTCTGCATGCATCTTCTGACAAAACATGCCTCTAGAGATATTTTATATATCATTGGAAAGCACATAGAACAAGCAACAATTTGAGCATAAAATTATCTACACAAACCAATTATAAAAAAAGTTATGGGCAGTCAAAAGTCAAAAACGTTTTTAGCCAGTCTTGGGGTGAAGCCCCCCTTAAAGAGACACTGCATGCACACACCACCACATATGTATGCACCACACACATGCACACACCACCACATATGCATGCACCACACACATGCACACCATCACATATGCATACACACACCACCACATATGCATGCACCACACACCTACACACCATCACATATGCATACACACACCACCACATATGCATGCACCACACACATACACACCATCACATATGCATACACACACCACCACATATGCATGCACCACACACATACACACCATCACATATGCATACACACACCACCACATATGCATGCACCACACACATACACACCATCACATATGCATACACACACCACCACATATGCATGCACCACACACATACACACCATCACATATGCATACAAACACCACCACATATGCATGCACCACACACATACACACCATCACATATGCATACACCACACACACACACACACACACACACACCACCACATATGCATGCACACACACACACACACACACACCACCACATATGCATGCACCACACACATGCATGCACACACAGGTACGCACACATACGACACACCACAACATGTTACACACATTCACACACATACACACTCCACACATGCACACTCCACACATACATACTCCACACATCACACTCCACACTATACACATGCACACACACTTCGCACACACACTACACACATGCACACACATGAATACACATTCACATGCACACTACACACACATGCAGACACTCACTACACACACACACACAAGTGCATTATGACACCTCAAATTATTTGAACCGGCAGTAACCATTCGATGAAATAGGTACATATAATGTATGTGTTTGCGCATAGGCTCCTCCCAGTCACCGTTGAGCTGGACCTACAAACACTAGCGCAGAGAAACTGAATCTAGTGAGAGAAAATGTCAGCCAGGACCAGAGCAAAGTTGAGAACAAAGTTTGCTAGACCTCAGTCATCAACTATGTAGGTTTCTAGTTCTTCATCGTCGTCATCAAGTCCTAAGAAAGGATTGCTATGTATATCCCGACGTTCTCGACCTTCCGGCTTGAGAAGTGAGCTCAGCCATTTGTGGTGGAGCATTAGCTTCCACCTCCCTGGTTTAGGCAGCAGTGAGTTTTCTCCATCTGGCATCTTCCCTGCCATCCTCTTGACATTGCAGACTTTCAGCTTGGAGTAGGTTTATCTGCACGTGGAGGAGATGGATGCACTTGGCATACAATTCAAGGGTGTGCACTATTATCATTCAGACCTCATTATGGGGCGAACATTCTTCGAGGGTGAATACAATTAGAGGGGAAATGGTACACACGAGCGCGCGCACACCATACACATATACACTCCACACACACACACATTACCAGTGCATTAACCCCTGAAAAGCCAATATTGAGGTACTAAAATCCTAAGAAATGCAAAAAGCATTTCAGTAAATCCTCGCACATCTGACTCATTTATCCAGAGACTTGGAACATTACAGAGCAGGGTTCAAAGTTTGCATTGCGCACATGCTCAGTAGCTTTTGTTTTCCATTTGCCAGTGGAGAGCTAGAGAGAGAAGGCTGCACAAGTCTGGAGCTCCAGGAAACGAAGAATAAAATTTTATCGGTTGTCTCGAAGCTGGGATATTCTGAACTCCCTGGCTAAAGGAGTCAGTTCAGCTAGACTGGCTGAGGAATATGATCAGCTATCTAGAGGGAATGAACAAGGAACGTATATTCGTATAGTACACTTGACAGTCCAGATGTGGGCGCATCTAGAAGGACCATGTGGCCAGCTAAGGAGGATAAGCTGGAAGAAGCTCTCCATATCTGGAGAAGCCAAGGAACAGCCATTAATTAGTGGACATCGACATGCAAAAATATATAGCCATGGAACTGTATTAAAAGAACGAGGATGAGCGGGCTTGGGACTTGGTTGGGGGACGTGCCTCCATCAGGAATAAATAGATAACCTTGTGTACCAATCTTTGTGTATCTTTTATAATCGTGATTTGAGAGGAGAGGAGGCACATGTGCGAGGGGCTTGGACACGAGAGAGATAACTTGTTTTGTAGCTTGATAATAACTTGCCCCCATGGATACTGCTAGTGCTGATGCAATGGGGAATCTATTTTTGCCCTAGTTAGCCACAATGTTTCTATCAACTCCACCAAACCCACAGCAACATAAATTAGAGCAAGCATCCAGAGAGAATTTGAAGTCGAAGGTTATTGTAATTAATGATTTTCTTCCTCTCTCTCTCCGCCACTTCCCTCGCCACTCAATGCCACACCTTCCCTCGCCACTCAATGCCACACCTTCCCTCGCCACTCGATGCCACACCTTACCTCTCCACTCATGCCACACCTTCCCTCGCCACTCGATGCCACACCTTCCCTCGCTACTCAATGCCGCACCTTCCCTCGCCACACCTTCCCTCGTCACTCAATGCCACACCTCTCATCACTCAATGCCACACCTTCCCTCGCTACTCAGTGCCACACCTTCCCTCGCCACACCTTCCCTCGCCACATCTTCCCTCGTCACTCAATGCCACACCTCTCATCACTCAATGCCACACCTTCCCTCGCTACTCAATGCCACACCTTCCCTCGCTACTCAGTGCCACACCTTCCCTCGCCACTCAGTGCCACACCTTCCCTCACTACTCAATGTCTTCAATTCATCACTACTGGTGGGCAGAGTTTGAAGTTAGTTACACTGCACAGGAACAGAAGTCGCTACTTCTGTTTGTTCCAGCTGAACTCCCGTAGGCTGGGAGTATGTAGCTACACTGCTGCAGTATATAACTAGCTCAGTTTAAAAAAATAGCTAGCCTTTTGCTTCCGATCTGCTGAATCAAAGGGCATTGTGCTACACCACAGACATAGAGCTACATAGCTGCAGTCAGTTACCAAGTTCCTGGTGGCTGTTATTGTCAATGGGGCATTCGTTCTCTTCTTTGTCCTCCTCGAGGGAGGCAAATGGATTTTCTCCATCACTGACACCCTCTTCCAACAGCTGGCGAGTCGCCTCAGCAATGGCTGGAACAGCTAGAGGTGCTACTCGACCATCCTTGAAGCCGTGAATCTCTCCGTTTTCCTACCTTCCTCCTTCACAGATATTCCGCAAGCGCAGAAGGATTTCTTTATCAACTCGGCATCTTCTGGTACACGAGATTTACCAACAGCTTGCTGGTGCTACATTGGTAATATTACTGTAATGAACTACGTGTGCTACAATTGGAACACTGCATCTTCTTATGCGACTTCTACTCGGGTTTCTACTTCTATTTGTGAGAATAAATTACATCATGTAAATAGTGAGTTTGGTGTACAGAAACAGTTAATCATATTCATGAAATGATAATTTTATTCACGATTTTGCGTATCCGAAAACAACAACAATATGTTCCTACGTCAGCTCAAGCTCATGTGGACTGTCTCCTAGTGGCTACTGCAAGTAATGATGTCCTAAGTTATTAGCTCAAAAGCACAAGTTTGCTACGCGTCGAGTCCTAACCTGCAGACCAGAACCTTCCTCCTCATTGAACCATCTTCAACAATCCTGTATATGTCCCTCACTCGGAGGTCATGCATAAGAAATAAGAGACGCCAAATTCCCACCTGATTAGTAATCTGCTTCTAAACTTTAAAAAATTAAAGATGGTACAGGTCATCAGCTGTAAAGGATCGATGCAGGGGAATTTCCCCCAAACAAAACGGCCGCAACAATTGCAAAAGTGATAATTTCTACTTTTCCAACAAAAAAAATCCAACAATAACAATAAAATATTTTATTTTCTTCCTTGAAACCTTCGTTGGTCACCCCTAAAGGCCACACCCAGTTGGGTCTTGTATGACCAACATTTGCTACAGCCTCTTCATCATGGAAGAGCTCAGCTGCATCCTTGCTGCTCTGGACGTCTTCGTCCCTCAACCTTAAACGCACAACCAAGCTGTACCTCCTCATGGAGGTGAATGTCCCCCTAATCCCCACACAGCTCCCGGGCTAGAATGCTCTTGTCTCTCTCAGGCACTCCGTCCACCAAGGTTAATTGGAGCCTATCTTCATCAACCAGCACTAAGACATGTGATCTACCTGACCTTTGACCTCCAAAGTAAATAGCCCCTCCCTCTTTTACTATTTTATGCATTTTCATGTTCCTGGCGATAGCAGCAAATAATTGCAGCATGGTCGCGTCACCGACAAAGTACGGTAGCATATTCTAGAGCTCACATAGTGCGAGCAGTTTGCTGGTGAGCTGCCTCTATTAGAAAATAACCATGGTAGTTGAAGTGTAGGAATTTCCAGAGGGCAGCATCATTGGTGACGGGTTCTACAACAACAAAAACAGAGTAGCCATTATAGATGGCTGCCTAGGCCCTGCTTCATAGGGAGCCCAGCTACTGGGTACAGATGACAGATATATACTGCTTACTTAACTTTTTTAACTTGAGGCAATGCATAGCAAATAAAGCCCCCTTATTCACAGATGGTTATCTATTTCTCGACTAAAATAGAAAAGGTTTAACTTGAAACCTTCGTTGGTGAACCCTAAAGGCCACACCCAGTTTGGTCTTGTTCGTCCTATGGGGGCATCTAGGATGACCAACATTTGCTACAGCCTCTTCATCATGGAAGAGCTCAGCTGCATCCTTGCTGCTCTGGACCTCTTCATCCCTCATTCTTAAACTCACAACCAAGCTGTACTTCTTCATGGAGGTAAATGTCCCCCAATCCCCACACAGCTCCCGGGCTAGAGTGCTCTTGCCTCTCTCAGGCACTCCTTCCACCAAGGTTAATTGGAGCCTATCTTCATCAACCAGCACTAAGACATGATCTACCTGACCTTTGACGTGCAAAAGTCTGTTTTTAAATGGCCCCTCCTCCTTTTATTATTTTATGCATTTTCATGTTCCCGGCGATAGCAGCAAATAATTGCAGCATGGTTGCATTACCGACAAAGTACGGTAGCATATTCTAGAGCTCACATAGTGCGAGCAGTTTGCTGGTGAGCTGCCTCTATTAGAAAATAACCACGGTTGTTGAAGTGTTGGAATTTCCAGAGGGCAGCATCGTTGTCGACGGGTTCTACAACAACAAAAAACAGAGTAGCCATTTATAGATGGTTGCCTAGGCTCTGCTTCATGGGGAGCCCAGCTACTGGTGCCTAGGCTCTGCTTCATGGGGAGCCCTGCTACTGGTGCCTAGGCTCTGCTTCATGGGGAGCCCTGCTACTGGTGCCTAGGCTCTGCTTCATGGGGAGCCCTGCTACTGGGTACTGATAACAGATTAACTCTCTTTTTTTTTTAACTTGAGGAATGATAGCAAATAAAGGCCCCTTATTCACAGATGATTATCTATTTCTCGACTAAAATAGAAAAGGTTTAGCTTGAAACCTTCCTTAGTGGTCCCTAGTGGCCACACCCAGTTTGGTCTTGTTCGTCCTGTGGGGGCATCTAGGATGACCAACATTTGCTACAGCCTCTTCATCATGGAAGAGCTCAGCTGCATCCTTGCTGCTCTGGACGTCTTCGTCCCTCAATCTTAAAAGCACAACCAAGCTGTACTTCTTCATGGAGTTAAATGTCCCCCAATCCCCACACAGCTCCCGGGCTAGAGTGCTCTTGCCTCTCTCAGGCTCTCCTTCCACCAAGGTTAATTGGAGCCTATCTTCATCAACCAGCACTAAGACATGATCTACCTGACCTTTGACGTGCAAAAGTCTGTTTTTAAATGTCCCCTCCTCCTTTTATTATTTTATGCATTATCATCTTCCCGACGATAGCAGCAAATAATTGCAGCATGGCCGCTTAACCGATAAAGTACTATAGCATATTCTAGAGCTCACATAGTGCGAGCAGTTTGCTGGTGAGTTGTCTCTATTAGAAAATAACAACGGTAGTTAAAGTGTTGGAATTTCCAGAAGGCAGCATCATTGGTGACGGGTTCTACAAAAGAAACACTGATTAGCCATTATAGATGTCTGCCTAGACTCTGGCTTCATGGAGAGTCCAGCTACTGTGTTGCATAGGCCCTGCGTCATTGGGAGTACAGCTACTAGGTGCCTAGGCTCTGCTTCATGGAGAGCCCGGCTACTGGTGCCTAGGCTTTGTTTCATGGTGAACCCAGCCACTGACTACATGGGCTCGGCTTCATAGGGAGCCCAGCTACTGGGTTCCTAGGCTCTGCTTCATGGGGAGCCCTGCTACTGGGTGCATAGGTTCTACTTTATGGTGGAGCCCAGCTACTGGTGCTTAGCCTCTGCTACATGGGGAGACCCAGCTACTGGGTACAGATGACAGATTAACTCTCTTTTTTAAAAACTTGAGGCAATGCATAGCAAATAAAGGCCCCTTATTCACAGATGATTATCTATTTCTCGACTAAAATAGAAAAGGTTTAGCTTGAAACCTTCCTTAGAGGCCACACCCAGTTGGGTCTTGTTCGTCCTGTGGGGGCATCTAGGATGACCAACATTTGCTACAGCCTCTACATCATGGAAGAGCTCAGCTGCATCCTTGCTGCTCTGGACCTCTTCATCCCTCATTCTTAAACGCACAACCAAGCTGTACTTCTTCATGGAGTTAAATGTCCCCCAATCCCCACACAGCTCCCGGGCTAGAGTGCTCTTGCCTCTCTCAGGCTCTCCTTCCACCAAGGTTAATTGGAGCCTATCTTCATCAACCAGCACTAAGACATGATCTACCTGACCTTTGGCGTGCAAAAGTCTGTTTTTAAATGTCCCCTCCTCCTTTTATTATTTTATGCATTATCATGTTCCCGACGATAGCAGCAAATAATTGCAGCATGGCCGCTTAACCGATAAAGTACGGTAGCATATTCTAGAGCTCACATAGTGCGAGCAGTTTGCTGGTGAGTTGCCTCTATTAGAAAATAACCACGGTTGTTGAAGTGTTGAAATTTCCAGAGGGCAGCATCGTTGGTGACGGGTTCTACAAAAGAAACACTGTGTAGCCATTATAGATGTCTGCCTAGACTCTGGCTTCATGGGGAGCCCGGCTACTGGTGCCTAGGCCTGCTTCATGGGAAGCCCAGCTACTGGGTGCCTCTTCATGGAGAGCCCAGCTACTGAATGCCTAGGCCTGCTTCATGGTGAACCCAGCCACTGGCTACATGGGCTCGGCTTCATAGGGAGCCCAGCTACTGGGTTCCTAGGCTCTGCTTCATGGGGAGCCCAGCTACTGGGTGCATAGGTTCTACTTTATGGTGGAGCCCAGCTACTGGTGCTTATGTCCTGCTTCATGGGGAGCCCTGCTACTGGGTGCATAGGTTCTACTTTATGGTGGAGCCCAGCTACTGGTGCTTAGGTCCTGCTTCATGGGGAGCCCAGCTACTGGGTGCATAGGTTCTACTTTATGGTGGAGCCCAGCTACTGGTGCTTAGGTCCTGCTTCATGGGGAGCCCAGCTACTGGGTTCCTAGGCTCTGCTTCATGTGGAGCCCAGCTACTGGTGCTTAGCCTCTGCTACATGGGGAGACCCAGCTACTGGGTACAGATGACAGATTAACTCTCTTTTTTTTTAAACTTGAGGCAATGCATAGCAAATAAAGGCCCCTTATTCACAGATGATTATCTATTTCTCGACTAAAATAGAAAAGGTTTAGCTTGAAACCTTCCTTAGCAGTCCCTAGTGGCCACACCCAGTTTGGTCTTGTTCGTCCTGTGGGCGGTCTGGGCTGTGGTTATGGTGGGCTGTAGAATTTTTTTATATTTTTTTATATTTTTTTTATTTTATTTTTTTCTTCATTGATGATTGGTTTCCCAGTGAGGTTGGGCATTGGAATGTCTCATTGGTCGGTGTGCATTGCCTCTGTCGTCTGGATAGGGGGCTGGCGGGCAGGCGATAGATACCTCCGAAATTTGCGGTTTGCCCTCTTTACCAGCCCCTTCTCAAATCTTCTTAAATTTTGGCACGTTCTCCCCCACACGGCGTCATCACTTTCTTCCTTGGATAGGGTCGGGTTTGCTGCCAACAGTTGGTGGGTCTGCCCTGTGGCCTCAACCTCCCTGGAGGAGGGAGAGGAGACGAGCAGCCATAGACCCCCAGAAAAAAGGGGGCATCTAGGATGACCAACATTTGCTACAGCCTCTTCATCATGGAAGAGGTCAGCTGCAGCCTTGCTGCTCTGGACGTCTTCGTCCCTCAATCTTAAAAGCACAACCAAGCTGTACCTCCTCATGGAGGTAAATGTCCCCCAATCCCCACACAGCTCCCGGGCTAGAGTGCTCTTGCCTCTCTCAGGCTCTCCTTCCACCAAGGTTAATTGGAGCCTGTCTTCATCAACCAGCACTAAGACATGATCTACCTGACCTTTGACGTGCAAAAGTCTGTTTTTAAATGTCCCCTCCTCCTTTTATTATTTAATGCATTTTCATGTTCCTGACGATAGCAGCAAATAATTGCAGCATGGCCGCTTAACCGATAAAGTACGGTAGCATATTCTAGAGCTCACATAGTGCAAGCAGTTTGCTGGTGAGTTGCCTCTATTAGAAAATAACCATGGTAGTTGAAGTGTTGGAATTTCCAGAGGGCAGCATCGTTGTCGACGGGTTCTACAAAAGAAACACTGTGTAGCCAATAGATATCTGCCTAGACTCTGGCTTCATGGGGAGCCCTGCTACTGGGTGCATAGGTCTACTTTATGGTGGAGGCCAGCCATTGGTTGCCTAGGCCCTGCTTCATCCGGAGCAAAGCTACTTGTGCCTTGGTCCTTCTTCATGGGGAGCCATGCTACTGGGTACAGATGACAGATTAACTCTATTTTTTTATCTTGAGGCTATGCATAGCAAATAAAGGCCGCAAATTCACAGATCTATTTCTCGACTAAAATAGAAAAGGTTTAACTTGAAACCTTCGTTGGTGAACCCTAAAGGCCACTCCCAGTTTGGTCTTGTTCGTCCTGTGGGGGCATCTAGGATGACCAACATTTGCTACAGCCTCTTCATCATGGAAGAGCTCAGCTGCAGCCTTGCTGCTCTGGACGTCTTCGTCCCTCAATCTTAAAAGCACAACCAAGCTGTACCTCCTCATGGAGGTAAATGTCCCCCAATCCCCACACAGCTCCCGGGCTAGAGTGCTCTTGCCTCTCTCAGGCTCTCCTTCCACCAAGGTTAATTGGAGCCTGTCTTCATCAACCAGCACTAAGACATGATCTACCTGACCTTTGACGTGCAAATGTCTGTTTTTAAATGTCCCCTCCTCCTTTTATTATTTTATGCATTTTCATGTTCCCGGCGATAGCAGCAAATAATTGCAGCATGGTTGCATTACCGACAAAGTACGGTAGCATATTCTAGAGCTCACATAGTGCGAGCAGTTTGCTGGTGAGTTGCCTCTATTACATACACACATATGTAATGCTAATGTTTTCAAAGAAAATAACCATGGTAGTTGAAGTGTTGGAATTTCCAGAGGGCAGCATCGTTGTCGACGGGTTCTACAACAACAAAAAACAGAGTAGCCATTATAGATGGTTGCCTAGGCTCTGCTTCATGGGGAGCCCAGCTACTGGTGCCTAGGCTCTGCTTCATGGGGAGCCCTGCTACTGGTGCCTAGGCTCTGCTTCATGGGGAGCCCTGCTACTGGGTACTGATGACAGATTAACTCTCTTCTTTTTTTTAACTTGAGGAATGATAGCAAATAAAGGCCCCTTATTCACAGATGATTATCTATTTCTCGACTAAAATGCTACTGGGTACTGATGACAGATTAACTCTCTTTTTTTTTAAACTTGAGGCAATGATAGCAAATAAAGGCCCCTTATTCACAGATGATTATCTATTTCTCGACTAAAATAGAAAAGGTTTAGCTTGAAACCTTCCTTAGTGGTCCCTAGTGGCCACACCCAGTTTGGTCTTGTTCGTCCTTTAGGGGCATCTAGGATGACCAACATTTGCTACAGCCTCTTCATCATGGAAGAGCTCAGCTGCATCCTTGCTGCTCTGGACCTCTTCATCCCTCATTCTTAAACGCACAACCAAGCTGTACTTCTTCATGGAGTTAAATGTCCCCCAATCCCCACACAGCTCCCGGGCTAGAGTGCTCTTGCCTCTCTCAGGCTCTCCTTCCACCAAGGTTAATTGGAGCCTGTCTTCATCAACCAGCACTAAGACATGATCTACCTGACCTTTGACGTGCAAAAGTCTGTTTTTAAAATGGCCCCTCCTCCTTTTATTATTTTATGCATTATCATGTTCCCGACGATAGCAGCAAATAATTGCAGCATGGCCGTGTAACCGATAAAGTACGGTAGCATATTCTAGAGCTCACATAGTGCGAGCAGTTTGCTGGCAAGCTGCCTCTATTAGAAAATAACCATGGTAGTTGAAGTGTTGGAATTTCCAGAAGGCAGCATCATTGGTGACGGGTTCTACAAAAGAAACACTGAGTAGCCATTATAGATGTCTGCCTAGACTCTGGCTTCATGGAGAGTCCAGCTACTGTGTGGCATAGGCCCTGCGTCATGGGAGTACAGCTACTACTAGGTGCCTAGGCTCTGCTTCATGGAGAGCCCGGCTACTGGTGCCTAGGCCATGCGTCATCCGGAGCAATGCTACATGTGCCTAGGTCCTTCTTCATGGCGAACCCAGCTACTGGGTGCCTAGGCTTTGTTTCATGGTGAACCCAGCCACTGGCTACATGGGCTCGGCTTCATAGGGAGCCCAGCTACTGGGTTCCTAGGCTCTGCTTCATGGGGAGCCCAGCTACTGGGTGCATAGGTTCTACTTTATGGTGGAGCCCAGCTACTGGTGCTTATGTCCTGCTTCATGGGGAGCCCTGCTACTGGGTGCATAGGTTCTACTTTATGGTGGAGCCCAGCTACTGGTGCTTAGGTCCTGCTTCATGGGGAGCCCAGCTACTGGGTGCATAGGTTCTACTTTATGGTGGAGCCCAGCTACTGGTGCTTAGGTCCTGCTTCATGGGGAGCCCAGCTACTGGGTTCCTAGGCTCTGCTTCATGTGGAGCCCAGCTACTGGTGCTTAGCCTCTGCTACATGGGGAGACCCAGCTACTGGGTACAGATGACAGATTAACTCTCTTTTTTTTTAAACTTGAGGCAATGCATAGCAAATAAAGGCCCCTTATTCACAGATGATTATCTATTTCTCGACTAAAATAGAAAAGGTTTAGCTTGAAACCTTCCTTAGCAGTCCCTAGTGGCCACACCCAGTTTGGTCTTGTTCGTCCTTTAGGGGCATCTAGGATGACCAACATTTGCTACAGCCTCTTCATCATGGAAGAGCTCAGCTGCATCCTTGCTGCTCTGGACCTCTTCATCCCTCATTCTTAAACGCACAACCAAGCTGTACTTCTTCATGGAGTTAAATGTCCCCCAATCCCCACACAGCTCCCGGGCTAGAGTGCTCTTGCCTCTCTCAGGCTCTCCTTCCACCAAGGTTAATTGGAGCCTGTCTTCATCAACCAGCACTAAGACATGATCTACCTGACCTTTGGCGTGCAAAAGTCTGTTTTTAAATGTCCCCTCCTCCTTTTATTATTTTATGCATTATCATGTTCCTGACGATAGCAGCAAATAATTGCAGCAGCATGGCCGCTTAACCGATAAAGTACGGTAGCATATTCTAGAGCTCACATAGTGCGAGCAGTTTGCTGGTGAGGTGCCTTTATTAGAAAATAACCACGGTTGTTGAAGTGTTGAAATTTCCAGAAGGCAGCATCGTTGGTGACGGGTTCTACAAAAGAAACACTGATTAGCCATTATAGATGTCTGCCTAGACTCTGGCTTCATGGAGAGTCCAGCTACTGTGTGGCATACGCCCTGCGTCATTGGGAGTACAGCTACTAGGTGCCTAGGCTCTGCTTCATGGAGAGCCCGCTAGGTGCCTAGGCTCTGCTTCATGGAGAGCCCGGCGGGCTGGCTTGATCAACTATGAGTGCTGGCTGGATTAATTAAAATGTCTCTATTGTTTCCTACCAAAACCATTGGAATATGATCAGCATCCATTAATGTTTCAATCTGCACTCTAAACGACTCAACTTCTTCGAACGACTTACTGGTGCCTAGGCCATGCGTCATCCGGAGCAATGCTACATGTGCCTAGGTCCTTCTTCATGGCGAACCCAGCTACTGGGTGCCTAGCCTAGGCTTTGTTGTTTCATGGTGAACCCAGCCACTGGCTACATGGGCTTGGCTTCATAAGGAGCCCAGCTACTGGGTTCCTGGGCTCGGCTTCATGGGGAGCCCTGCTACTGGGTGCATAGGTTCTACTTTATGGTGGAGCCCAGCTACTGGTGCTTAGCCTCTGCTACATGGAGAGACCCAGCTACTGGGTACAGATGACAGATTAACTCTCTTTTTTAAAAACTTGAGGCAATGCATAGCAAATAAAGGCCCCTTATTCACAGATGATTATCTATTTCTCGACTAAAATAGAAAAGGTTTAGCTTGAAACCTTCCTTAGAGGCCACACCCAGTTGGGTCTTGTTCATCCTGTGAGGGCATCTAGGATGACCAACATTTGCTACAGCCTCTTCATCATGGAAGAGCTCAGCTGCATCCTTGCTGCTCTGGACCTCTTCGTCCCTCAATCTTAAAAGCACAACCAAGCTGTACTTCTTCATGGAGGTGAATGTCCCCCAATCCCCACACAGCTCCCGAGCTAGAGTGCTCTTGCCTCTCTCAGGCACTCCTTCCACCAAGGTTAATTGGAGCCTATCTTCATCAACCAGCACTAAGACATGATCTACCTGACCTTTGACCTCCTTCAAAAGTCTGTTTTTAAAATGTCCCCTCCTTTTATTATTTTATGCATTTTCATGTTCCTGACGATAGCAGCAAATAATTGCAGCATGGTTGCGTCACCGACAAAGTACGGTAGCATATTCTAGAGCTCACATAGTGCGAGCAGTTTGCTGGTGAGTTGCCTCTATTAGAAAATAACCACGGTTGTTGAAGTGTAGGAATTTCCAGAGGGCAGCATCATTGGTGACGGGTTCTACAACAACAAAAACAGAGTAGCCATTATAGATGGCTGCCTAGGCCCTGCTTCATAGGGAGCCCAGCTACTGGGTACAGATGACAGATATATACTGCTTACTTAACTTTTTTAACTTGAGGCAATTCATAGCAAATAAAGCCCCCTTATTCACAGATGGTTATCTATTTCTCGACTAAAATAGAAAAGGTTTAGCTTGAAACCTTCCTTAGTGGTCCCTAGTGGCCACACCCAGTTTGGTCTTGTTCGTCCTGTGGGGGCATCTAGGATGACCAACATTTGCTACAGCCTCTTCATCATGGAAGAGCTCAGCTGCAACCTTGCCGCTCTGGACCTCTTCATCCCTCAATCTTAAAAGCACAACCAAGCTGTACTTCTTCATGGAGTTAAATGTCCCCCAATCCCCACACAGCTCCCGGGCTAGAGTGCTCTTGCCTCTCTCAGGCTCTCCTTCCACCAAGGTTAATTGGAGCCTGTCTTCATCAACCAGCACTAAGACATGATTTACCTGACCTTTGACGTGTAAAAGTCTGTTTTTAAATGTCCCCTCCTCCTTTTATTATTTTATGCATTATCATGTTCCCGACGATAGCAGCAAATAATTGCAGCATGGCCGCTTAACCGATAAAGTACGGTAGCATATTCTAGAGCTCACATAGTGCGAGCAGTTTGCTGGTGAGTTGCCTTTATTAGAAAATAACCACGGTTGTTGAAGTGTTGGAATTTCCAGAAGGCAGCATCGTTGTCGACTGGTTCTACAAAAGAAACACTGAGTAGCCATTATAGATGTCTGCCTAGACTCTGGCTTCATGGGGAACCCAGCTACTGGGTGCCTAGGCTTTGTTTCATGGGGAACCCGGCACTGGCTACATGGGCTCTGCTTCATGGGGATCCCAGCTACTGGGTACAGATTACAGATATATACGGCTTACTTAACTTTTTTTTCTTTTTTAACTTGAGGCAATGCATAGCAAATAAAGGCCGCTTATTCACAGATGGTTATCTGTTTCTCGACTAAAATACAAAAGGTTTAACTTGAAACCTTCATTGGTGAACCCTAAAGGCCACGCCCAGTTTGGTCTTGTTCGTCCTGTGGGGGCATCTAGGATGACCAACATTTGCTTCAGCCTCTTCATCATGGAAGAGCTCAGCTGCACCCTTGCTACTCTGGATGTCTTTGTCCCTCAATCCGAGACGCACAACCAAGCTGTACCTCCTCATGGAGGTGAATGTCCCCCAATCCACACTGACCTTTGACCTACTTCAAAAGTCTGTTTTAATGGTCCCTCCCCCTTTTCTGCATTTTCATGTTCCCGACGATAGCAGCAAATAATTGCAGCATGGCCGCGTAACCGACAAAGTACAGTAGCATATTCTAGAGCTCACATAATGCAAGCAGTTTGTTGGTGAACTGCCTCTATTAGAAAATAACCACGGTTGTTGAAGTGTTGAAATTTCCAGAAGGCAGCATCATTGGTGACGGGTTCTACAAAAGAAACACTGATTAGCCATTATAGATGTCTGCCTAGACTCTGGCTTCATGGAGAGTCCAGCTACTGTGTGGCATACGCCCTGCGTCATTGGGAGTACAGCTACAGTACTAGGTGCCTAGGCTCTGCTTCATGGAGAGCCCGGCTACTGGTGCCTAGGCCATGCGTCATCCGGAGCAATGCTACATGTGCCTAGGTCCTTCTTCATGGTGAACCCAGCTACTGGGTGCCTAGGCTTTGTTTCATGGTGAACCCAGCCACTGACTACATGGGCTCGGCTTCATAGGGAGCCTAGCTACTGGGTTCCTAGGCTCTGCTTCATGGGGAGCCCTGCTGCTGGGTGCATAGGTTCTACTTTATGGTGGAGCCCAGCTACTGGTGCTTAGCCTCTGCTACATGGGGAGACCCAGCTACTGGGTAACAGATTAACTCTCTCTTTTTTTAAACTTGAGGCAATGCATAGCAAATAAAGGCCCCTTATTCACAGATGATTATCTATTTCTCGACTAAAATAGAAAAGGTTTAGCTTGAAACCTTCCTTAGAGGCCACACCCAGTTGGGTCTTGTTCGTCCTGTGGGGGGGGGGGGGGGCATCTAGGATGACCAACATTTGCTACAGCCTCTTCATCATGGAAGAGCTCAGCTGCATCCTTGCTCCTCTGGACGTCTTCGTCCCTCAACCTTAAACGCACAACCAAGCTGTACTTCCTCATGGAGGTGAATGTCCCCCAATCCCCACACAGCTCCCGGGCTAGAGTGCTCTTGCCTCTCTCGGGCACTCCTTCCACCAAGGTTAATTGGAGCCTATCTTCATCAACCAGCACTAAGACATGATCTACCTGACCTTTGACCTCCTTCAAAAGTCTGTTTTTAAAATGTCCCCTCCTTTTATTATTTTATGCATTTTCATGTTCCTGACGATAGCAGCAAATAATTGCAGCATGGTTGCGTCACCGACAAAGTACGGTAGCATATTCTAGAGCTCACATAGTGCGAGCAGTTTGCTGGTGAGTTGCCTCTATTAGAAAATAACCACGGTTGTTGAAGTGTAGGAATTTCCAGAGGGCAGCATCATTGGTGACGGGTTCTACAACAACAAAAACAGAGTAGCCATTATAGATGGCTGCCTAGGCCCTGCTTCATAGGGAGCCCAGCTACTGGGTACAGATGACAGATATATACTGCTTACTTAACTTTTTTAACTTGAGGCAATTCATAGCAAATAAAGCCCCCTTATTCACAGATGGTTATCTATTTCTCGACTAAAATAGAAAAGGTTTAGCTTGAAACCTTCCTTAGTGGTCCCTAGTGGCCACACCCAGTTTGGTCTTGTTCGTCCTGTGGGGGCATCTAGGATGACCAACATTTGCTACAGCCTCTTCATCATGGAAGAGCTCAGCTGCATCCTTGCTGCTCTGGACGTCTTCGTCCCTCAATCTTAAAAGCACAACCAAGCTGTACTTCTTCATGGAGTTAAATGTCCCCCAATCCCCACACAGCTCCCGAGCTAGAGTGCTCTTGCCTCTCTCAGGCTCTCCTTCCACCAAGGTTAATTGGAGCCTGTCTTCATCAACCAGCACTAAGACATGATCTACCTGACCTTTGGCGTGCAAAAGTCTGTTTTTAAATGTCCCCTCCTCCTTTTATTATTTTATGCATTTTCATGTTCCCGGCGATAGCAGCAAATAATTGCAGCATGGTTGCATTACCGACAAAGTACGGTAGCATATTCTAGAGCTCACATAGTGCGAGCAGTTTTCTGGTGAGCTGCCTCTATTAGAAAATAGCCACGGTTGTTGAAGTGTTGGAATTTCCAGAGGGCAGCATCGTTGTCGACGGGTTCTACAACAAAAAAAAACAGAGTAGCCATTATAGATGGTTGCCTAGGCTCTGCTTCATGGGGAGCCCAGCTACTGGTGCCTAGGCTCTGCTTCATGGGGAGCCCTGCTACTGGTGCCTAGGCTCTGCTTCATGGGGAGCCCTGCTACTGGGTACTGATAACAGATTAACTCTCTTTTTTTTTTAACTTGAGGAATGATAGCAAATAAAGTCCCCTTATTCACAGATGATTATCTATTTCTCGACTAAAATAGAAAAGGTTTAGCTTGAAACCTTCCTTAGTGGTCCCTAGTGGCCACACCCAGTTTGGTCTTGTTCGTCCTGTGGGGGCATCTAGGATGACCAACATTTGCTACAGCCTCTTCATCATGGAAGAGCTCAGCTGCATCCTTGCTGCTCTGGACGTCTTCGTCCCTCAATCTTAAAAGCACAACCAAGCTGTACTTCTTCATGGAGTTAAATGTCCCCCAATCCCCACACAGCTCCCGAGCTAGAGTGCTCTTGCCTCTCTCAGGCTCTCCTTCCACCAAGGTTAATTGGAGCCTGTCTTCATCAACCAGCACTAAGACATGATCTACCTGACCTTTGGCGTGCAAAAGTCTGTTTTTAAATGTCCCCTCCTCCTTTTATTATTTTATGCATTTTCATGTTCCTGGCTATAGCAGCAAATAATTGCAGCATGGTTGCATTACCGACAAAGTACGGTAGCATATTCTAGAGCTCACATAGTGCGAGCAGTTTGCTGGTGAGCTGCCTCTATTAGAAAATAGCCACGGTTGTTGAAGTGTTGGAATTTCCAGAGGGCAGCATCGTTGTCGACGGGTTCTACAACAAAAAAAAACAGAGTAGCCATTATAGATGGTTGCCTAGGCTCTGCTTCATGGGGAGCCCAGCTACTGGTGCCTAGGCTCTGCTTCATGGGGAGCCCTGCTACTGGTGCCTAGGCTCTGCTTCATGGGGAGCCCTGCTACTGGGTACTGATAACAGATTAACTCTCTTTTTTTTTTAACTTGAGGAATGATAGCAAATAAAGTCCCCTTATTCACAGATGATTATCTATTTCTCGACTAAAATAGAAAAGGTTTAGCTTGAAACCTTCCTTAGTGGTCCCTAGTGGCCACACCCAGTTTGGTCTTGTTCGTCCTGTGGGGGCATCTAGGATGACCAACATTTGCTACAGCCTCTTCATCATGGAAGAGCTCAGCTGCAACCTTGCCGCTCTGGACGTCTTCGTCCCTCAATCTTAAAAGCACAACCAAGCTGTACTTCTTCATGGAGTTAAATGTCCCCCAATCCCCACACAGCTCCCGAGCTAGAGTGCTCTTGCCTCTCTCAGGCTCTCCTTCCACCAAGGTTAATTGGAGCCTGTCTTCATCAACCAGCACTAAGACATGATCTACCTGACCTTTGGCGTGCAAAAGTCTGTTTTTAAATGTCCCCTCCTCCTTTTATTATTTTATGCATTTTCATGTTCCTGACGATAGCAGCAAATAATTGCAGCATGATGGTTGCATTACCGACAAAGTACGGTAGCATATTCTAGAGCTCACATAGTGCGAGCAGTTTGCTGGTGAGTTGTCTCTATTAGAAAATAACCACGGTAGTTAAAGTGTTGAAATTTCCAGAGGGCAGCATCATTGGTGACGGGTTCTACAAAAGAAACACTGATTAGCCATTATAGATGTCTGCCTAGACTCTGGCTTCATGGAGAATCCAGCTACTGTGTGGCACAGGCCCTGCGTCATTGGGAGTACAGCTATACTAGGTGCCTAGGCTCTGCTTCATGGAGAGCCCGGCTACTGGTGCCTAGGCTTTGTTTCATGGTGAACCCAGCCACTGACTACATGGTCTCGGCTTCATAGGGAGCCCAGCTACTGGGTTCCTAGGCTCTGCTTCATGGGGAGCCCTGCTGCTGGGTGCATAGGTTCTACTTTATGGTGGAGCCCAGCTACTGGTGCTTAGCCTCTGCTACATGGGGAGACCCAGCTACTGGGTACAGATATTAACTCTCTTTTTTTTTAAACTTGAGGCAATGCATAGCAAATAAAGGCCCCTTGACTAAAATAGAAAAGGTTTAGCTTGAAACCTTCCTTAGAGGCCACACCCAGTTGGGTCTTGTTCGTCCTGTGGGGGCATCTAGGATGACCAACATTTGCTACAGCCTCTTCATCATGGAAGAGCTCAGCTGCATCCTTGCTGCTCTGGACCTCTTCGTCCCTCAATCTTAAAAGCACAACCAAGCTGTACCTCCTCATGGAGGTAAATGTCCCCCAATCCCCACACAGCTTTGTTTCATGGTGAACCCAGCCACTGACTACATGGGCTCGGCTTCATAGGGAGCCCAGCTACTGGGTTCCTAGGCTCTGCTTCATGGGGAGCCCTGCTACTGGGTGCATAGGTTCTACTTTATGGTGGAGCCCAGCTACTGGTGCTTAGCCTCTGCTACATGGGGAGACCCAGCTACTGGGTACAGATGACAGATTAACTCTCTTTTTTTTTTAACTTGAGGCAATGCATAGCAAATAAAGGCCCCTTATTCACAGATGATTATCTATTTCTCGACTAAAATAGAAAAGGTTTAGCTTCCTTAGAGGCCACACCCAGTTGGGTCTTGTTCGTCCTGTGGGGGGGGGGGGGGGGGGGCATCTAGGATGACCAACATTTGCTACAGCCTCTTCATCATGGAAGAGCTCAGCTGCATCCTTGCTGCTCTGGACGTCTTCGTCCCTCAATCTTAAGAGCACAACCAAGCTGTACTTCTTCATGGAGGTAAATGTCCCCCAATCCCCACACAGCTCCCGGGCTAGAGTGCTCTTGCCTCTCTCAGGCACTCCTTCCACCAAGGTTAATTGGAGCCTGTCTTCATCAACCAGCACTAAGACATGATCTACCTGACCTTTGACGTGCAAAAGTCTGTTTTTAAATGTCCCCTCCTCCTTTTATTATTTTATGCATTTTCATGTTCCCGACGATAGCAGCAAATAATTGCAGCATGGCCGCGTCACCGACAAAGTACAGTAGCATATTCTAGAGCTCACATAGTGCGAGCAGTTTACTGGTGAGGTGCCTTTATTAGAAAATAACCACGGTTGTTGAAGTGTTGGAAAGCAGCAAACATGGCCGCGTCACCGACAAAGTACAGTAGCATATTCTAGAGCTCACATAGTGCGAGCAGTTTACTGGTGAGGTGCCTTTATTAGAAAATAACCACGGTTGTTGAAGTGTTGGAAAGCAGCATCGTTGTCGACGGGTTCTACAAAAGAAACACTGAGTAGTCATTATAGATGGCTGCCTGCCTAGACTCTGGCTTCATGGGGAGCCCTGCTACTGGGTGCCTAGGCTCTGCTTCATGAGGAGTACAGCTACTAGCTGCAGATGACAGAACCTTCTTCTAGGCCACTTCAAGCTGGTGTGACATGCAGGCAGACTAGGACAACAGTGTATCTATGTGTCAACACTTCCTTCAGTTCTCTGCACCAGGTGTATACCAGGGTTTCATTTAGGAGGGGGGGCTGCTCCCCTTGGAACCTTTTTGCCCCCTTGCCCCCTGGAAATTGTATTATTAAAATTCATTACAAACTTTGTCACATCTTTATATTGCCACACAGTATCATTTGTATGTATCTGTCTATCTATTTATCTATTTATCGTACGTTTACCCGTAATAAATTTGAACAGGCCATCCACCTTAAATATAACGGGCTTATGTAAACCGGGAATGGTCATCATAGTGAAGAGAAAGATCAAGAAAACAGCAGCAGATTTGAAGCTCGTGGAAAGAAAACAGGCATCACTGGCAAGTGAGGACAGCTGCATGGTTAATAGCTGGCAGGAAAGGATGATGGAGTTTCATTCCAACATCCGATAGTTAATCAATCATGCTCTAGCTAAGGTGGTATAATATACACCATCTTTATCATGATGCAGAAACTTGTTATGAATCTTACTGCCGCTCTGTATGGACAGAGAGAGAACTGGCTTGTGCATAGTTGAAGGATGATGATCGTAGGTATAGGAGTGCTGTGGATAGTGAACTGAACTGAAGAAATTCCAGACATAGTTATTGGCTACTTATCCATATCACAATCCTAGCATTGCATCATCATGATTTCATCGACAATGTACAGATCAGTCCTTCAGGTATGCCAGGGCTAGGGAAATGGCTAGAGCAATGCTGTGCTCACCGCTCAATGACTTGCACTAAACACACACACATATACATATATATATATATATATACACACTGTATATATGTATAATATATGTATGCATATATACACACTGTATATATGTCTGGTTGTGTACATACCAGAATTGCATTCAGAGGAGAGGTGGGGGCAGACGTTCACTTCATTAGGTGCCAGCGGTGGGTGCCCCTTTGGAAGTCTGATGAAACAATTATGAATCTCTTCACGGGTCAATCAATACGAGTAGCGAACAAGTGCTAAACTATGGACCATATTAGTTGCAGTACCATGCAACAATTCTTTCAGTTCCCGATGCTAACGATCTCCTCCAAATCGCTGGCAGATGGTTTTTTAGGCGATTGTAACAAAATCTCCATCAAGTTTGACGAGCTGTGCCCTGCCCACGTGATAGCCTTATTCCAGTCTCGCCTGGTTTCACCTGTGAGATGGATCTTTCAACGTATGCCGTAACCGTAACAACAGGACATGTCAAGCAAGGTGCGAGGAGTTTGCGCTGGTGTGGAAGCAATGCTGTCAGCTTCTCGTCGCGGTGGTTGGGTCCGTGAGGTGTGGTCGAGGGATGTCTGTTTCTCACTGATCAGTCCGCAGTGTGCTCTCCACTCTGGACAAATGCCAGTGGATATTAGGCTTCTTTGACAAACCCAACCCCATATACTGGCTCTGCTTTTGTGTAGTGATCTATCGGAGCTTCAACATCTCCACAAGGCAATTCAGAGTATCAGAGGCTGACGTACTTTCTGTGGATAATACATGAAGAAGTGATCATTTAAAGGGGCGAGGCCTTGAGATCTTTTCCTTCGACAGACCACCTTGGAAAAAAAGTTGCATCTGACTGAGTGGCCCTTTCTGCAGTAGTTGCTTCCAAGTCTTCACCTCGATTCCGTTCTGGATCATCCAGTGAAGGAAGAGTTGCATCCGCTCGAGTGGAAATCATAGACACTCTAGCCATCCGGAGGGGAGGGTTCTTCTCAGTTTTTCTACTTGGGGAGAGAATGTTTGTGGAAAAGGTAGAGAGCTACAGATGTTGACTTCTTGTGGAGTGCTTTTTTATGCCTAGAGCTTCTTTCTGGTTCTTGTGAACTCCTCTGATGGATGTAGCTGTGGTTACAACAACAACTGACTGCCTGTTGCTCTCCACTCTCTCCTTAGATTGGAATCACAACTCTTCAGGCAGCTGGCCAGATGAGATGATCAGGTTTCACAACTTTACCTAATTAGGAAGTTCAGCTACAGTGCCACTGAGCTCGTATCATAACTAGCAGCTATAGCTTGCCAGATATATCTAGCAGGTATATTTAGCAACTATGGCTAGCTAGATATGTATATTTAGCAACTATGGCTTGCTAGATATGTATATTTAGCAGCTATGGCTTGCTGGATATGTATATTTAGCAGCTATGGCTTGCTAGATATGTATATTTAGCAACTATGACTTGCTAGATATGTATATTTAGCAACTATGGCTTGCTGGATATGTATATTTAGCAACTATGGCTTGCTAGATATGTATATTTAGCAACTATGGCTTGCTAGATATGTACATATATTTAGCAACTATGGCTTACTGACACGAACCTGAACTATCAAACTCTAGCAGTGGTTTCGATACCCCTGGCAGCCCTAGAAGGTTTCTGCTGCTGAATGCTCTGATTTTGATACAAGCTTCAGCCAAGTCCCCTCAACCAAGCCCCCTCAACCAAGCCCCCTCGCTCAGCTGCTATGAAGAACTGGACAGAAGAACATAATGACCAGCCTTCTCCCTCTGTGGACAAATCACAAATCATCCAGGGATGCCCAAAATTCAAAGTTCTCGGTCACCTAATACAATCTTGTGAAGTGAAACTTTGAACATAAAAGGTGCATTATAGGATTTCCTGCAGCTCCACTGGACTGCCCCGAGGGCACTGGGCAGCGTATGCAGGAAGCTGTGGGATTACCATCCCAAGTGTTTATGCCCACAAGCTGGGCCCGATCAAGATGTTGGGCACGCCCTTTGGCAACCTCTTGACGAACGTCTGGTGGGTGGATGTGACCTGATTTCATTTATTCATTTGGCTTGTGAATGGCCAACATGCCATAAGAGAGTAGCGGTAGGTGTCCTTCCTGCTGCGTTTAGCAGACCACATGTTTGCCACCATTGTCACATACATGGCATTGTTGTGGGTACGTACGTGGAACTATCCCGGTGTCGAGCATGCAACTGACCTGTAGCGGGACAGCAGTGATCGGGCTCTATAGGAGCCCAATACATAGCTGAAGTCTCTATAGTACCTTGGCCTTAGTCCTAGCCTTAGTCCTAGCCTTAGTCCTAGCCTTAGCCCTAGCCTTAGCCTTAGTCCTAGCCTTAGTCCTAGCCTTAGCCCTAGCCTTAGTCCTAGCCTTAGTCCTAGCCTTAGCCCTAGCCTTGGCCCTAGCCTTGGCCCTAGCTTTGGCCCTAGCCCTGGTCTTAGCCTTAATCTTAGCCCTAATCATAGCCCTAGCCGCCCTAGCCTTAGCCCTAGTCTTAGCCCTAGCACTAGCCCTAGCTTAAGACTGACTTTCGCACGAGGTGTGTATACACGGATCAAAAGTTATCTAGCAAACTATCTCTCCCTACGCTACGATGCCTAGTGGACTGTTAACACCATGACTCCTCCCACCTGTTAATGATGTATACAAGGTACTGTTTTCACTTCTGTTAGTCTCTGTGTACATGTATGCGCGATGAGAAAATAAATCAAAATGGATTGACAACCCTTTACCAAACTTGGCCAGCAGAGCATACATACCAAGGAATAATTTTGAAAGGCCAGTAAGTGTGTGCGTGAGAGGAGGGGGGGAGGGGCATGTCATGCAATCCTATAATTGGATCACCCTGTAATTAACACCTCATTACATGCCTCATACTCGGCACCAACCAATGCCAACATCTTGCTCTCCGGTTCATGTCACGAGACCTTCGCTCACGTCACTTCGGTTATTCTCCGATTCGTTCTCTTTCATTAATTAAATATAATTTTCCAAAGACACACGTTCTCGAGATTGCATACTCAATTTGGCAGGTTTATAAAAAAGTCGTTTATTAAGACCATTGATCTTTTCTACCTCTTCTCCAAATGCGTGGGTGGAAGGGCGACCATCTTTCCTTTCTTTGTGGTGGGAGCTTCCAAGGCAACACTCCTACTACTTATTATTCAATAACTGTTGCTATGGCAATGGCATGACAAGAGGTGCGATGTGGCGGATCAAAGCTTTAATATGGCCAACATATTGCATGTATGTACTGTATGATGTAATATATATTTATTATATATTATTTACTCAGTTCAAAGTTGGAGGATATGAAGAAGAAGGATGACGTCTCGGAGCCTGCTGCTACACCCACCAAGTCGGACACCCCAACCCCCAAACTGAGTGAGGAGGCAGCTTTAGGCGATGCGGAAGATGAGAGAATCGTTCCTCAACTTCGGATTGGGAAGGATGGAAATATCATTATTGACGAGCAAAGGTGTGTACGTAGACTTTGAAAATAATGTGGAGTCATTTATTAGAATGTGGTGTGAGGATACATACTGGACCAACATCACACTGGGTTGAAGTAGGTTGACAATAGCTCTGTGGGGATACACACTGGACCAACACCACTCTGGGTTGAGGCAGGTTGAAGTAGGTTGACAATAGCTGTATGGGGACACACACTGGACCAACACCACACTGGGTTGAGGCAGGTTGAAGTAGGTTGACAATAGCTGTATGGGGACACACACTGGACCAACACCACACTGGGTTGAGGCAGGTTGAAGTAGGTTGACAATAGCTCTATGTGGACACACACTGGACCAACACCACACTGGGTTGAGGCAGGTTGAAGTAGGTTGACAATAGCTGTATGGGGACACACACTGGACCAACACCACACTGGGTTGAGGCAGGTTGAAGTAGGTTGACAATAGCTCTATGTGGACACACACTGGACCAACACCACACTGGGTTGAGGCAGGTTGAAGTAGGTTGACAATAGCTGTATGGGGACACACACTGGACCAACACCACACTGGGTTGAGGCAGGTTGAAGTAGGTTGACAATAGCTGTATGGGGACACACACTGGACCAACACCACACTGGGTTGAGGCAGGTTGAAGTAGGTTGACAATAGCTCTATGTGGACACACACTGGACCAACACCACACTGGGTTGAGACAGGTTGAAGTAGGTTGACAATACAGTAGCTCTATGGGGACAAACACTAGACTAACACCACACTGGGTTGAGGCAGGTTGAAGTAGGTTGACAATAGCTCTATGGGGACACACTGGACTAACACCACACTGGGTTGAGGCAGGTTGGAGTAGGTTGATAATAGCTCTAGGGGACACACACTGGACTAACACCACACTGGGTTGAGGCAGGTTGAAGTAGGTTGACAATACAGTAGCTCTATGGGGACACACACTGGACCAACACCACACTGGGTTGAGGTAAGAGGAAGTGCATGATATAGAAAAGATGGACATCCATTGCTTTGCCAGCAGATGGAGGAATAAATGGATATCTCTATTGTGATGACTTTCTCAATGCTCAGCTTAACATGCAGGAGCTAGTCTAAGCTGATTGTAGAGAAAGTCATTGTATTCTACTCCATATGTCAACTGAGAGTCTTTCTCTATGTTGTGATCCTTAGCATGATGATGAAGACCACGTCACAAAAGGACACGAGGGAAATAAGGTGTGTGCCTGTGCTCTGCATTTCTTTGCCCCTCTTCCTGGTCTGTTAAGTTTTTTGCAGATTGTTTCGTGGTTTCTTATATACATGTAATTAATCAAGTGATTCATCTTTCAGAAGCTCTATCATGCAGTAGTAGTACATGTAGTAGTAGTAGTAATTATATTAATAATAATAATAAATATAATAATAATAATAATAATAATAATAATAATAATAATAATAATAATAATAATAATAATAATAATAATAATAATAATAATAATAATAATAGTAATAGTAATAATAGTAATAATCATAGTAGTAGTAGTAATAATAATAATAATAATAATAATCATCTTATTCCCATTAATATTTAATTTTTCACTCTTATCAAACCTCGTGATCCTGACATGCGTGCATAGCTCGTAACTGCTATTTATATTTTCTCCTGTGAAGCACTCTCCCACACAGTGATCACCATAAGAGAGCTGAGAATTTCCTAGCAGCTTTGCAGCATAAACAAGGAGAAGACACTGTTCTCAACAATCACATTAAAGACGTGTCCGTCCATGGCAAGTGCAAGTGGGTACAAATACCCTCAGCGTCTCTGCCAGTGCTTCACTCAATGGCCTCAAGGCCTTTTAAGGGTGATTCGTTTTGGTAAACGAGTTAACCTTTTGACTGATGACCTCCAGGCATCTCTCATAGAGTAAGCCAGCTACAACAAAAATGCAATATTAAATCAGGAGTGCATTCCTGCCACTTGCAATTATGTCATGTGATAGCGCTTTTGTTTATAAACAGTGTGATCACAACAATTAGCCATTGAACATGATTTATTATACCCAATTAGCATAAGTATGAACAGCAAATAATTATAAACAAAAACTGTGTTTTTTGTTTATAGTTTATTTAGAGATAGTTGTCAGAGTGGAGAGGGAGTGGTTAGAACTGGAGAGGGAGTGGTCAGATGTTGGAAGGGAGTGGTCAGAGCTGGAGAGGGAGTGATCAGATTTTGGAAGGGAGTGGTCAGGTTTGGGAAGGGAGTGGTCAGAGCTGGAGAGGGAGTGGTCAGATGTTTGACGGGAGTGGGCAGAACTGCAGGTGGAGCTGGAAGGTGCTTGTCATCGGATTCCATCAAGTCCACCATTATTACAATTTCAGGAATAACACATAATTTGACAAACCTAAAATGGCTACCAGATGCATGTCTTCACCATCTGAGGCCGGGTCATCGCTACATCCTTGAGAGGTCAGCAGCAGCCAAGCATTTCATTGCTCCATGATCAGAAATTGAGTTTACCGGGAACTATGTTCTCCTTCCTTCTGCTGCAGCATCAGAGAATACAAAATAGTATGGACAGTCTCGTCTTCAAGCTTCAATTGTTCGTCATTCATTTAGGGAGCGTCACGACTGTGGATTGTCAGTATTTTCCCACGTTTTTTACTGCCTTACCTGGCTTAATATTCGGATCGAATATGGACTCCGCTTTGTTCTGGTATGTGAAATATGGCAACAGACCGTGCGGTCGATACATTATCAATTCTTAAAAACAATTCCGCCATACGTTTTTTTGTTGGAGGGTTATTAGGGGCTGATTTTCCTTCTTGTGGTGTTAGAGACTTCCCGCTCGTAACGTGGCTACGAGTTCCGTTACACAACCAGTGAATGGGAAGTGGCTACAGGTACTCTGTGATTTTAGAGGATTTTTAAGGCGCTCGGGGTACAGTTTTGAAGTGAGTGTATACATCTTCACTGTACAGACTTACTAGCCATCATAAAGCACATCATTGGAAACTCTTGAAACAAGCTATCTTCTGGTACTAAGGGAGTATACTAATCATCACTGTACAGACTTACTAGCCTTCATAAAGCACATCATTGGAAACTCTTGAAACAAGCTATCTTCTGGTACTAAGGGAGTACACTAATCACTGCTTATAGCCTTCATGAAGTGCATTATTGGAAAGCTCTTGATCTTTTTGTTACGGAATAAATAACAAGAAAGTTAAAACTTTCAGGTCCTTTTTCAAAAAAAAAATTGGGTAACCCCCTCCCTTTAATGGAAACCATGGTGAAGAAGTTGCCACTCCTCACGAATGTAGGAGAATGCCCTTCTTAGGGAAGATCTACAGTAGAGGGCAATACAGTGGTAATAATCAAATCTCCATAATTCTGCTCCTGTGCCTCCCATGCAGGCCATTTTCAATGGGAAAAGGTAGCTCTCTCTCTGTGTGTGTGTGTGTGAGTGAGATAAAAAGACAAAAACAAACAATTATTAAAGGCTTTTGCTTTTTAGTAATTTATTTATTTTTAATTTATGTATTTATATATTTATTTATTAGTTAATAGACAAAAAATATTTGAGAAAAAACTCATTAAACGGTTAAGGAAGTGTCGAGTAAAGGCAAGCAAAATGATTGGGAATTGGGAGGGCCACATTTGTGAGAGATCTTCCCGAGCAATAAGAATTTCAAAAGTCATCTTCAGGCTTCTTCTGAATGGTCATTATTTGTGCGGTGAAAGCAGTAATTATTCTTGATGAACTTGATTTTTTAAAGTCGTTAAGCTTTTCTTTTGTGCAGTGACAACATAGCTTCATCTAGTTGAGCTGTTATGCCAGTGTTTCGGCTGAACTACTTTGGTCTTTATCAGGGCGGCACCGAAACAGCTTTATCGAAATGTTGCCATAGTGATCAAAAGACAACTCCTCTTTGGTTTACATTCTATGGAGCCAATTAGATCCGGTAAATAATTTGCTTGCGACAATGTACAGTTGGGGGAGGGGAGGGGGATTTAGTGGGTGCAAATGTTTTGTGGACACGCATTTGAATTAACTGTTCAGAGTTCAAAGCACATCAAACAGTCGCATTTTAGTAATGTCAAAACAAAGCAGTGTTGGTTGTCACTCACCGACATCACAGCTGCTCCCCATTATAAGAAGCCCAGATATCTTGGTAAAGTTGGTGGCCTCTAACCATTGCCTCAACACTAAAACGAGTATTATCTGTAGCCATAGCTACTCCAAGTAGCCAACAAGTGGTAATATGCGTCTTACTTGCCTTATATATTCACTTCATAGTGATGTCATTATTGAGGGCTCTGGACACACCACTTCAGCCTCCTACAGAAATAGGCACAAGATCGCCAAATGGTCCAAAGAAGGTACAGCAATCCACTCACTGTATACACAATGAGATGTTGGTCTGGTGTGTGTACCCATAGAGCTAATGTCAACCTGCTTCAACCCAATGTGGTGTTGGGCAGTGTGTGTACCCATAGAGCTATGTCAACCTACTCCAACCTGCCTCAACCCAGTGTGGTGTTGGTCCAGTGTGTGTCCCCATAGAGCTAATGTCAACCTACTCCAACCTGCCTCAACCCAGCCAGTGTGGTGTTGGTCCAGTGTGTGTCCATAGAGCTACTGTCAACCTACTTACTTACCTGCCTCAACCCATTGTGGTATTGGTCCAGTGTGTGTCCCCATAAAGCTAATGTCAACCTACTTCAACCTGCCTCAATCCAGTGTGGTGTTGGTCCAGTGTGTGTCCCCATAAAGCTAATTTCAACCTACTTCAACCTGCCTCAACCCAGTGTGGTATTGGTCCAGTGTGTGTCCATAGAGCTACTGTCAACCTACTTACCTGCCTCAACCCATTGTGGTGTTGGTCCAGTGTGTGTCCCCATAGAGCTATTGTCACTTCAACCTGCCTCAACACAGTGTGGTGTTGGTCCAGTGTGTTTCCCCATAGAGCTATTGTCACTTTGGTCCAGTGTGTGTCCATAGAGCTACTGTCAACCTACTTACCTGCCTCAACCCATTGTGGTGTTGGTCCAGTGTGTGTCCCCATAGAGCTATTGTCACTTCAACCTGCCTCAACACAGTGTGGTGTTGGTCCAGTGTGTTTCCCCATAGAGCTATTGTCACTTCAACCTGCCTCAACCCAGTGTGGTGTTGGTCCGGTGTGTGTCCCCATAGAGCTATTGTCACTTCAACCTGCCTCAACCCAGTGTGGTGTTGGTCCAGTATGTGTCCCCATAGAGCTATTGTCAACCTACTTCAACCTGCCTCAACCCAGTGTGGTGTTGGTCCGGTGTGTGTCCCCATAGAGCTATTGTCACTTCAACCTGCCTCAACCCAGTGTTGTGTTGGTCCAGTGTGTGTCCCCATAGAGCTATTGTCAATCTACTTCCACCCGCCTCAACCCAGTGTGATGTTGATCTAGTGTGTGTTCCCATAGAGCTAATGTCAACCTACTTCAACCTGCCTCAACCCAGTGTGGTGTTTGTCCAGTGTGTGTCCCCATAGAGCTATTGTCAACCTACTTCTACCTGCACTGCCTCAACCCAGTGTGGTGTTGGTCCGGTGTGTGTCCCCATAGAGCAATTGTCACTTCAACCTGAGTGTTGTGTTGGTCCAGTGTGTGTCCCCATAGAGCTATTGTCACTTCAACCTGCCTCAACCCAGTGTGGTGTTGGTCCGGTGTGTGTCCCCATAGAGCCTCAATCTACTTCAATCTGCCTCGACCCAGTGTTGTGTTGATCTAGTGTGTGTTCCCATAGAGCTATTGTCAACCTACTTCAACCTGCCTCAACCACCCAGTGTGATATTAATCCAGTGTGTGTCCCCATGAAGCTATTGTCAACATACTTTCACCATCATGTATTAATATTCAGAAAAATGCAAATCTTCATTTCTCATTGTAAGACTATTTACGTTGCTATCTGTACCTTGGTGGTTAATAGGCATGCCGGCTCACTACTGGTGGGCTTAGTGTGTAGGTTAACTTCAATTACATACAAAGAGTGAATGAGCTCTAGTTGTTCTCCATTGTTTAATTTGGCATCGTTATTCTTTATGATTTTCATAGAAACTGGCACCTTCTTCAAAGCGCTTGGTCAGGTGGGAACGGACTTCACGATGATGACATTGCTCTTGCCCAAGAGGTCCAGGAAGGAGCTAAAAGTAAGTGCCTTTCTCTACATTACCTGCTATGTGTCCAGCTGATCAGCGCTTGAAGTCATTGGTTTGAAATCAGCATTTCATAAGGATCAGTGCTTGCTTGAAATTATTCAAACCAGTGATTGGAATCAGTGCTTAAAGCCAGCATTTGAAATCATTGGCTCAGTGATTGAAGCCAATCTTGAAATTAGGCCTAACAACTGGACAGATGGAAAAAATTATTGCATATAAATTGTCGGGCAACTAGAGGAATCTGGATATTAAGGGGGTGGGGGGGGCATGATGGTTAAAGATGTGATAAAGTTTCTAATGAATTTTAATAATACAATTTCCAAGAGGGGGGGGGGGCAAAAAGGTTCCAAAGGGGGTCAGCCACCGCCCCCTAAATGAAACCCTGCATGTGCTTGCGCTACCTAATCGCCCAGCGCCCCTCACTATGGAAGTAGTAGAACTACTTACTTGTCAAGCTCTACTTACAGAGTTTGAAACTGTGATGGTGAACTGTTGTCTGTGTCTAATTGGTCAGGTTTGAAGCCTAATACTAGTCATGAATGCCTGAATATACATGAAAGTCGAAACTACAGTTTAACTTATCTCCAAGCACATCCTATCTTCTTATTGTTGCTGAATAACAATATGCGACTTTCAGTTTGAATTGTGCTAGTATAACAAAGATTAGTCTCGACTATTACGGTAGGCGTCATCTGTCTAAGTGTCCATTAGCTCTTCTGTTGAAGGAATGCCGTCAAAGAGCTCGGGAACTATTTAGCAAATTATTAATCCTCCCAATGTGTCGTCGAATAAACTATGATGAATGCAAGTGATTGCTGGGCGAGAGAAGGTGCAGTTGGTGTCTAGGCTATGCTTCGTGGGAACCCCAGAAAAAATTGTCGGTTTCATTTTACCACAGAAATTTGTTAAAGCTAAAGACACTATTTGTGTATGGAACCACGATTCACGTACAGGTTCCATTCTCATATTTGAATTCCCAGTTCATGTTTGTGATTCTCAACGAACTCTCAGCCGACGTAGAACTTCCAAAAACGTCCTCAGTAATTATCATACTGTTTTTAGTCGTTCGACGTTCCGGCTAGATGCTCAAGCCTTCTTCAGGATGAGTTAAACAATGAGGACCAAGATAAGCTGGCAGAGGCTGGTATGGTTAGCTATCTATAGTAACCTCTCATTAGTCTTTCATCTTGACAAGGACAAGATGAAGAGGACTGTATCTAGCCAGAACATCGATTGATTTGAAATATTATCTTGATTAATCAAGCAAGCATGTGTGTTTTGGGATATTTATGATAGCTCATATTTTTGACAGGTGACTGATGTAAGGTGGTGTGTATATATGTGTGTGTGTGTGTGTGCAGTAGCTTTATGTGACTAGGCTAGCAAACACTCTTGTAATCCTCGGTAAGGAGGCGATTTGTTTGCCAATAATCTCCAAATATAAGAGCGGAGAAGGGGACACTCGTGCACGCAGCCTCTTCGGAGCTTCAAAGTGGCATTAAAAAAATTAAAAAATTTAAGACCCTTTTAAAGCATCTTTTGTGGCTCGCAGTGTGTGTGTCTGTGGGTTTGATCTAGACAACATTATAGCTGGTGGTAGTCTTCATAGAATACTTTATTTGGTCTGGTCTTATTGGTTTGTTCTCCAGCAGATGATGTAGGCTCTATAACTTCCGTTATGTGGCTGGACCATACTGTATTAGCTGTTCCTGCCCACTAGCTATTGTTCTCTAAGGTGATGCGCAAGCAAGGCAGAAACTTTTCTTGGATGTCCCAACAAAGAAGGGTCCTAGCTCAACCCCTAGCTCTAGCCTAGGTCACCCTCTAGCTCAACCTCTAGCCCTAGCTCAAGCCTAGGTCACCAAGCCTAGGTCACCATCATCTAGCCCTACCTCAAGCCCAGGTCACCCTCTATCTCAATCTCTAGCCCTAGCTCAAGCCTAGGTCACCGTCTAGCTCAAGCCTAGGTCACCCTCTAGCCCTAGCTCAAGCCCAGGTCATCCTCTATCTCAATCTCTAGCCCTAGCTCAAGCCTAGGTCATCCTCTAGCTCAAGCCTAGGTCACCCTCTAGCCCTAGCTCAAGCCCAGGTCACCCTCTATCTCAATCTCTATCCCTAGCTCAAGCCTAGGTCACCCTCTAGCCCTAGCTCAAGCCTAGGTCACCCTCTAGCCCTAGCTCAAGCCCAGGTCACTCTCAATCTCTAGCCCTAGCTCAAGCCTAGTTCACCCTCTAGCCCTAGCTCAAGCCTAGGTCACCCTCTAGCCCTAGCTCAAGCCTAGGTCACCCTCTAGCTCAAGCCTAGGTCACCCTCTATCTCAATCTCTATCCCTAGCTCAAGCCCAGGTCACCCTCTAGCTCAATCTCTAGCCCTAGCTCAAGCCTAGGTCACCCTCTATCTCAATCTCTAGCCCTAGCTCAAGCCTAGATCACCCTCTATCTCAAGCCTAGGTCACCCTTTATCTCAATCTCTAGCCCCTAGGTCACCCTCTAGCCCTAGCTCAAGCCTAGGTCACCCTCTAGCCCTAGCTCAAGCCCAGGTCACCCTCTATCTCAATCTCTAGCCCTAGCTCAAGCCTAGGTCACCATCTATCTCAACCTCTAGCCCTAGCTCAAGCCTAGGTCACCCTCTAGCCCTAGCTCAAGCCCTAGCCCTAGCTCAAGCCCAGGTCACCCTCTATCTCAATCTCTATCCCTAGCTCAAGCCTAGGTCACCCTCTAGCTCAATCTCTAGCCCTAGCTCAAGCCTAGGTCACCCTCTATCTCAACCTCTAGCCCTAGCTCAATCTAGCCCTAGCTCAAGCCTAGGTCACCCTCTAACTCAATATCTAGCCCTAGCTCAAGCCTAGGTCACCCTCTAGCTCAATCTCTAGCCCTAGCTCAAGCCTAGGTCACCCTCTAGCCCTAGCTCAAGCCTATGTTGTTCACCCTTTAGCCCTAGCTCAAGCCTAGGTCACCCTCTAGCTCAACCTCTAGCCCTAGCTCAAGCCTAGGTCACCCTCTAGCTCAAGCCCAGGTCACCCTCTAGCCCTAGCTCAAGCCTATGTTGTTCACCCTTTAGCCCTAGCTCAAGCCTATGTTGTTCACCCTTTAGCCCTAGCTCAAGCCTAGGTCACCCTCTAGCTCAATCTCTAGACCTAGCTCAAGCCTAGGTCACCCTCTAGCTCAATCTCTAGCCCTACCTCAAGCCTAGGTCACCTTCTAGCCCTAGCTCAAGCCTTGGTCACCCTCTTCTATCAAGCCCTAGCTAAGCCCCTAGCCCTAGATAAGCACCTAACTCTAGCCCTAGCTAAGCCCCTAGCCCTAGATCTGGTCCAAGCTCGTTGGCAATCCTGCATATATTAGTTGCTTGACACTACAGTATATCTGCTGCACCTATTGCTGCTGTTTCCATGACTACGTGTATGCATGATGTGTGTTTTGTTGTACTGCAGAATAAGTTCAAGAAGGAGGAGAAGACAAGTCCCCATTTGATATCTCAGGCACTAAGTAAGTTGACATTTTATGACGAGAGAGGAAGGTGTAAAGGAAGGTACATAGGTGTAAGAGGTGTGTGCTTTTTTTTTTTTTGGAGCTTCAAAGTAGCATTAAATTTTTTTATTTTTTTGAGACCCTTTTAAAGCATCTTTTGTGGCTCCAAAATATAGGCAGTGTAACATGCCAGAGGTTGTTATATGAACCCCCAGTAGGGACCTACATGTAACACACTTAATGTTGTGAGGTCATTTTATGCTTATAGTCAACGTGAACTGCTGGGTACTTGCAATGTGTAACACACTTAACCCTTTCACCGCTGACTTTCCTGGACATTTTCCCTAAAGTATACCAGCTACAAAAAAAAATCGTTATAAAATCAGCAATCCATTCATATCAGTTGTAATTTTGTCATGTGATAGCACCATTGTTTATAAACAATGTGATCTCATTAGTTAACCACATTATCAACCACAAAATATGAATATCATTATGCTAAATTTCTCTATCAATATCTAACATTTAATCAACAAAAAATGTTTATAATATATTTACTCATTTAGTTAGCATTTAGTAAACATTAGTCATAATAATTTAGGCATATAGCAGTATATAGCGGTGGGTTTTTGACAAAATTTGATCATATGATTCTATAGCCCAGTAATACAATGGTTTATTATGTTAATTGAAATTCAACTATTTGAGAAAGAACATGCAAATACAAATATGTAGATACTTTAGCTAACCTGAGAAGGCTTCCTGATCAATTTCATTATAACTAGAGAGCTGGTCATGGCAAAAGGAAGAATCCTGAGGGTCTAAAGTAGGGTCAACTACAGCGGCTAAAGAATGCACTGCTGCACGATCAGAACTTGCATTTCCAAGGTAGCCACATATTTCTTCACCTTCTTCTTCCTCTGACTCATCCTCAGTGAGAGCAAAATCCTCGCTAGAAACCAGGGAAAGTACTTCTTTAAGCGATAAACGTCCACTCATTTTTAGGTCGTCAAAACCGCGAACCGTCGGTAGTTGCACGTATTTTTCGCTAACTAATCAGGCGTTTCCGGATGTGATTTTTAGACGTCATATAGAGTAATAGTTGCTCTTTCCGGTGGTATGCAAATTATGACTATAGGCCAAGTGATCGATTTATTAGCGATTTTTAAAGTCCATTACGCCATATGGCGCTTACAGCGGTGAGAGGGTTAATGTCTTGGAGTCATTTTATGCTATAGTCAGCATTAACTGCTGGTTACTTGCAATGTGTAGCATCTCGAGCATCTAGTCGAAACGTCGAGAGAATACAATTTCAAGTTGATTGACAAGGTTATTGTAATATTATTATGTCAACTGAGAGTTCATTATTAGTTTTCATGGTACATTAGCTCTGCACTTGTATGGAACTTTACTGAGTTTGCTGAGGATCTTTGGTTGTTGTTGTTGATGCTGTTTAAAGCATAGCCATGTGCTGCAGTAGTCTCGTGACCCAACCCCTTAGGTTGTGCTACGCATGATTTGTTTCAGCACTTGGATCTTCGGCTTTCTGATCAGGTATATAGCCGAGGTTAAAAAAATTCCCCCTTCTTTTAACCCCCACTATCATGGCCTCTATTCAAACACTGAGCAGAAGTAATCAGCACCCTCCACGGGCATTAAAAGCATGTTCACACTGGCACACTGGAATCTGCTGTAATTGGTTTCATGTGTTAACACTGCCCCCAATAGGGCAAGTGTTAAAAAGCTTGGAACTGGTTTGGAGCGGGTACTGGGCTTAGTGTGCTCAGCATTTGAGTAGATGTTGTGTCAGTAATACTGGTGGGAGACTGGTGTGGATCTCACCTCTTCAATGGACAATGGATAATAGCTTCTTCTCTGTGCTCCTAGATTGATCAAACACCCACCTGGGTTTCTTTAGAGTTAAGCAGCATCCTAAGAGAAGCCTCCTACAAGCAGACTCCTACAAGAGGCCGCCTGCAAGCGGCCTCCTGCAAGCGGCCTCCTGCAAGCAGCCTCCTGCAAGCAGCCTCCTGCAAGCAGCCTCACATGAAGTCTCCTACATGCAGCCTCCTACAATAAGCAGGAAAACTCGATAACTATCCAATCACATTGGGTATTCTCTATATACCCAAATTTACAGACATTATATTCTACTATGTCAGTTGAAAGTTCATTGAGCGTAGATCTTTATGACTGAATGCTAAGACATTGCCAAAATGATTTTTTTCCCTGGGATATTGGGGGGGGGGGGGGGGGGGGGGGGTGTATGTTTGTTTTGAAATAGGGCACACACCAGTACGGGTATATAGTAGTATTCCCTGATTATTATTGTGTGCTGGCACCTCGCTGATATGCTCGACAGTACTGTGAATGTGAGTTGTGTGGATTTTATTGACTTGACACACTGTCTTATTCAACTCTTCCTAGGGGTCCAGCAGACGAGTGCAGTAAGAACTTGACCCTGACACTGTCTAGTTATTATCACATCAATAGCTCCACAATCAATGTCCAGCAATAATATTTAATATCTACCAAATGATTGGGTTTGATAATGATGATATTATTATTATTATTATTATTATTATTATTATTATTATTATTATTATTATTATTATTATTATTATTATTATTATTATTATTATTATTATTATTATTATTATTATTATTATTATTATTATTATTATTATTATTATTATTATTATATTAATATATGAAAATAATATATTCATTGAAGTTAAACACGATAAGTGCTTGCAAGGCCTCCCATTGCTCCTATGGCTGCGATGACATTGCCCTTTTGTACAGCCACAGATAATTGCTCAACAGAAATTTGAATGCCTTCTCTTCCTTGGTGTGCTGCTTTATAGTTCTCCCCGCAGAAAGACCAAGGAATGGGCCAATGGCACCAATATAGGAACCGGTGCGAAAATAAAAGTCATGTATTTCAGTTGTACTTGGCCTCCTCCTCAACCATCGCAGCAACAGTGACTGAAGCCCTAGTGGCACGAGCACGATAAGACGGACAACGTATTAGGATAGGTTGCGTCCCAGATCAAGGGCTTGCCACACTTCCATGGTGAACCCATCCAAACGCTTTCCATCTGACCGACTCAGACCCGCTGGTTCGAGCCTGGAGGGCACCTGGGCAGATGACATATATAGCCCTGTGGAGTACATTATAACCGAGGAATGGGGGTATTGTCCACCCTTACTCTTCTTGCAGCTCAAACTATGCAGGCGATGTTGCTCACCTCTGCCTCGCAGTGCTGGCATTGATGAGGCTGTCAAGTTTCAGTGGAGGTGGAATCCTTGCTGAACAATGCCTCCGACGACTTGACTAGAGCTAGGCTTGAGGCTGTCCCTACAAAAGAAAAGAATCTGGAGCATGGCTCCATGCCCCACCAATTTCCAACTTGAGTTTGAGGGTGGCCGACAAACCATCAGAATTGCTGTGGACTTTTGTTTGTGTCTCGCGTATACCAGGCCTCCCTCGACTTCTGGAGGCATGCTGCTGAACCAGCCGGTGTAAGTTTATCATGACCTTTTGATGACATCAATAGGGTCTCCTCAAGATTGGGGGGTGGAAGGGACTGAAGGTATGGGGCGAGGATGTGTTGGACTAGGTCATTCAAGTTATTACTAATTACTACACCACTACTACTACTACTATTATGAGCAAGTTTAGTACTAGTAGACTTGTGTAAGTTGTTGTTTTAATGATCTGTGGATTTAGGATTGAACTCAAATGGCAGACTTGACCATATTATGGTGGAAAAGTTTTAACTGAGAGATTTGTGCTGGCAGGCACTGGCTAGCAGAATAAATGGTGTACATCAATTAAATCTAGTCACAGTTGGTAGAAACCATCTAACAAGCAGCTAATTCAGTTAGCTACTTCATGAATGAATATATACGGAGCTGGGCTGGATCAGGGAGGAGCAATGGTCTGTTGATGGTGCAAGCATATAGAGACATACATGGTAATGAACACATTATTATCAACGGGTATGAGCTGACAGATGACTACGTATGGGGACAGGTCATGAAGGGTGTGGTCCGTTTGGTGTCACTCAAGCTCCAGACAGAGTGAAATGGGATTGGTCTGTTGGATAACCAGGAATGTTGATTGGGGATTGAGAGAACATTTTGTAATGGCATTTCCCACGTTGTGTATATTGTCAATCTGGCTTGTTTATATGTGCTGGGCAAGGCACTGGTTATAGCTATTAGCCGCATTGTGTTGGTTGGAGGTTCCAAGTGGAAGAGGTGGGGTGTGGTGTTCCCCAGACACAGGAGTGTTGGAAAGTTGAAATTGGGATGCGAGTTCTACCGCTGCACAGACACTGGATGTTTGATATTGGTGTATAGCGAGACTTGTATCGGGCATGGGAATGCTGTTCTCATGTCAACTAGTGTGTGGTAGGACCCGCACACATCGGAATGAAGACGGAGGCGAGGTCTGTATGATGTAATGCACTTACAGACCAATGGGATGTTGGGAACGTTGACGTAGGTAGAAGAGGGTGTATATGTGTGTATATATATATATACGCCCAAGGTGACAGACACCACTCTTCTTCCAAGTTTGTATGCTTTACGCAGAGAGGGAAGGGGCGGGGGGAAAGGTTTGTTGGGAAAACACCAACATGGAGTTTGGTTGTTGTTACCTGGGCGTATGTGGAGTGAGGAGCTGGTATGTTTGGTCTTGGCTATATAGATACAGGCCAGTGTGTTCAGCAACATATGATAGAAGTGGTCTGTTTTTATGTTAACCCATACATGGAGAGGGGAGGTGGACGCAGGCTAGTTAACCACACCAATACAAACGGAACATGGTAGTGCTAAATTGTACGTCTATATTCAGTGCTACTGAAGTGGTGTAATGTCTAAACAGAGTAGCGAGACCGAAGTGTATCAAGAAGTTGATAACCGGTAGAGTCCTAGTTTTATTTGAGCATCACCCTATTGGCAACTATATTAGCTTTCATTATTAGTGCTTTCAGAAACATTTGTCCAACTGTTGGTAAGGAATGTGAAGGGATGTTAGCTGCTACCAACAACGGTTTTAACTTGCTCTGGTGGAGAGATGACGTAGCAAAATGAGAAACGAAGCATGGAAAAAAGGGGAAAAGTGGCCAGCATCTGCTTGGAAAGGAAAGAGGTTGAATTACAAGGACACATTTGGAAACATACAAACTTCACTTGATGGAACAGTGGACAGACCATTGCTACGTGCAGTGACTAAGTTTCTTTTGTTGGAGCAAAATACAGCCATCCAACTGTGTTCGAGATCACATCTACAAGGTATAAGTTATACAGTGAAGTATGGAACAAGTTGAGTGATTTGAACTAACAAGATGGCCAGAGATATGTTCAATAGCAGACTTGTAGATGTGATGTCCACGTATGATCAGCAGATTGGTCAGTTCTTTAGCATTACCTGGCATTGGGGATTAGCTATACTTGGCTAGTTGACTTGGAGCATCACATTGGCAATCTATCTCGATTTTCATGGGCATTACTTCACCAAGCGTAATGGCCCCAGCAAGAGGAAGTGAGTGTTTGTTCCTCACTACGCTCACTCGGAGATAGAAAAAGGGAATGAAGAGCACTTCTACATTCACTCGGAGATATCTTATGACTGGGCCATGAAGTCAAAGGAACCCTGTTATATGAAACCAGTTTTTCTGAATGTTTCTTGTGATAACAAAGATGAATTGTGTAGTTGATTGTGTAGTTGAATGTGGCACATGTATTATGTTTTTGGTCGATTATCTTGTGGTTTTCACATTTGCAATTATTTTCATTCCAACTTTTGTTAAGAACATGCAGCACTTTGGAATAGATCAAGAAAAACCAGCAGAACCAGTATATACGAGGAAGATGACAACCACCGGTATACATATTCCTGGAACCAAACTGCTAACCTGTTTTTTTCTTTTCACATTAAGAGCATCATGTGAAGATTGCAGTTATGCCTATTGAGTGGAATGTTCTTGTGGGCAGTAGTCGAGTGCCTTCCATTGAACTGGCCACAGCAAATAAACTGCAAGTGTCTGGTTGGACGTGAGGGGGAGGAGTTGCCTGAAGTCTCACTAGAGAACATCAAACAACTTGTGTTGCCAATACATAGCCTGCCAAGTACTAACCGCTAGGGAGAGCAAAAAGGTGTTGAGGTCATCTACTTCTCCATCCTGGATGTGCTTCCTAATATGGTATGTGTGTTTTGTATTTCAGGACTTGAACGTGTGATAAGAGAGATGGAAAGAGTCATGATATTTAACACGCAGTTTTGGTGATGATTAGCACAAGACCCATTATGGTGATGCCTGCAGCATTACATAAATCCCCTGCATCTTGACACAAGCCCCCTGCATCACGACACAAACACCTGCACCATGACACAAACACCCCTCATGACACAACCCCCTGCATCTTGACACAAGCCCCCTGCATCACGACACAAACACCTGCACCATGACACAAACACCCCTCATGACACAACCCCCTGCATCTTGACACAAGCCCCCTGCATCATGACACTAACCCCTGCACCATGACACAAGCACCCCTTTCATCATGACACAACCCCCTGCATCTTGATACAAGCCCCCTGCATCATGACACTAACCCCTGCACCATGTCACAAGCACCCCTCATGACACAACCCCCTGCACCATGACACAAGCACCCCTTTCATCATGACACTAACCCCTGCAACACGACACAAGCCCCCTGTATCATGACATGACCCCCCCTGCAACACGACACAAGCCCCCTATATCATGACACAGGCCATGACACAAGCCCCTGTAGCATTACACAAGGACCCCTTTCATCATGAGAAGTCCCTTCCATGACGCAATGGGTACAATTACTTCCAAGGGGTTAGTGGCATTAAGAAAATATTCTAACTTGTACTAAGCGTGATGCATCAGCAGAATTTCACACCAAGTACTGGAGATCGGACTATGAATATCAAGAGTAATCTACAGGGGCTACTTTTACAAACGGTCATTTTATACGACGCACCAACTTTGACCATCATATTCATGTATATGTCAATAGGTTTCGTATGCTGCTAGATGATGCCTGCAGGCAATCAAGATCCCCTTTACAAATCCCGTACTTTTATGGACTCCGGACAAAATTGTGATCCGCCCTGCACCATCTTGGGAAACCTGGATTGGCACACATATACTTATATCGTGCAACATGTAGTAATTACACCCTATATACATGTAATTATTGCCTACAAAAGTACCAATTATATCCTGTATGCATGTGATTATAACCTACTTAATAATAATCTAACTTACAAATATGGAATGGGGAGTGTTTTGTCCGAACTTGGCATGTAATCAATTGAGTTATAACTAGAATGCCAACCTCTAGTCTCATTGACTGTTTTACTAAACTCATTGGGACTATAAATTGGCTTCACTGGCTATAGAGTGAACATCAACGAGAAACTACTCTAGAAATATCTGTGTCAATGCTGCAAACTACCACTGTCAAGTGCCAACCTGAACTGTGGCTACCCCTGTTTTTTTTGCTACCACTTATCAGCAATGTGAGTTGAGTCTTTTCATAACATAAACGATCTGCTTGTATTGACTTCATTTTGTTTTGTGAAATGTTTTTGTGCTAAATGTGTAAAAGAGGAGACCAGTGCCGCTAGACATATCTCACCTCACCAGTAATTTGTATATACTTAATACCAAGACATGACTCCACTTAGGAAGTACAACTCTTGAGTTGTGTATTACCTAAGCTAGTTGCAATTTAGCTAGTAGAGTTATGGCTACTAAAACATAAGAAGTTGAGACTGAGATTATTTATTCTAGACAATCTGTCAAGCCTTTCCCACCTATGACAAAGAGCTACACACAAAAGCGATTTGTGCACATTGTGGCAGCCTCCTATGATCATGTGTTTCAATCTCTCTGCGCATCCTGAACTGCAGGTGTTCTCTCAGGTGCCCTGTCCCATCGCGAATGATCCAACTATATGCACCAACTTAGGCAGAACACCCAATATTGACCAGTGTCGGTGTGATTGCCCAAGCTCGAGTCCGGATCCAAATTCGTGCATTCCTCCTCAAGTGTTCACACATGCTACATGCCTGTGTACATGTCCTGATGAACCCATGTCATGCCCTACTGATGCACTGTACAACAACACCATTTGCCAATGCGATTGCACCAACAGATGCCCAGGTGCTCAGGTCAGTGATGTTTCCAGCAACTGTGTCTGTATGTGCCCAGAAGGTAGTGAGACTCCACAAGAGTGTAACTCTTTAATTGGAGAGCACTTTAACCCCACTACTTGTGAATGTGACTGTCCTTCTCCAGAGCCGGTTTGCGATCCTCCTCAGACTTTCCTTGACTCGGCTTGCGCATGTGGCTGTGAACGTATCACTCCATGTCCTGGCAACTTTCTCTTCAACATGGTCACCTGCTCTTGTGTGTGCCGCCCTCCATCCGATAATATTTGTACGGAAGACCAGATCTTCGACTTAACAGCTTGTGATTGTGTCTGTCCTGACCAAACTATATCTCAGAGTTGCACTCAAAAACAGATCTTCACTGACGAGTCCTGCTCATGCCAGTGCAGGTCTGACCTCATTGCACCATCCAGCTGCCCAGTACCGATGTTCTTCAACAACAAAACTTGTGAATGCGAGTGTCCAAATATAGGGGCATGTGAACTGCCGATGGTTTTGGATGAAACTTGCTCATGTGTGTGTCCAGACTTGATGTGTGGAGATATGGGTATGATACAGAACCCAAGCTCATGTCTATGTGAGTGTTCCCCCGTGCAGTGTCCAGGTCAAATGGTCCAAGACTCTGATACTTGTCGATGCGTCTGTGACGTGGTCTCCTGCCCTGTTGGTCAAGTTCAGAACGACAACTGTATCTGTGGCTGTCCAACTGAATCTTGTCCTATATCACAGATTAGGGACCCAGATAGTTGCCTTTGCATGTGCCCTTCAGGTATACAGTGCAATAACTTGGAAGTAGTCGACCCTTTGACATGCCAATGTAGATGTGTTGAAGTTGTCAATGGTAATGCATTGTGCATAAGTGGCACCATACTGAATCTTGGTACATGCCAATGCTTTTGTGTGCCATGTCCACCTGGATTGACTCGTACTAGCACACCTGAGAACCAGTGTGGCTGTAACTGCCCAGATTGCTTGAACAGTCAGGTCATAGTCGATCCAAATGATTGCCAGTGTGGCTGTCCAGACTGTCCAAATAGCCAAGTCGTACTTGATCCAAACACTTGCCAGTGTGGCTGTCCAGACTGTCCAAATAGTCAAGTTGTAGTCAATTCAAATTCTTGTCAGTGCGGCTGTCGAGAGTGTCCTAATCGTCAAGTCATAGTCGATCAAAGTACTTGCCAGTGCGGTTGTCCAGAATGTCCAAATAGTCAAGCCATAGTTGATCCAAGCACTTGTCGGTGCAGCTGTCCAGAGTGTCAAAATGACCAAGTTACAGTCATCAATTCAAATACTTGTCAATGTAGCTGTCCTCTGTGTCCAGAGATGCAAGTTTTAAATAACCCTGATAGCTGTCAATGCAGCTGTCCAGAATGTCCACAAGATGAGATCTTGGTCAACCCTAGCACGTGCTTATGCTGCCCTGGCTGTAGTGCTTCACAGGTGAGGGTCGGGTCTGACAATTGTGAATGCCAATGTCAGACCCCTCGAGTGTGCTCTGGGAACACTGAGCTGAATTTTACATCATGCGAGTGCCAGTGCATCCCAACGAAGTGTCCCAGCAGATTTCAAACATTTAACAGCAACACATGCAGCTGTGATTGTCTAGTTGAAGCATCATCCATAACCAGCATGAGGACACGAAGGAAAGCTAAAAAACACTCCAAAAAAAAAGCTGGTCCACATGCAGAGAGACGTATGAATACACGTAGAAGGTCCACAAGGAAAAACTCAAGAGCTAGGCCAGAAAAAGATGAACACTCCCATTCACATTCAAAAAGTGGTAGGTCGAAGCATCGCTTGCATTCACATTCAAAAAGTAGCAGGTCCAGGCATCGCTCGCATTCGCATTCAACAAGAACCAACAGAACCAAGTCTTCTCGATACTTCCATTCCCATCCAGATTCAAGCCGAAGCAGCAGGAGAATGTGTCGGAAAAAGGAAACATTTGACTTCACATTATGTGATTGTGTTAGAGCGTAAAAGGACTACAGTATATGTAGTTGTGATAATAACAGTTAATAACTGCAGTATACATATATATATATATATATTGCCATCAATTAGTTTCTCGTGATATAATTGGACAGCTCCTGGGTAGATGTATCCTGTATCCTACCCTCTGCACAGTAAAAAGCCATCCATATGTGGGACTATATATGTGCGACACATCTTGTTGGCCTGTAAACAAGAGGGTCTTGCCTTTGTCCGGCCACTTGGCCAGAACTAAAGTATATATTGGTTGATGTAGTTTTGTTTAACTTGGGTACGATAAATTCATTATTAGGCTCGGTTTAAGGTGAGATATGGATTACCTCTAATTGCTGGAGCTCGTACATAGCTTGGCACCTGTGTGCCTCATCCTGTATGAGCTCCTTGACTAGATATAGCCCGTATCCCCCCCCCCTAACATCCACCAATAATTAATAATAGCATATTCATATTGATTGGAATTTATTTATCTTTGTGGAATGTATTTAGGCTTCTGGAAAACTGTTTTGACTATGTAGCCTCACTAATGACCATGAGATGAGAACTACTATATAGTTCCTGTGGGTAGAACTTAGAACTCCTGAAATCTTCATCATTGTAAGCTTAGGAGTCTGAATCTCACAGGACAGACATATTATATTTTAAGGGAGAACACACTACTGTAAACATGACCACCACATTCCATGAGGGACTGGAACTTAGCAACTTTGATGAAGTCATGAGCAGCTTGAGAGTGAGCCAATGAACATACCTTTGTTTAATGACAACTTCATAGGTTTGTGATCTTTTCACTATGGAGCTGTAGTCGGTCTTTCTGGTCTTTTTTAAATTGATGCTGATGAAAGGAGAGGAGCCCACTGCTTTGGTGAGAAGTACGTTAATTCTGCATTGTGGAGATCTTTTCTTGAAATTAATATATACTGAACTGAAACATCCCTCGCTTCTGACAATAGCTCAGTAACTTTTTATGCTAGCTGTTCTAATGTACTTCTACTTAATGAATTTTGGTTGGGTTTACTCAATAAACTAGCCAAATTCTCTTATGGGGTGTCAAAAAGTCAAACCCCAGAACTGGCAGGTTATAGTCAGATACAACACTAATAATGATAATCAACACCACTTAGGGGAGACTAAGGTAAAATTATTAAAAACATTATGCTTTCTAGGACATATAACATTATTTTAAAGGCTATACCTTTTTGCTAGATTATGATAAAATTTAAAGATTGTTTTTTTAACCTTTAATCTCTCCTTAGACTTCATGTAAGTATTCACCAAACCTCATGCACATTTTGTAACTTGGATGGAATAGTTAGGATGAAGGAAGAGTGTTTTACACATCAATTGTGCATGGCAATGATTGGTAGTCGCATGTCCAAAGCAGAGAGAGTAGTTGTGGTTAAGGAAGGTAAGAGGAATAATATCATGGGAAGGAAGGGGGGGAAACTAGATACAATGCGCTTAGAGCACCCACAATAACATTCCTGGTGGTTGATTAGCAAAGGTGTAATCGTGAACTCTGTACATATATAATGAAAACATTATACCCTTGTAATGGTTTTCTCTGACTATTGAGTGGTGTATCTGAAACCCTCCCCCTATTATATCTGCTTGAGTATTGGAGTGCACCTAGGACTGCTCTCATCAATATAGATACTGAGATAATTATTTAAAAATAGGATAATGAATCATCATTTTGGAACTCTGCATGCTTCATAATTAAAGACTTATTTTTATTATTCAAAAGAAGCTCAGCTAGGAACTCATTCGGCTCTAGAGTTACATACATTCAAGCTCTGGGGAACTAATTTCACATCATTTGTGTGAATTATGGGGAATCCATCTACCATGCAACTATATGCCCGATGGTGAGCCAAGATTTATATTTATGCCCTGCCTTTGGGTGGATATCCCTTTGGTGAGGTCTTAACTCTATCTACAATAATAATGCCCAAAGAGAGCATACAGAGATAGCTTGTTTGTTTCCAATAATATGGTTAAGTTTGAAGCATGTAGAAGCTGTGGAAATTGACAGATAGTGTTGGGTAGGCAAAGATAGGCATGAAGACTTGCCAAAACTAACTGGCAGGCAAATTTTAAAAAAATCCAACCCCACAGAAAATGCCTCACAACCAGTTGGGCTTGTAGTCCAGGTGAACAGAAGGTCTCCAACAGCCACACCCATAGGTCAGACATTGCTTTATGGGAGAATAATCAGGCGTGTGATACGTAATGTGATTTTTACAGTCTCATTGGCCTTGCCAACATTCTGGCACTGCTCATGGGGTTTGTACATGTTTCCCAGACATATATTCTTTCTTCGCTCTTCTTCTTCACATGCAATATACGTCTGGGTCTGCAGACCAGTGAGAACTTTTTATGTAATGCCGGATGCTGTGACAGATGCAGGATTTTGAAAAAGGAGCTGCAAACAACAAAGTACGAGTCAGACCCTTTACCAAAATATTTACTGAGGTGCTGCAATACAAGAAGAAGAAGCTGGCACCTATCGTAGGAAAATAAGGCCAGAGGTTGGATTGCATGCTATTTTATTACAAGGCAAAGAATCTAGTTGAAAATATGAGAAGGGTGTTTGGGGTCACAAAAAACCCCACCCCCACCCCCCTGTTATATATATATATATATTATACATTTGACAGTCCACGATTGTCTGGTGGCCATTTTAAACTTTCAGAGCCATAGAATGCCTGATGTCCGACAAACTCTCTTTCTCCCTTGTGTATGATACCTTGGATTTGCACCTGACAAGTGTATACACATATATATGTTTATATATACACACACACACACACATGCTCATATCTAGTCGGTAGAGGATAGGAAACTGCAGTCATTAGATGCAAGAGACAATGGTGGCTGAGGGGCAACCTTACAAAGTACAGAAATGATATACGTACCTATATAGACCATCAGACGAGGCCATGCTGCTTGCATTGCAACTGCAGGTAGCCACATCCAAGTTGAGGTGGTGGTATTTGGATATATTGGATGCTGGATGAACATCTAGCACCAAAAGCTACAGTTGTTAGATTCAACAAAGAACTAACAATGATAGTGAAAAGATGCTAAGTTATGTGGTGATTGTAATACGCTATGCGCCGTCATAGAACAAGATTGAACTGGACCAATAATCAGTGTGCAAGTCATATGATGATAGCAATAACTGAGGCACCTCACCCAGCAATCGAGGCGTACGATCTTCCCCCTGCCTGTGAAGGTGGGGGCGAGAATTGCAGTTTATTCGGAGCCTGGTGTTGAGCCGGGGGTGGTGCCTGTGGTGTGCCAGGTGTGGTAGGTTGGCGAGATGCCGGCGGCGGCAGAGTCACTGGTGCTGGCGGCGTCGGTGGTGTGGGTGGTGGTGGTGGTGGTGGCGTGGTAGCCACTGGTTGGTTTTGCCGTGGCGGTATGCCAGCTAGGCGGGTCCGGAGTGCGTCATCGGGTGACAGTTGTGGGGTGCTGTTTCTTCTCAGGTGGCGGCGGTTGCGGGTAGTCAGCCGGCCGTTGCCATCCATCCTGACGGTGTATTGGTGGTACTGGAGCACTTCTGTTACCACACCGGTGTGGTCCCATTTGCCTGGGTGGTGGCCGTGCTGGTTTTGGACATGGACCCGGTCCCCACACCGGAGTGGTGAGAGGCCTCCAGTATGTTCTGTCCACCTTCCGTGTGCCAAGGACTGTCGCTTCCTCATCGCAGCTTGGCGTTGCTTTTCCGAGGGGTCATCCTGGGGTACTTGAAGTTTGTGTGGTAGAATGGGTAGCAGGTCTCTTGTGGGTCGGCCAAGGACACACATCGCCGGTGACATCTTGGTGTCTGGACTTGGGGCGTTGCGGTATGTCAGCAGGGCCTTGAAGAAGGAGGACTTGAGGGTCCCTCCTGGGCCAGTGTTGCCGGTTATCAGGCGTTTCATCGTCTTGACAGCGGTCTCGGCCCTGTTGTTTGAGTGTGGGTGGTATGCTGAGCACAGCCTGTGTTGCACCCCCCAGTCGGTTAGGAATTCTGCTGTTAAGTGGGCAGTGAATTCCGGCCCGCCATCTGTGGTGATGGTATCGGGTATGCCGAAGGAGGCGAATGTCTCTCTTAGTACGGCAGTCAGACCTGCTGCTCCCCCGGTGGCTGGGGCGACTATGGGCCAGCCCGAGAATCGGTCCACCACCACCAGATAGCAGGATCCGGCGTGGTGGAAGTAGTCGGCACATATTGAACCGAACGGGCGGTCAGGTACCTCGGGAGTCGTTGGGGGCAGGTGAGGTTGGGACGGGGCGTTCCCGTTGCATTCTGTGCAGTGGGCGCGGGTCGTATTGATGTCCGACGTCATGCCTGGCCAATACATAGACGATGCTGCTCGGGCCATCATCCCACTCGTGCCCTGGTGTGCAGCGTGGAGGGCTTGCAGGCACTGTTGTCTGAGTGATTGGGGGATGACGATTCGGTCCCCGTAACACACCACGTCGTCAATGATGGTTAGGTCGCCTAGGATGTTGAAGTATGCTTGGATGCTTGGCGGGAGTAGGTCTTTGGCGCTTGGTGGCCCTTCCTCGATTGCTGCCATGAGGTCCTGCATCGTTGGGTCTTCTGTTGTGGCGATTTGCAACTGCTCCCAGCCAATCGGTGTTGCTGAGAGGGCGCTGCACAACGCGATGGGGAGACCATCTCCCTCTTGAAGCGTGCAGGTCGAGCAGTGCACAGTGTTGGGTGGGGTGCTGGGCCCGCCATGGCAGTTGCTGCTTGGTGACTGGACGTCGTCCTGGAGGTGTAGTCTAACCGGTGATCTCGGCCCGGATGGATGGCGAGACAGGGCATCGCTGGTCTGGTTGCGTGTGCCCGGGATGTAGGCCATCCTGAATCGGTAGCGTAGTGTTCGCTCCTTCAGATTCCTGAGGCGAGGGTTCGGGATGTCCTCGAGGCAGCGATCGCCGAATAGTCTGAGCAGTGGCTTGTGATCCACTGCTACGACTAGATCGCTGCACCCGAGGACGAAGTGCCGTGTTCGGTCGAGGGCATCTGCCACCGCCAGTGCCTCGCCCTCCACTGGTGCGTACCGTGATTCGGCCGCGTGGGTGAATCGGGACCCCACTAGTGTCACTCGCCATCCCTCCCGGCAGCAGAATGGGTCGGACGACTGGCACTTGCAGTGTTTTTGCGTTAGCCAGAAGCCGATCCCGTTCTTGCTCCAGTCTGTTGCAAGGCATGTGGGTCGCCCCTTGTCGAATATTTCGACGCCTGCTCGGATGCTGCTGCATATGTGATCCTTTGATGTAGTGAGGGCGTCTGACAGCTTGTCTGTCCATTCGAACGGGGTGGATGGTTTCAACAGCTCACGGAAGGGGAGCATGGCTGCGGTCATGGCAAAAGAGTATGAGACTTGATTTACCAGACCGAACCATGCCCTCACATCGGTGATGCTCGTTGGGGTTGGGAAGTCTCTGATGGCCGCCGTGAATTTGTCTGCTGGGCGGACCTCGGTGGGTGTCACGGTGAATCCGGCGAATTCGACCTTGTCCTTGGCGAAGAGAAACTTGGCCGGGTTGAGGGTGATGCCGTTCCGTGCGCAAATGTCGAGCCACTCGGTTGCCTGATGGAATGCCTCCGTGATGTCTGAAGACCAGAGGAGCGCGTCGTCTACACACTTGGTCTTCGACATCACGTGGGCGACGAGGGCGTCGTAGCGGGATGTATAAGCGTCACCGGAGGCGATGTAGCCCTGTGGTGCCGTCATATATCGGTATCTCCCCCACGGAGTTATGAATGTGGTGAAGTGTCTATCTTCTTCCCTCAGTGCTACGGAGTGGTAGCCATTCCACGCGTCGAAAATGGTCTTTTTGGTTCCGCGTGGAATGGCTCTGGCCTGGTGGAAGGGGGACGGACAGTGGTGCGTCTCTCGCGTGGCATGTTTGTTCAGGGGTTGGAAGTCTATGGTCCTCCTGAGCGACCCGTTCTTCTTGGTGCATATCACCATTCGGTGGCACCAAGTGACGGGTGTGCCCAGGGGGACCTTCTCAATCACACCGAGGCGGATGTCCCTGTCCAGTCCCCTCTTCACCTCCTCCTGCCAGTGGATCGGTATCGGGATCGGGGTGTGGCAGGGTTTTGGGGTGGCTGTTGGGTCTATGTTGAGGGCGAGAGGTGGGCCAGACATCATCGGCAAAGTCTGGTGTTCGCAGATGTTGAAAGTGCTGGACGAATACATCTCGAGTAGGTACTTCTCCAACTTCTCTCGGTTCTCCTCCGTGGCGGGGTATGGCAGTGTGGTTGGCCGCTGTGGAGGTGGTGCCCTGTCTGGGCAATGGCACGGTCTGGCTGTGGCTGGTTTGAGCTCAGGCTGACTGCATTTGGGGGGCTCTGCAGGCAAACTGGGTTTGGTTGCTCCCTTGGCCTGCTTGTCCTGGATGGATGCGGTTGATTGGCCCCGTGGAAAGTCGTTCCGGATCAACCCCAGGTCGGTGCAGGTCGACAGGCTCAGGTACAGTTTGGTTGCTATAGGGCTGATGTATACCATCTGCCGTGTCTCCCTGCCCGACTGGGTCAGTCTGATCCTCGTCAGCGCCGCTCCGATGATGGGGAGTTGGTTGCCACTCGCCGATCTCATTGTGAGTGATGCCGGTATCAGGTCTCTCTTTTCCAGACCAAGGCTTCTCATGAGTCGGGGGCCAGCCAGACAGCTCTGGCATCCCGTATCCGCCAGTGCTGTTGCGGATTGGTTGGAGCCCTCCTTCCTGAGGGTATGGCCGTGTGCTCGGTAGTCGGCTCGGTTCGTGGTGATTGCGACCGTCAGGGTTGGCTGTGGTGGCGATCGGCGCTGGGTCCATGACCCAGATGTCTGATTCCATGTCTGGTGGTGCAGTGCGCCCTCTGTCATATCATGGACCGTTTCGTTTATTGAGTTCCCCAGCTCCATGGTCTGCCAGCACAGTTTTGAGAAGTGGTTGGGGCGGCCGCATGACTGGCATGTCTTGCCATATGCTGGGCACTGTGCCTTCCTGATGGCCGTCCTGGGTGAGGTGCCGTGCCCTTGTCGGCCGCAGAAGTTGCATGTCCCCTTGTCCGTGGTTTTGGGCGGGGTAGCTTGGGGTCTGTTGGTCAAGGGTATTGGTACGCTGTGGTTCTGTGGGCGCTGTTGCTGTTGCCGTTTGTACCCGCTATTCACCGCCTCCTCCCGGTCAGCCCCCTCGTCCAGGGCATTGGCGGATGGAGTTGTGGGTGCCTTCAGCGCAATGGCGGCCCGTTTCCCTGTGGCTTTCTTCTCGACAAAGCGCAGGGTCTGTTCGACGGTCATCCGTTTGGTGGCCTCCTCCATGAGGTCCTCTTGGATGTCGGGATCAGCCATGCCGATGCACAGCTGGTCCGACACCCTGCTCTCACTGTGGTCGACTGTGTGGCCGCAATTGGTGCACCGTTCGTGGAACTCGCACGTCTCTGCCACGCCCCTCAATCGCGATGCGAAGGACCTGAACGACTCGCCTCTGTCTTGCGTTGTGCGGGCGAATGCGAATGTGGCGACCATGTAATTGTCCTCTACCACAGCCATGGCTTTGATGGCTGCCAGGAGCTCGGCTTCCGGTCTCTCCTCAATGGGCGTTGGGCCCTTGGTGGTTCTGGTGAGGTCACGTCGCAGGTTCGGTTCCAGACACTCCAGTAGTTGGATGCCTATGTCGGTTCCGGTGAGTTTGGATGCCCTGGAGTATGTCCTCCATCTGGCCTTGAAATACTGCCACCCTTCAGATGTCTCCCCCGCTGCAATCAGCGGGCGGTCGACGGGCTTTGGCTTCATTGAGCCAGCCTGGTTGTGGTCGATCTTGACATGGGCATCTAGCAGTGCTACTATCACGGCAGGGTCGGTTCCCTCCGGAATGGAGTAGGGGCAGTCGGCTTTGGGACATCTGACTGCCATGTGGGGTGGGCGTTGAATGGAATCGCCTCAGAAACTAGCTTCCCTCCAGCCAGCTGCTCTGCTGGTGAGGTGTACTGAGCTAGCTACTCCAGCTAATCAGTTATTGCTATCATAGAGAAGCGCTATGCGCCGTCATAGAACAAGATTGAACTGGACCAATAATCAGTGTGCAAGTCATATGATGATAGCAATAACTGAGGCAAGGTAAGGGTCGTCAATTAGGTAAGATCGCTAAATGGAATATTGTGTGTGGATGATATTACATATCTAACTAAAGGTCGCTAAATGGAATATTGTGTGTGGATGATACTACATATCTAACTAGTGGACACACTGTTTTGTCATCTATTTCAGATGCTAGACAGCTTGGCAAAGAATTGAAGGCAGAGACTGAAGCTGGCACAATATGGTATATTTATTACAGCCCCTCAAAGACCAAATGTTACTTGAACGAGTGCACTAACAGCAGTTAAACATCTGATTAGCAAATAAGGCATGGTGTAAACCCAAACATATTTTAATCAGCAGTCACCTAGCAAAATAAACGGGATACGTCTTGGTGAGGCACAAACCCAAATATTTTGTTATCCACAGTATGTAGTATAACCACAATTACATCAGTTAGCCAACTAGACAAGTAACTTTTGTCCTCAACAGACTGCCTTTTTCTCTGGCTTTCTCGCTCTCTATCATCTGGTACAGACTGCCTTTGGCTTGTTGTTCCGTTGGCTAAGGATTACTTGGCTGGATGTTGAATATTTCATTATAAGAAACTGTTTACTCTAATTTACACATCAGAGGTCACAACTGCAAGAGATCCATAGTGTCTTCTATTATCATCTGCTTTATTGGGTCTCTGCTAGTTGGCCAAGCTAAGACGACCTGTTCTTAAAATAAAATAAAAATTGGGGAGGGGGGGATTTTTTTTGGGGGGGGGGGGGTTCAGCATCTATTAAAACATGTTGGGACATCATGGTTACTCTTGTGTGTAGTATAGTATAGGAAAAAGTTTTAGCTCTGGCTAAGATACCTCACACCATCCTGATCGGCTTCTGTGTCCAAGTTTTAACAAGAAAATTACCTTCAGTTACAGAAGCTAAATGCAAGTGCATATATGAAACACTTAGTTTATTAGTTGCTGATCAGGTAGGCACGCAGTAACATGATCACAAGTGGGTGAATGTGGCCAATAATTGGGTGTTCCAGGCTACCTCCCTTTTGTGAAAGAGGAACTTGGCACTAGATAATAGGCTATGCCACTAACTTTCACAAGGCTGGCAACTTGGCACTAGATAATAGGCTGGGTCCATTCACATTCAGCTTTCACTCAATTCCAAATTTTTTGGTTGTTCTACGATGCTATTTTTAGATTGAGGACTGCGTATGCATATATGTGCGTGTGCTTGCATGTGTGTGTGTGTGCATGTGTGTGTACATGTGTGTGCATGCATACTTGTGTGTGTGCATGGGCATTGCATGTATGTGTGTGTGCATGATACTCTGTCAGTTATTAGTGTCTATATTATCTCATTAGCTTTTGTCAGTGATATTCAACAGACATGTGGCTGATTGTTAAACAGTGCTATATCGAATCAGTGAGTATCCCTATGATCCAGTTTTAAAAACAGTGGACCCATGATCACCTTCACTAGAAGAAGATCAAAGCTCATTTATCAGTAATGAATTAGGCACTCAGTTAGGGACAGGGCAGAGGTTAGCTACAACATATTAGCTAAAACTAATTCTTAACTGTCTAAACCCTGTCTACAATAGATATACCTTAAAACTAGAAATATTCTAACCTTACAGATGTGTTTTCTTATAAACAGAAATGTTATGAAGATTTGAACTGAGAAGTCAAATTGATTTATTGATGAATATTTTTCAAGGGAAGCAAAAGCAAAGGCATTAGTGTGCACTCTAGCAAAACTAAGGATCAACTCCACTATACCCAATATCTGTGCTGTGTTTGGATAGTTCTGGAGTATACTCTCTTGTGCAACTGTTGCCAAAAGTAGCTGATCTTTGGCTGACTCAAATAACAATATAAGAAGTTATTATTTATATGGCTTCTCTACAGCAATAGGAATTGAGTTAAACATTAAAAGGTCTGTTGCTTTGTTTGCTTGCATGTTGCTCTCCCCTGCCACAGCTTAACCAACAACAACAACAAAAGGTGTTTTAATTGGATCGAGTAGAAAGATGAAGAAACAAGAATGACCTGATGACCCTTTACCATTTAAAATCACACGCATCAAGCGCTTATTTGATTTTGAATGGTTCATCTGATTGGTTGCAGTCTTCATGGGTACAGCCTTGTTTACTTTCTTGTTTGAATAACATAGTTGAAAATTGTTGTTTTTGTACGTGGAGAATCATGGAACTTGTACGTTTTTTCGTGCATGTAAACAATTGTTTGCACTTAATTATCTTGCACTTTTGTTGTAGCATTGGAGCTTGATTAAAGTAATAGGACTTCATTAGTGAGAACACCATGAACACAAAATTACCGGAAATAATATACCTATGAAGACCATCAGACAACAGGTAGAAAAAGGAATCATGGTTGGTACTGAATAGAAAGGTGTCTGTGAGGTGGAGACAAAGAATTAACATCCTCCTACTTTGCCAAAACTCATAACTCCTCTGCTGCAGCAAAGAAATGTGTAAACTCTGGTGGTTCATTCCTAAGGGTAAGCTGGTTTTGGGCTTCTATCTTGGTTCACAGTGAAGCTAGGTAACATTCCATCGTGGTTCACAGGAAGGTTCATTCCTAAGGGTAAGCTGGTTCTGGGATTCCATCTTGGTTCACGGTGAAATATCAAAATAGTGCAGAGATGAAACATAACCATAACAGCCCTAGTTTGATAGTTCTGTCATGACATCTGGAAATTATGCTCATATTTTAAGTTGTGGCTGGTTTATATTTTTATGCTGTTATGATGTAAATGTGTCACTTTTAGAATAGGAGCAAATCTATCCCAGATATCAATGTTCTTATGAACCGGTGTTAGATACACAACAAGAGTATCTGCAGTAATCATTATAGCCATCAGTCACAAGGGAGGAATAAAAGTCAAATGTTGTGTTTTCTAAATATAGGTAGCTTTTTCATACAACCCTTTTAAAAGTATGAGGGGAGACATACATTATTGGATGAGCAGGCAAAATACATCATTCAACTCTGCAAAACTCTCTCCAAGAGCAGAACATGAATAGGGTTCAAATATATTTTGTGGGTGGCTCAAGTGCCCTGTTACACGATAAAACTCCAACTGAAGAGGTAGTAAGTAGTGTTAATGGACACCTACTTCAAAGCATTCTGCATTTTACAGAAGTCAAAAGTTTATAGATTAGAGCTTCTTAAAAGTTTGAGATATATAATTGACGAGAGTTATTTCTGCTGGGTGAGAGGAGGATTTTTTTGTAATCCAGATCACCGTCAAAATAAGTCAATTTGGTAGTAATCTGCACATTGCATGCAACCTTATTTAAAGAACCCAAAGCATAATAGTTTCTTCCATCAGAATATTGTAGACAAATCAAAACCCCTGCACATAACAAAGATTCATTGTTGACTCTTTTTAACAGAGAAAACAAAGAAATCCTGTGAAATAAATTATAAACTGGGTGGATATTGACTAGACGGTTTTATGGACAGACAACACTTTTAAAACTGAAATGGTATAAAATGGCTACAACAGACAGAGGCATTTCACTTGATCCAGCTTAGGTATCCTTCAGCAGCTGTTTTAGCTGCAGGCTTGCTTCCCCAGAAGAAGTGTTTGTTGCCTAGAGTAGTTAAATCATACTACCTGAACCATGAAAGTTATAGCATTTGCTGTGATTGCCTCATTTCTTGCGCTGGTAAGTCCTACTTGATATTACTTACAGTAACACACACACACACATGCACCCACATGCATGCATACACACACACACACACACACACATTACAAACACACACATACACAGTATACCTACATGTACAATCCATAGAGCCAGAACTGTATAATTAAAATTAAAAAATCTTAACATCGTATGCAGCAAGCAGTACCATCATCATTGGCATTGCATTCTTCATCAAGTGAACTTGAATGTCTCATTACTCACTGTCCAAAAGGGGAGATCTGGGATCAGAAGCAATGCAAGTGTGAGTTGTCATCGGATTCCTCATTATCTGACTCTTCATCGTTGAATATAAAGTCGTCAGATTCCTTGTTAAGTGATACCTCACTATCTCGACCCAATCTCATAAACAGCTATGGATTATATAAATTTCAACCGCATCATAGCGTAGTTTTTTACCGTCGTGGTCGGAGACGCGGTGGACGCCGTGGCACTGGACGCCGTGGCACTGGAAGCCGTTCCCGTAGTCGCAGTAGAAGACGTAGTCGCAGTAGAAGACGTTCCCGTACTCGTTCCCGTACTCGTTCCTCCACAAGAAGAACTTCCCGTGGTTCCACAAGAGGTACTACAAGAGGTACTAGAACTCGTACCCCAACACCTCGTACCCCAAGAACTCGAACTCGTACCCCAACACCTCGTACCCCAAGAACTCGAACTCGTACCCCAAGAACTCGAACTCGTACCCCAAGAACTCGTACCCCAAGAACTCGTACCCCAAGAACTCGTACCCCCAGAACTCGTACCCCAAGAACTCGTACCCCAAGAACTCGTACCCCAACACCTCGTCCCCCAACACCTCGTCCACCAACTTTTCCCCCACGACCAATTTGTCCTCCAACAAAGTGCCGCTCCTTTTATTACTTCAACTATCAAATCTGCCAATGTGTACCCAGAAGTGGTCAGACAAAATAATTATGGTCAGGGATATGGAGGATATGGTAATGGTGGATATGGCAAATATGGTTATGGTGGAAATCGTAATGGTGGAAATGGAAATGGTGGAAATGGAAATGGTGGAAATGGAAATGGTGGATATGGCAATGGTGGATATCGTAATGGTGGATATGGTAATGGTGGAAATGGAAATGGTGGAAATGGTAATGGTGGAAATGGTAATGGTGGAAATGGTAAAGATGGAAATGGTAATGGTGGATATCGTAAAGGTGGATATCGCTTGTACTACAAATATCAATGATATCATCCTCACACTCAAGTGTGTCATCATACTAACATAATATACCTTACTGAACAGAACTGATAAACACATTAAATACGAATGATAATTTAAGAAATTAATGAAATGACTGTTCATAACTTTAATGTGATAAGTAATAGTATGTTGAAAAACCTCACGAGGGGGGCATCTAACCAATAGTGTATAATCCCCAATGCCAGGTAATGTTAAAGGACTGACCAATTTGCTGATCATACATGGACATCACATCTACAAGTCTGCCTAGTACCCATGAACATATCAGGCCATTTTTCTAGTCCAACTTGTTCCATTCTCCACTGTATAACTTTCTAAACTTATACCTTGTAGATGTAATCTCTAACACAGTTGGATAGCCTGCCCTTTGCTCCAAAAAAGAACCCAATCCAAACATATTTTAATCAGCAGTCACCTAGCAAAATAAATGGAACATGTTTTGCTGTGGCACAAACCTTTAATTCATATATAGTATGCAGTCAAACTTATTAGCTATGCCAACTAGACAAGTAACTTTTGTCCTCACCACACAGACTTTCTCTGATTTTTTCACTCTTTATCATCTGGCTTGGCTTAGTATCCTGTAGGACAGATCACTTGGCCATAAGTTCAGTATTTCATATAACTGTTTGGTCTAATTTAGATAAGTTTGGGCTATAGAGTCCACAACTGCAAGAGATTCATACAGTCTAATATTACCATCTGCTTTATTGTGTCTCTGCTAGTTTGCAAAGCTGTTTTTTAGTTGTTGTTTATTTGCCGAGGGGGGAGGGAGGGGGGGGGGGGGGGGGGGATTAAAAGCAGAAATCAAATAATTGAGTTATCTGAAGTTCTGAACACTTCAGCATTTATTAAAACATGTTGGGACATCACGGTTGCCCTTGTGTGTAGTACAGGAAAAAGTTTTAGCTCTGGCTAAAATACCTCACACCATCCTGATCGGCTTCTGTGTCCAAGTTTTAGAAAATTACCTTCAGTTACAGAAGCTAAATGCAAGTGCATATATGAACCACTTAGTTTGTTAGTTGCTGACAGGTAGGCACGCAGTAACATGATCACAAGTGGATGAATGTGGCCAATGATTGGGTGTTCCAGGCTACCTCCCTTTTGTGTGAAAGAGGAACTTGGCACTAGATAATAGGCTGGGTGCATTCACATTCAGCTTTCACTCAATTCCAAATTTTGCAGGTTGTTCTACGATGTTATTTTTAGATACAGGACTGCGTATGCGTATATGTGCATGTGCTTGCATGTGTGCATGTGTGTGTGCGTGCATGTGTGTGTGTACATGAGTGTGCATGCATACTTGTGTGTGTGCGTGGGCATTGCATGTATGTGTGTGTGCATGCATGAAGTACTACTCTGTCAGTTATTAGTGTCCATATTATCTCAATAGCTTTTGTCAGTGATATTCAACAGACATGTGGAAAAGGACTGATTGTTAAACAGTGCTATATATAACGAATCAGTGAGTATCCCTATGATCCAGTGGACCCATAATCACCTTCACTAGAAGGAAAAAAAGAAAGAAGATCAAAGCACTAATGAATTAGGCACTCAGTTGGGGATAGGACAGAAGTAGAGGTTACACATATTAGCTAAAACTAACATTGACAGATTCTTAACTGTCTAAACCCTGTCTACAATAGATATATCTTTAATAGCAGAAAACTAGAAATATTCTAACCTTATAGATGTGTTTTCTTATAAACAGAAATGTTATGAAGATTTGAACTGAGAAGTCAAATTGATTTATTGATGAATATTTTTCAAGCGAAGCAAAAGCAAACAACTATAGAGGCATTAGTGCACTCTAGCAAAACTAAGGATCAACTCCACTCTACCCAATATCTGTCCTGTGTTTGGATAGTTCTGGAGTATACTCTCTTGTGCAACTGTTGCCAAAACTAGCTGATCTTTGGCTAACTCAAATAACAATAATTATAAGAAGTTATTATATGTCTTGTGTAGCTACTCTACAGCAATAGGAATTGAGTTCAACATTAAATGGTCTGTTGCTTTGTTTACTTGCATGTTGCTCTCCGTTGCCACAGCTTAACCAACAACACAACAACAAAAAGTGTTTTAATTGGATCGAATACAAGATGAAGAAACAAGAATGACCTGATGACCCTTTACCATTTAAAATCACACGCATCAGTGCTTTTCAAATCTGTATAATGACTGATTTTGAATGGTTCATCTGATTGGCTGCAGTATCTATGGGTACAGCCTTGTTTTCTTGAATAACATAGTTGAAAATTGTTGTTTTTGTATATGGAGAATCATGGAACTTGTACGTTTTTTCGTGCATGTAAACAATTGTTTGCACTTAATTATTAGGCACTTTTGTTGTAGCATTGGAGTTAATCAAGATTAAAGTAATAGGACTTCATTAGTAAGGACACCACGAACACAAAATTACCGGAAATAATATACCTATGAAGACCATCAGACAACAGACTGAAGAGGTAGAATCATGGTTGGTATACTGAATAGCAAGGTGTCTGTGAGGTGGAGACAAAGAATTAAACATCCTCCTACTTTGCCAAAACTCAGAACTCCTCTGCTGCAGCGAATAAGTGTGTAAACTCTGGTGGTTCATTCCTAAGGGTAAGCTGGTTCTGGGCTTCTATCTTGGTTCACAGTGAAGCTTCATTCCTAAAGGTAACATTCCATCGTGTTCATTCCTAAGGGTAAGCTGGTTCCAGGATTCCATCTTGGTTCACAGTGAAGGTTCATTCCTAAGGGTAAGCTGGTTCCAGGATTCCATCTTGGTTCACAGTGAAGGTTCATTCCTAAGGGTAAGCTGGTTCCAGGATTCCATCTTGGTTCACAGTGAAGGTTCATTCCTAAGGGTAAGCTGGTTCCAGGATTCCATCTTGGTTCACGGTGAAATAGCTATAAATATCAAAATAGTGCAGAGATGAAACATAACCACAACAGCCCTAGTTTGATAGTTCTGTCATGACATCTGGAAATTATGCTCATATTTTAAGTTGTGGCTGGTTTACATTTTTATGCTGTTATGATGTAAATGTGTCACTTTTAGAATAGAATTAAATCTATCCCAGACATCATTGTTCTTATGAACCGGTGTTAGATACACAACAAGTCTATCTGCAGTAATCATTATAGCCATCAGACACAAGGGAGGAATAAAGGTCAAATGTCTAAAAATATGTAGGTTTTTTTCATACAACCTTTTAAAAGTATGAGGGGAGACATACATTATTGGATGAGCAGGCAAAACACATCATTCAACTCTGCAAAACTCTCTCCAAGAGCAGAACATGAATAGGGTTCAAACTTTTTTGTGGGTGGCTCAAGTGCCCTGTTACACGATAAGACTCCAACTGAAAAGGTAGTCAGTAGTGTTAATGGACGCCTACTTCAAAGCATTCTGCATTTTACAGAAGTCAAAAGTTTATAGATTAGAGCTTCTTAAAAGTTTGAGATATATAATTGACGAGAGTTATTTCTGCTGGAGGAGAGGAGGATTTTTTGGTAGTCCAGATCACCATCAAAATAAGAATTTTAGTCAATTTGGTAGTAATCTGTACATTGCATGCAACCTTATTCAAAGAACCCATATCATAATAGTTTCTCCCATCAGAATATTGTAGACAAATCAAAAACCCTGCACATAACAAAGATTCATTGTTGACTCTTTTTAACAGAGAAAACAAAGAAATAATGTGAAAATAAATTATAAACTGGGTGGATATTGACTAGACGGTTTTATGGACAGACAATACTTTTAAAACCGAAGTGGTATAAAATGACTACAACAGAGAGGCATTTCACTTGATCCAGCTTAGGTATCCTTCAGCAGCTGTTTTAGCTGCTTCCCCAGAAGAAGTGTTTGTTGCCTAGAGTAGTTAAATCATACTACTGGGAACTGAACCATGAAAGTTATAGCATTTGCTGTGATTGCCTCATTTCTTGCGTTGGTAAGTCCTACTTGATATTACTTACAGTAACACACACACACATGCACCCACATGCATGCATACACACACACACACACACACATACACATTACAAACACACATACACAGTATACCTACATGTACAATCCATAGAGCCAGAACTGTATTAACTGATACCTCACTATCTCGACCCAGTCTCATAAACACCTATGGATTATATAAATTTCAACCTCATCATAGCGTAGTTTTTTACCGTCGCCGTCGTGGTCGTGGACGCGGTGGACGCCGTGGCACTGGACACCGTTCCCGTAGTCGCGGTGGAACACGTTCCCGTAGACGTGGAACACGTTCCCGTAGTCGCAGCCTTTCCAGTACAAGTCGTTCCCGTTCCTCAAGACGTTCCAGTCATTCCGGTACTTCAGGAAGTTCCCGGAGTTCCTCAAGACATACCGCATCTAGTAACCCAACACCTCGTCATACCCCAACACGTAGTCGTACCCCAACACCTAGTCGTTCCTCAACATCTCGTCGTTCCCCAACACCTAGTCATTCTCCAACACCTCGTAGTCCAGACTCGCGTAGCCCAGGACGCTCACCATCTATTCCTTCACCACTTTCCCCCCCATGACTAATTTGTCCTCAAACAAAGTGCCGCTTCTATTATTACTTCAACTACCAAAGCTGCCGATATGTACCCAGAAGTGGCCAGACAAAATATGGTCAGGGATATGGAGGATATGGTAATGGTGGATATGCTAATGGTGGATATCGTAATGGTGGAAATGGAAATGGTGGAAATGGTAATGGTGGAAATGGTAATGGTGGATATCATAATGGTGGATATGGTAATGGTGGAACTGGTAATGGTGGAAATGGTAATGGTGGAACTGGTAATGGAGGAAATGGTAAAGATGGAAATGGTAATGGTGGATATCGTAAAGGTGGATATCGCTTGTACTACAAATATCAATGATATCATCACTCACACTCAAATGTGTCATCATACAGTACTAACATAATATACCTTACTGAACAGAACTAGATATTCATTAAATATCAATATAAGTTGAATGATAATTTAAGAAATTAATGAAATGACTGTTCATAACTTTAACGTGATAAGCCCTGAAATATAATAATAGTGGGAAATGAATGTTGAAAAACCTCATGAGGGGGGCATCTAACCAATAGTGTCCAATGCCAGGTAATGTTAAAGGACTGACGAATCATACATGGACATAACATCTACAAGTCTGCCTGGTACCCATGAAGGCTATTGAACATATCAGGTCATTTTTCTAGTCCAACTTGTTCCATTCTCCACTGTATAACTTTCTAAACTTATACCTTGTAGATGTAATCTCTAACACAGTTGGATAGCCTGCCCTTTGCTCCAAAAAAGAACCCAACCCAAACATATTTTAATCAGCAGTCACCTAGCAAAATAAATGGAACACGTTTTGCTGTGGCGCAAACCTTTAATTCATATATAGTATGCAGTCAAACTTATTAGCAATTACATCAGTTAGCCAACTAGACAAGTAACTTTTGTCCTCACCACACGGACTTTCTCTGGTTTTTTCACTCTTTATCATCTGGCTTGGCTTAGTATCCTGTAGGACGGATGACTTGGCCAGAAGTTCAGTATTTCATATAAGAAACTGTTTGCTCTAATTTAGTTAATTTTGAGAGCTATAGAGGCCACAACTGCAAGAGATTCATACAGTCTAATATTACCATCTGCTTTACTGTGTCTCTGCTAGTTGGCAAAGCTGTTTTTTTAGTTGTTGTTTTTGCGGAGGGGGGAGGGTGGAGGGGGAGGGGGGGGGGGGAGGGGGTCAAAAGCAGAAATCAAATAAATGAGTTATCTGAAGTTCTGAACACTTCAGCACTTATTAAAACATGTTGCGACATCACGGTTACCCTTGTGTGTAGTACAGGGAAATTTTTTAGCTCTGGCTAAATGACCTAACACCATCCTGATCGGCTTCTGTGCCAAGTTTTAACAAGAAAATTACCTTCAGTTACTGAAGCTAAATGCAAGTGCATATATGAACCACTTAGTTTGTTAGTTCCTGATCAGGTAGGCACGCAGTAACATGATCACAAGTGGATGAATGTGGCCAGTGATTGTGATAATATAGGTGTTCCAGGCTACCTCCCTTTTGTGTGAAAGAGGAACTTGGCACTAGATAATAGGCTATGCCACTAACTTTCACAAGGCTGGCAACTTGGCACTAGATAATAGGCTGGGTGCATTCACATTCAGCTTTCACTCAATTCCAAATTTTGCAGGTTGTTCGACGATACTATTTTTAGATACAGGACTATGTACACATGTGTGTGCATGTGCTTGCATGTGTATGTGTGTACACTGCATACTTGTGTGTGTGTGTGCATAAAGTACTCTATCAGTTATTCATGTCCCTATTATTACCATAGCTTTTGTCAGTGATATTCAAAAGACATACGGGAAAGGGTTGATTGTTACACATATACACATTGGCATGGAAAGACTGGCCTTGCAAAATATATGCTCTCTTCCCCCCTCCCCCCCTCCCATGGTGCATGATTTTCTTAAAATAGCTCAAGCCTATTCGAAAAACAGTCACTTACTTAATTTTTATCAGGGAGAATAGTATATAGTACTGGTTTGATGCACAATAAAATGGTGGATATCCACTTCCATAAAAATATCAAAGATATATCAGCTAAAACTAACATTAACAGATTCTTAGCAGTAAACAGTGCTTTGACCACTGTTTGGTACAAAAGCACTCGAGTGTATCCTGAATCCTTCACTTGGGTAGTAAACAAGCAGGTCTTGACGTCTATCTTCAAGGGTACGTATATCTAATATCTATCACTTACCCCCTCACATATCATGTGTATATTAGGCTCCTTCTGTGTGAACCTATCTATGGGGGAGATATACAATAGATATAAACTTGAGTAGCTGAAGATAAGCCTTTTTTCGGTTGCAGAAAAAGGCATAGCCATGCAAATGTGCTTTCATATAATCGAAGTAATGTTATGAAGATGTGAACTGAGAAGTCAAGTTGATTTATATTCTTCAAGCAAAAAGATATGCAAAAGCAAACAACTATACAGCAATGTGCATTAGTACACTCTACAAAACTAAGGATCAAATTATCTGCTAGTTCTGGCACACTCTTGTGCAACTGTTGCCAAAATAATGTAACAAGTTATGGTATGTGCTATCTTGTGACTCTACAGCAATGTGAACAGTGTTTAAAAGGAGTTAATTACCTCTGTGGCTTTGTTTGCTTGCATGCTGCTCTCCCTTGCAACAATGTTGAAGGATTCTATAAAAAAAATTAAAAAAACAAGACAAAAAGTTCATTTTATATAATATATATATATAAAAGCAAGCAACTACATTCGACTGAGTAAGGGGGGGGAAACAAGTGTTACCCATGATGACCCTTTACCATCTATATTATAGGCTTTTTAAATCCGTATATGACTTGTGTATGAGATTCACCTGATTGGTTGTAGTCTTTATGGGTGCAGTCTTGTTTCCTTTTTCCTATCCATGTTTGTTTATGTTCTTGTATATATTGAGAACCATCCAAAAGATTACAAAACCTCATGAACATCAGAGAACTTACATAATTTCCTTCATGCATGTCAAGAATCCACCAATGTGTTAGCACTTAGTTATTTTGCACTTTCACTCTAGCAGTGGAGGAGCTAATATATTAATATAATATGACTTCATTAATAAGGATACCAAACAAATCAGAGACAGATGAGGTCGAAAAATACTAGGCATATGTAAGGTGGAGAGGAAGTAACATCTTGCAAAACTCAGAATTTCTCCACCACAGAAGAAGTGTGTAAATTCTGGTGGTTCATTGCTTAAGGGTAAGCTGGTTCCAGTATTCTAGTCTTGGTTCACAGGAATAGACATATCAAAATAGTACATTAAGTCTCTAGTCATGACATCTGGAAATTATATTCATCATTTAGGTTGTGACTGGTTTACATTTCTATGCTTGTGCTAGTGTTATGATGTATTTTTTAACTTTTAAAATAGGATGAAATCTATATCCTAGACTTCATTATATCTTATGAACCAGTGTTACATCCAATAAGCAGTAATCATTAGTCACATAAGGGAGAGTAAAGCTCAATAATGTCCTTTTTTATACAACCTCTGGATATAATTCCCGGATGTAATTTTTAGAGCTTTTTATGAGCTTTAAAATAATATATAATATGAGCAGAGGAAATGACAGGCAAAATAGTGAAGACATTCAAATTGACTCTCTGTGAAGCTCTCTCCAAGAGCAGAACATCACAAGGTTATTTTGTTGGTAGCTCAAGTACCCTAACAACATAAAACTCCAGCTGAAGTGGCCTAATGAATATTAATTCTCCAATGTGCTGACTATGACTCCTTTGAAGAGGTTACCTACTTTAAAATCATGGAAGATTATGCATTTTACTGAAGTTAAAACATAGACCAAAGAAAGAGTTAGAGGTAATATGTAAGTACTGATGAAAGTTATCTCCTTGGGGCAAAAAAGTATTTTTTCTAATATCCAGACAACTATCAAAATAAGAACGTTTGTCACATTGGTAGTATATTACATGCATCCTTCTCCAAAGACTGGTAGTATAATTGCTTCACCCATCAGAATATTTTAGACAAATCAAAAACCTTGCACATCACAAAGATTCATTGTTGGCTCATTTTAGTAGTGGTGGAAAAATGCTGCTGGAAATAAAATAAACTGAGTAGATATTGACTAGACAGGTTTATGGAAAGACAATACTTTTAAAACTGAGGTGGTATAAAAGGACTGCAACATCAGAGGCATTTCACTTGATCCAGCTTAGGTATCCTTCAGCAGCTGTTTCAGCTGCAGGCTTCAGGAGTGTTTCCACCATAAGTATTTGGTACCTAGAGTAGTTGCTATTGGGAACTGAATCATGAAAGTTATAGCATGTGCTGTGATTGCCTCACTTCCTGCACTGGCAAGTCCTACCTGATCACATGCATGCACACATGCATGCACACACACACACACACACACAATCCATGTAAAATCGAGCCAGATCAAATCATAGTCTTAACTTCACATGCAAGCAGTATCATCAGCGTTGGCATCACATTCTTCAGAACTGGAATATCTCATCACCCAGTGTCAAAAAGGGGAGATCTTGGATCAGAAGTGATGCAAGTGTGAGTTGTCATCGGATTCCTCATTATCTGACTCTTCGCTGTTTAATTTAAAGCAATCAGATTCGTTTAACTGATTCCTCACTATCTCATCAAAATGTCATAGAGAGTGATGAATTTCTAGCTCATCATAACGTATTTTTTTGCCATTGTCCGAGATGAGGTCATGGTAGGTGTCAGGGTTGTGGTAGGAGTCGAGATCATACCAGAACTCATTCCCATACTCGTTCCAGAGCTTTGTTCCTACAATCGTTCCACAGGAACTGGTCCCCAAACCAGCTCCACAGAACTGAAACTTGGTCCTCTGAAACTGGCACTTGTTCCACAGAAAATGGCCAGAATAACTGATATTGAAACTGGCACTGGAACTGGTACCAGAACTCATCCCTCACCACCTTCTCCCTCACCACCTTCTCCCCCTCCACCAATGTGCCCTCCAAGAATTTGCCCTTATTACAACTACTGCTTCACTACCAAAGCTGCCAATGTGAACCTTGGTGCCATCTCCGACTGTCCTACACCTTGGTCCTGGACCAAATTAATTGCAGCCAAGGAAATGAGTGGTGTCCCAGAAGTGATGAGAATAGGCATATTATACCATACAAATACCAACAATATCGTGATACCACACTATCTCAACAGAATGTCATAACTAGCTATGGATCATATAAATTTCAACCTCATCGTAGTGTAGTTTTTACCATGGCCGAGGTTGTGGTCAGATGGATGTCGTTCCTGCAGTCAGGGTGGATGCTGTTTCTGTGGTCATTTCACAGGAAGACGTACCGGAACTAGTTCCTCCCGAACTGGTACAGGATCTCCTTCCACAGGATCTCGGATCTATTCCTCAAATCTCGTTCCTTAGGAGGGGCAGGTTCCTGTCACCTTCTCCTTCACCACCTCTCCCACCATCAATTTTCTCTCTATTACTACTTTAACTATCAAAGCTGCCGATGTGTACCCAGAATTTGTCAGAATAATTATGGTGAGGATATGGTAATGGTAGATATGGTTGATATGGTTGGTGGATATACCAAATATGGAAATGGTAAAGGTGGATTATGGTAAAGGTGAATTTGGTTTGGGTGGATATCGCTGGCAATACAAATACCGATGATATCATCTAACACTCAATTGCATCATCATACTAACAGAATACACCTTACCGAACAGAACTAACAGTATAAACACAAGATATTTAATCTAGTGCGAGCAGCCATAAGCTTCCATTTTAACTCACATGAATAACTTGCGAGCACTTTCTTGAAATGACTTCCACATACGACAGGTGAGTACATGCCAGAAATACTTCACACACGTCCTCCTGGCACACTTTGCTTGACGTGGAGGTCCATATGGGGAGGGAGGGGCATATTGCTCTGTGTGTTACTATCATATGTCAAAGTGTCAGACTTGGGAGAAGGGGTATGGTCATAAGAATGTTTGGTGAGACTAACTCACTGCATGCTCTATAGGAGTAATAGGATTGCTTGGTGAGACTAACTCACTGCATGCTCTATAGGAGTAATAGGAGTACTTGGTGAGGCTAACTCACTGCATGCTCTATAGTAGTAATAGGAATGCTTAGTGAGACTAACTCACTGCATGCTCTATAGGAGTAATAGGAATGCTTGGTGAGACTAGCTCACTGCATGCTCTATAGGAGTAATAGGAATGCTTGGTGAGACTAGCTCACTGCATGCTCTATAGGAGTAATAGGAATGCTTGGTGAGACTAACTCACTGCATGCTCTATAGGAGTAATAGGAATGCTTAGTGAGACTAACTCACTGCATGCTCTATAGGAGTAATAGGAATGCTTGGTGAGACTAACTCACTGCATGCTCTATAGGAGTAATAGGAATGCTTAGTGAGACTAACTCACTGCATGCTCTATAGGAGGAGTAATAGGAATACTTGGTGAGACTAACTCACTGCATGCTCTATAGGAGTAATAGGAATGCTTAGTGAGACTAACTCACTGCATGCTCTATAGGAGTAATAGGAATGCTTGGTGAGACTAGCTCACTGCATGCTCTATAGGAGTAATAGGAATGCTTGGTGAGACTAACTCACTGCATGCTCTATAGGAGTAATAGGAATGCTTGGTGAGACTGACTCCCTGCATGCTCTATAGGAGTAATAGGAATGCTTGGTGAGACTAACTCACTGCATGCTCTATAGGAGTAATAGGAATGCTTAGTGAGACTAACTCACTGCATGCTCTATAGGAGTAATAGGAATACTTGGTGAGACTAACTCACTGCATGCTCTATAGGAGTAATAGGAATGCTTAGTGAGACTAACTCACTGCATGCTCTATAGGAGTAATAGGAATGCTTGGTGAGACTAGCTCACTGCATGCTCTATAGGAGTAATAGGAATGCTTGGTGAGACTAACTCACTGCATGCTCTATAGGAGTAATAGGAGTGCTTGGTGAGGCTAACTCACTGCATGCTCTATAGGAGTAATAGGAATGCTTGGTGAGACTAACTCACTGCATGCTCTATAGGAGCACTGGGAACACAGTAGACCCTTGCGTATCTGAACCCTGTGGCCCCCAACCCTCTCTTGATAGCAAATCTCCAAGCCTTGCATACATATTATTATCATGGGTATTTCGCAAAGTATTGGAATTGCAAATTAGCTGATTTGCTGCAAGGTCAGGTAGAGTAGTGTGAAAGAGCAGTCCCCAGCTAACTAACTTGGTAATTGACTTTTAAAAGTGGTCATAACTACTCCCAAAATGTGTTCATGCTAATATGAGTTTGAAATGAAAATTGTCTCAGTACAATATTGCTGTTGGATTCCTCAACAAGTTCACTGGAAGCAGATGAAATTCCGTTACCTGGTAACGGAATTTCATAAAAGTGCCTCCTTATAGCACAGAGGAAATGACAAGCTTTCATAACTGCATGCAGCCATTGTAAGTGTGTGTACTTGTAGACTATTCTTACTGTCAGAACATCACATATGCATTATGCCAGTGTAAGTGTGTAGACTTGTAACTATCAGATATTCACGTATGCATTATGTCACCACGAGGACTTGCATGCTGATAGATTTTTAATCAACAGAAAAGGTTTCATGAGGTGCTATAATCTGACTTGTTCGTGACTAAAATGTTCCTGAACTTCAAATTGTAATAACTCTCGAACCGTGCTAGGTACACAGGGCAGAGAAAAAATATTCTCCATAAGCTAGAGATGAATAGATTCTCAGAAATACAATGTCTAGAGGATATATTGAGTTTTATTTTTCAGCCTAGATATTAACTTTAGCCAAGAGAGGTATCAGAGCTTTCTTTATGGCTGTGTGGTCATGTTCACTACCACAAGTAGGCAGATACCTCACTATGTATAATCTAACTGAGAATAGGCACTGGGAGTGCAAGGGTGTGGTCATGGCAGACTGCAATTTATAATGCAATATTTTTACAGATTTTTACAGCTATGTTTGGGAGAAGGGGCATGGTTAGTCAGTGTGTCAGGGTGGAAGTTTGTGTGTGTGTGTGTCTGTGTGTATGTGTGTGTTAGAAAATATTTAACTTGTATTCTTGATCAAACCTTCAACCCAGTTGTGGTTTGTGTCCATCTAGAGCTATTGTCAACCTGCCCCCACCCAGTAAGGTGTTGGTGGAGTGTGTGTCCACATAGAGCTATTGTCAACCTGCCCATACCCAGTGAGGTGTTGGTGGAGTGTGTGTCCTCATAGAGCTATTGTCAACCTGCCCCCACCCAGTGTGGTGTTGGTGGAGTGTGTGTCCTCATAGAGAACTATTGTCAACCTGCCCACGCCCAGTGTGGTGTTGGTGGTGTGTGTGTCCCCATAGAGCTATTGTCAACCTGCCCCCGCCCAGTGAGGTGTTGTTGGGAGTGTGTTAATTACATATTTATAAAAGAAAATTTTATCTTCTAGTAAAATATTTTGCAACTTATGGTAGTTTAAGTGTTGCCTCTATAGAATACTATAACACATGTTCGAGAAACATTTTGTCAGAAGAATTGTTGTAGCTAGTGGCTAGAATTGCCTCTTCTCCAGATGTCTGTGAGTATTTAAGCCTCTACAGAGAGTCTACCTGAGCACAGCAGCTTATCAGCCTCTCTGTCCTCATAGACAGCTGCCCCACCCACAGGGAAGTGGAGGAGACCTGGAGAGAGAAGGAAGGGAAGATGAAGGCCATGGACAAGGTCAGCAGCAAACAGCAAGAATGCTTGCATAGCTTGAGCTGTGCACAGTAAGGGAAGACTAATAGCATGCATAATTTTAATTTATAAGAATCAGGGAGAGCGCACACACACTCTCTCTCTGACACACACATACACACACAACACACACACACACACACACACACACTAGCTGCAGGCTGTGTTGGATGGAGGGACAGTAGCATTCATTCATTAGTGCTCCTTCACACTTCACTAAAGTGGTTTTGTTAGGGAGAACGGAGTACTAGTGCATGTCAAGTTGGTAGATCCTCAAAAGGAGTTGTCTAGAATTGTCGTGCCATCTTGTAGAAGGAAAGAGGTGTTGGACATTGGGCACAGAGGGTTAGTTGGTGCACACAATAAGATGCTTGCCACCCTATCTCACCACTTCACATGGCCTGGTATTAGGAAAGACATTAGGGCATACTGTAGTGCCTGCCCAGAATGTCAAAAGACAGGGAGGCAGCTACAGCCTAGAGTACCCGTGGTAGTTACACCAACCATAACAGAACCTTACCAAAGGATGGCCTGGGATCTGGTAGGAAAATTGGATAAAACCAAACAAGGTCACAGGTATATCCTGACCATTATGTGTCTTGGGACCAGATACCCATATGCTATTCCTTTGAAACGGGTAGATGCTGAATCAGTAGCAGAGGGTTTAATGGAAGTAATCAGTCACAGGCACTCCGGTTGAACTCTTGTCAGATCAAGGATCTGTTTTTCTGGGAAAGGTTATTAAGGAGTTATGTAGCGCTCTTGAATATTAAACAGATAAAGACCACAGCCTACCACCCCCAGACCAACGGGATACTAGAATGGTGGCATGGTTGTTTGAAGAGTATGATTCGTAGATCTAGGGCAAAGACCAAGAATGGGACAAACTCCTAAAGTATTGCTTGTTAGCGTACAGAGCTACCCTCCACACAGCCACCGGGTTTTCACCTTACGAATTAGTTCATGGTAAGAGCATGAGAGGTCCCCTTGAGGCAGTTAAAGCGGGCTGGATAGGTGGAGACATCAGCTTTACCAGCACGGTTGAGTGGGTACAGGTATTGAGGGAGACCCTAGTAGCTCTACACGAAGTAGCTCATGCCAATGAGGCTATTGCAAAAGAAAATCCAAGACAGCACATGATGCTAGATCCAAGGCCCGTAGCTTTGAGCCAGGGGATCTTGTGTTATGCCACACCCCTGGGCTCACGGGGAAATTGCATTCAATCTGGGATGGCCCCTATGTAGTGAGTGCTAAACTATCTAATCCAAGGCAAAAGATCTAGACATGTCACTGTGCATATCAATAGGTTAAAAGCTTGGAAGACCCCAACTGCCAACTTGTTCCGTGTTGTAGTGGCAGATGAGTTTGAAGTCAATCCTGAACCTATTTGGAAGGTTAGGATGGGTGTTACTCACTTAACTGAGGAACAGCGCCTCGGGTTAGACCTGCGGCTTGCCAAATTCCCTGATCGAGTTACCCATATCTTAGGTGTTGCAAAATTTGAAGAGAATGACATTAATGTCAAAGAAGGTTATCCTTTGAGAACTCACCCTTATCGTATTGCTCCAGGCATGGTTGATGATTTGAAGGGAGAGATTGATGATATCCTTAGGAAAGGATTGTTGTCCATCAAAGAGCCCATGGTCATCACCAATGGTGCCTCTCAGAAAAAAGAGTACTGAACAGGTGAGGCTTTGCATCGACTATAGGAGGCTAAACAATATTACTATTTCGGATCCCTATCAAATGCCATGTATTGAGGACTTACTAAATCAGTTCTCAGGTGCAATGTGGTTATCGAAACTGGACCTTAACAAAGGCTTCTATCAGGTTCCCTTGAGTAGAAAAAGCCAGGACAAAACAGCATTTTTCACACCGTGGGGCAAGTATGCCTTCACGCGTATGCATTTTGGCTGAAAAATGCGCCTGCAGCATTCCAGAGGTGCATGCAGAACACCCTTGCGCATCTGTCCGAGTTCAGTTCAGCTTATATAGACGACATTTTGATTTTTTCCTATAGCTGGGAGGAACATTTAGACCAGATTGAAGCTGTGTTACTTGCATTGAGAGAGGCTGGACTTACTGCTAACCCGGATAAGTGTGTGTGGGGTGCAAAGTCGCTTGAATACCTATGACACGAGATACACCATCTCCGAGTTGGCAGTGGTAAAGGCAGTCGATCACTTCGCCATCCACCTACTGGGGCGTGTCTTCACCCTGGTGACCGATCACCGTGCCCTCCAAGACTCGGGTCGCCTGAATGGGCGCCTCATGAGATGGGCCCTGGCACTCCAGGTATACGACTTTGAAGTGAAGTACAGACCCGGCATATATCATCAAAACACTGATGGCTTATCAAAACAGTGTTGGCCAGAGGATGCGGCAAGACACCTTCGACAGTGAATCGGGCGCTAGATGATGAAACAATGACCACTGGCCCTAGGCTCATGCAGGAAGCGATCTCCACAGGAAGAGGACTCATACCAGAGGGGAGAGCTCCAAGCTTAGGAGGGGGAGATGTCGAGGGCAGCCCCTCGACATTGCCCCATCAAGATGGCCCTTTAGAACACGCTCACAGCTGATAATAATAATTAGTTTTGTTATCATCTAATTATCCTTGAGGTGACCTCATTAGAGTTCATACCAATTATTGTGTTTCACAATTTCTATTTTATATTGGCATATGGAAGCCTATGTGTTTTGTGTGCTTTGGACTTTTGTGTTGTATTGTAAATTGTGTGGTTTCCTGCTTCCTGGGAGGCATTACCATGTGTGTTATTTACTATTTCCAGGTGCAAACACCACTCATGTTACCAACATGCAGTTACTCCAACCAGAGGATATAATTCGACGGATAGATGATGATACCTGTCTTAGGAACAAGCGAACCATACCTGATGCTGCAATCCGGCATTCTCTTCACATAGAGAAGACGAGGGTACTGCCATACAAAACCATATAAAGTGTGGCAACCCTAAGCCAATGGATATAAATTTTTCACTAACAGGGGACACCTTGATGCAAAGAAATAGATGTTTTCTCCATGCAATGGTGAGAATTGATAAATCTGGCAAATATCAACCAGTTGGAAGTCAGAAGACTGGTGCCTATTCAGGTTTCTATTCAACACTCGGTGATCCCATGACGAAGAACAAGGTATATTATCATCTCACATTCCCATCACCACCCAACAAATCCACGGTCAAAGAATCAATGGATAGATGTGTGGACATCATTCAGCTTAAAGCAATGCCCTTACTGGGGAACAGCCAGTATATGCACTCGTCATGGAAATCAAGAATGAACATCCAGAGTGATACCATCTGATGGAACCAATCAAGAAGAACAAATGACTTACCTTCTTACATTCCCCGTCCACAACAACATCCTCGAACAAAATGGGCTTGGAGATGGACAATCAGGTGATGGCAAATTTGATCAAAGTCGCTCAGCATTCAAAACTGGAGCTGGGAACAGTTATGGAGTACTGGTTGACAAATATGCCATTGGCTGTTTCAATCCAAATGGAACCATGAGAAAGGTTGTAAAAGCAAAGCTTCAGGACAAGATGTCTTTTGTGGAAGTCCAGAATCCTTCTCGACGGGCTCAAAGGGTTATCATTGACATGGGTTGTATATGGTGCTCAGCAACTCCATTGAAGGAAGACAGAGAAACGTGTGATGGTAGGCAATACACATGGCGCAACTATGCTGAGAAGATATTCAACATGGCAGTTAATAGACACAAAGAAGCTAGAGAGTTTCATTTCATAAACGACCGTTATGATCTCATCAACACCATAAAGGACAGTGAACACCAGAGAAGAGCTGGTGCATTTATTGGTGGCAGTAAGAATGTCTTCATCAAAGCTGACAATGAGCTCCTTTCTACACGAGAGCTTGGTAAATTTTTCACCAATAAACAAAATTTGCCTACAAGAATTCCTTTTTCACGAATTCAAACGTCTCATTCTCAAACATGGAGATACAAATTTCGTGTACACCATGAAGGAAAAGAGCAACAATTTGAAAACCAACGCAGAGTTGTTAGAGTTAGAATTCCATCAACATGAGGCTGATTCCAGGATTTTTTTCCATGCACACTTTCTCAGTTCTGATGCGGCTATTATAATCAATGCTGAAGATACTGATGTGGTACTGGCTGCCAGTGTTTCCCATGAATTGGCAGCTCCGTTATATTTGTACAAGAAGGGAAAATTTTATGAGTGCAGCAAGCTTTCCACGCAAGAGGTATCTTCAGTTATCCTTCAGTTGCATATCTTCACAGGAGCGGATAGTGTGTTTGGATTTTATGGCCATGGGAAAACCTCACTATTCTCCGCAGGAACAAGCTCTCCTGAAGCCTGATCTCTCTTGTCCCAGCTAGGCAGTCACCTTCCTGCTAATAATACAGAAGCTGTAATCCTTCACCTTGCATTACACCTATGGTGAAAAGCAGGCACAGTGTCTTGGAAAGGCACGAGCTAATAAATGGAGAAAAAGCATACATCAAGACTTCCACCAGATTCCGACTCCCTATCCTTCCATATTTCAAGAGCCAATTATCAACTTTGGGTTTTCAAAAATTATATGGACCCTGACACGCCTCCTTCGCCATTGGAACATGGGTGGAAGAAAGACATGTTAGAAACCATTGTTCCTGTAATTCACTCTAAACCCATGATCCCTGAAGATCTCCCAGTTCTATACCATACCGAACAAGATATACTAACGCGAGACTACGAACAAGATGTACCAGTGCGAGACAATGAAACAGATTCTGATTCTGATTATTCGGCAGATTCTGATGACAGTGATGAAGCGTAGGATAACAACTGAGGAGTGACATGTGTGCATATGTGAATAGACATTAACACTGTAATTATGTGACATCCCATATTTGTGTAAGAAGATTGCAATGAAGCTGTGGTAATCTGTAGTACCATTTGTAGCACTGTATGTTAATTATGCATCATTGTATTCAATCAATTTTGTTTTAATCACATATTTTGGGCATTTTCTGGGATTCGGTGAATCTCAGAAGTCAGTGTGACAGGTAGGTTCTGAAATGCTCAAAAAACCTCATAATCAATGCTTTAGGTGAGTTTTAGGATGAAAAATGGCAAAAAAAATTCTGTTTCCATAGCGGCCATGGCGGCCATTAAAAAAAACACCCTCTAGCGAGAGTTCCACACCATTTCTGAAAGTGTATAGAAAACACAATGTCCTAAGGAATGTAAATCAACAGTCCAACTTAGTTCTCCGCAAATTATTTTTGGGACCCCAATATGGTAACACCACTAGTACTGGAACTCCAGAAAAACTAGTGTCCATGTATGTTATGTACTGGCACTTGTTGTGTTGTTGTCTATCACAACAGAGAAGTGCAGATATAATGGAGGTGCTTACAAAGGCCCTCCTTCTGCCTGGCTGCACAACCAGATGCTCCTCATGATAACAGGCTGGCCGGTAGGGAAGCGAAGCACACTAAGAGTGTGGCCATCAGGCAGAGCTGTGGCCACAGCAGACCAGAAGCTGACAAGAAGCTTGGACATTTTCAGACAATTTGCAGACTTGTGTGCATTTTATACTGTGTCTGTGTTTTGTGTGTCCTCCATCACCAGCAATTCTATGTCACAAATACTGCCTCTGAAGATGGTGCACACAATCCCATTTTATCCATTCATGTTTGTCAGGGAGGACATCCAGGGAGATAGATAGATAGATCGTCGCCACATCCAGCCAAACATGGCAATATGCACTTTCCCACTCACACTTCAGTGAGAGATCACTTAGCTTGCCAGTAATAATAACAATACAATTAAGAGAAGCAAGAACAGCACAAAAGCCAACCCCATAGAGTTGGTGCCCACAATTAGAAAAGCCAGCCCCAGAGAGTTGGTGCCCACAATTAGAAAAGCCAGCCCCAGAGAGTTGGTGCCCACAATTAGAAAAGCCCGCCCCATAGAGTTGGTGCCCACAATTAGAAAAGCCAGCCCCAGAAAGTTGGTGCCCACAATTAGAAAAGCCAGCCCCAGAGAGTTGGTGCCCACAATTATAAAAGCAAGCCTCAGAGAGTTGTGTCCACAATTAGAAAAGCCAGCCCTAGAGAGTTGGTGCCCCCCACAATTAGAAAAGCCAGCCCCAGAGAGTTGGTGCCCACAATTAGGAAAGCCCGCCTCATAGAGTTGGTGCCCACAATTAGAAAAGCCAGCCCCAGAGAGTTGGTGCCCACAATTAGAAAAGCCAGCCCCAGAGAGTTGGTGTCCACAATTAGAAAAGCCAGCCCCAGAGAGTTGGTGCCCACAATTAGAAAAACCAGTCCCAGAGAGTTGGTGCCCACAATTAGAAAAGCCAGCCCAAGAGAGTTGGTGCCCACAATTAGAAAAGCCAGCCCCAGAGAGTTGGTGTCCACAATTAGAAAAGCCAGCCCCAGAGAGTTGTGCCCACAATTAGAAAAACCAGTCCCAGAGAGTTGGTGCCCACAATTAGAAAAGCCAGCCCCAGAGAGTTGGTGCCCACAATTAGAAAAGCCATCCCCCAGAGAGTTGGTGTCCACAATTAGAAAAGCCAGTCCCAGAGAGTTGGTGCCCACAATTAGAAAAGCCAGCCCCAGAGAGTTGGTGCCCACAATTAGGAAAGCCCGCCTCATAGAGTTGGTGCCCACAATTAGAAAAGCCTGCCCCAGAGAGTTGGTGCCCACAATTAGAAAAGCCAGCCCCAGAGAGTTGGTGCCCACAATTAGAAAAGCCAGCCCCAGAGAGTTGGTGCCCACAATTAGAAAAGCCAGCCCCAGAGAGTTGGTACCCACAATTATAAAAGCCTCGTTTCCACCATCACATAGTATCTCTCTTGCAACATCAACACTCAATTCAAGAGCCAGGGCTGCAGAGAGAAAAGCGGCCAGGAAGAAGATGGAGGGGTCTCTCAATATCCTCACAGGACACACTTATGTTAGTAGGACATCCGACATCAGTGTCCTGACCTGAGGCAGCTCCTCCAGCACTGTGTGTGTGTGTGTGCATGCGTGTGTGATGGGAGGAGAGGCAGAGTGCAGATTGGTTATGAACTCGATGTTCCATAAATGCTGAAATGTTGCCATGGAAACTAGAGAATCTCCACAGAAAGTTCTTCCTCACATTATAAGTGTGCAGCACTTTAGGTAGTCGCGAGGAAGTTGCACCAGCAACAACAACAAACACGGCCCCTTGGTCTGCCCCTCCCCCAGCTGTGCCTATGAACTATGAACAGAGGTCATCTCGCTCTGAGCTCTGAACTGCTCTGGTTCAGGCTGGGCCATGAGATAACAGAGTCCCTGCGAGGACTAAAGAATTGTCTGTGATGAGAGGAAGCACCTCTACAATAGGAAGAACTTTGACCCATCACACTTCACATATACGTACACACACACCTCACCACATGCACGCACACACCTCACATGCACACCCACCCCACATGCACACCCACCCCACCTGCACACAGAGTGTGTCCCATACAAGAATGAGGAGGGAGTGATGCTACCCTGACAGAAATCCCCACGTAGGTTCCCCCGAGTTCTTCACAAATGAAGTGTCACTTATTACTGGTCCCTTCTATACTATTTACATGCTGTGGCCTTGGTCCAAGCAAGTGGGGCAACATGATGGCTAAATATTGCACACACACACATGTCCAAGTCTCCCAGAGCCCACCTCACACCCTGGTATGACCTCCACCACCACAAAATCTATGGGAAGCGGCTTCCCCCAACACCTGACTCACCTCAGCTAAACCCAGATGAACCTTGGCACATGCTCACACACACGCACACTGATTATGTTAGAACAGGTGAGCCTTATTCAGAGCTCCTACACTCGCTAAAATAGTTTTGTGGGCTGCCAAATATTTCATGAGGGAGGGAGCCCACCACACGGACCTAATTAGTGCTAAACAGGAAGTGAGCAGTCTTAGCTCCAGTATAAAAGGCCACACCTGTAGCCCAGAGGCCAGAACTCTTGCTGATCTACTAGCTCTCAAACTCTGTGATCTAGCAGTTCTTTGCCACTGCCCAGCTCTCTCCTCTCACCTGCAGTGGGAGAACTTTGGAAGTTATCTTAGGAACCTTTACTAGCAACAGTGAGTGTTGTTGTGTTATCTATTATTAAAGGAGTCTACAGTGAGTGTTGTTGTGTGTTATCTATTATTAAAGGAGTCTAGAGTGAGTGTTGTTGTGTGTTATCTATTATTAAAGGAGTCTACAGTGAGTGTTGTTATTGTGTTATCTATTATTAAAGGAGTCTAGAGTGAGTGTTGTTGTGTGTTATCTATTATTAAAGGAGTCTACAGTGAGTGTTGTTGTGTGTTATTATTATTAAAGGAGTGTTGTTGTGTGTTATCTATTATTAAAGGAGTCTACAGTGAGTGTTGTTGTTGTGTTATCTATTATTAAAGGAGTCTAGAGTGAGTGTTGTTGTGTTATCTATTATTAAAGGAGTCTACATTGAATGTTGTTGTGTTATCTATTATTAATGGAGTCCACAGTGAGTGTTGTTGTGTTATCTATTATTAAAGGAGTCTACAGTGAATGTTGTTGTGTTATCTATTATTAAAGGAGTCTTGAGTGAGTGTTGTTGTGTTATCTATTATTAAAGGAGCCTACACCATCTCCCTGATTTTTTCCTCTCACCTTTCCTCCTCCCTCCTCTCTCCCTCACTTTGAAGATTTCTTCTTCAGCTGAACAGGAAGCTCGGCCTCGGCAAAGCAAGGAGCACAACATCCTGCTGGACTACAAAGATGACATGGTGGCACAAGTGTCCGGCATCAACCTGGTCCATATCTCAGTCGAGTTGCGCAAGTCGTTTGTCATCTCTGAGGCAGTGAAGGACACATTTGTTGCACTGGACGACAAGCTAGACGCCAAGCTAAGAGTACGCTACTTACTTCAACACACGTGTGAGGGGGTTAGGTGGGACATAGCAGTGTCCCATCAGTTTGTTCACATCCTGGATGGGTACGGTGGTCGTGCAAGACAGCTGGCTAGATGCCTGAGTGAGGCTGTGTGTGGGTCTGAGAGAGAGGCAGAGGGTTGGAGTGGAGGTGACGAGGCAGCCAGTGGCCAGGTTGCAGGAAATGACACATCTCTTTTGGAACATGATGTTGCTGATTTGGTTGAGGCTCTTGCCATGATTAACGATAAGTGGGAGGAGCTTGGCCCTGCACTGGGTCTTTCTAAATCAGTACGAGTAGATTGTAAGAATGCCAACAGTAATATACTCCGACTGGAAAACATTCTCTTGAAATGGGTAACAGGAGCGTGCAAAGGGACCACACCTGCCACTCTGAAATACCTGGAGCACAAACTAGCCAGTGGGTATGTTGGAGCAGCTAATGTGGCACTAAGCTTGGGGAAGGAATTTAGAGAGCATCAGAAACCATCTGTGCCAATACTCGAGACATGACGGCAAGTTTAGCCATTGGCTGGAAGATAGTCAACTAATCATGCAGCATTGAAGTACCTGATGGCAGGTCAACTCTTATAGAGGTCCAAGTCAGTGACAGTGAGGGAGCATGTTTACCTGTGGAAGAAGGAGGGGCATGCCTTAACTGACGGCCGACATTACTCTGGTTCACAAATACCCATACTTCTCTTCCACCAAGCCAGGCAAGCAGCTCAAGGGAAGTATACCTGCCATATATCCAAAGGCAGTGAGGAAATCCTTATTAGTGAAGCGGTTTCCTTATCTGTGATCTTCCCTCCAGGAAAGAAGCATCTCATCACATCATATGCACAGGATGTGAAGACTCATGGCCCCCCAAAGTGAATAGCACCTTCATCAACCTTGCACTTATCAAAAAGAAGAAGGAGATTACTCATGCTTACAAATACTCACTGAGGGGAGGTGCCGAAGACATCGGAGATGAAGGAGATGGTTGAGTATGGCACAGTGTTTGGGAGTATATAAGAGTGGATCAGTGGTCCTGGTAGAAGGTTGGCCTGGTAGTGGCAAGACTACATTAGTGCATAAGATCTGTCGTGACTGGGGGGAGGTGCTGATGAGTGCAAAGCTGGTCATTCATATTCCACTGCGACAATTATTCAACAGAAAGACTCAAGACTTGTCAGATCTTCTTGAACTTCTCTATCTTAACAGAAAAGTACGTGAAAAGGTGGTCAGCGACATTGAGGAATCTAACGGCGAGGGCACGTGCTTTATACACTTGATGGCTTGGACGAGTTCCATCCTCAGGATGAAACCAAGTCCGTAATCCATCAGTTATTGTATCAGAAGTTCCTTCTTGCGGCCATGGTCATAGTGACCTCACGCCCAGTTGCCACTGACAAAACTAAGGCACAAACAACACGTGACCAGATGCATCGAAGTGCTTGGATTTAGTCATCAACAAATCCTTGAATACATCGACAACTATCCCTTCACTTCCTACACATCTAATATCTCACCATTTCAACTGAAGGCATATCTAAATTCCCATCCCAACCTATATTGCGAATGTGCTATTTGCCGACAATGATATGCTTGGGGAGAGAGGTAGCATTCCAAAAACTGAGACAAAAATCTACGAGCACTTCACCCAATATATTGGCTTGCGTAATCTAAGATGTACTAATGAGAATGCTGAACTTGATTGACTAAATGATTTACGTGGAAATGGCAGAGGATATTTCAACAAGATCTGCGAACTGTCCCTCGACATGACTGCTCACTCCAGACAATCAGTTTGCCAGAGAGAAACCTAAGTACAACTTACCCTAGGTACTGGCCCTGATGATGCGCCTACCCTAGGCTTGGTATATAACAATTGACAGAACTGCTTATCTACATCGACTTGATAATACATTCTCCACCTTACCTTAGAGTTTCTAGCAGCTCTCTACTTAGCTCAACTTAAAGAAGAAGAACAAATTAAGATGATCAAATTATATGGAAGAGAGCAACAGATGCAGATTGTGTGGAAGTTTTACTTTGGAATAGTAAAGTTTGAAAATAGAGTTGCTCAAATACAACACATCATTCGCTCTGCACGCACGAGGCGAGCACAAGCTAGCTTTTATGCAGAACAACAAGCTAACTTGTATGCAGCACAGTGTGCATTTGAGTCACAACAAGGTCTCGTCTGTGATATGAAAGTCTTAGCTATAACAACTGCACTCTACACTGGCTGATATAACTGCTGTGTGCTATGTCATCTGTCATCTCCACTACTTTTCAACCTGTTACAGAGCTAGATATGGCTTGGTGTCTTACATGACGAGCACATTAGAACACTACTGGAAAAAATTAGCTAAATTTTATAGAATCACTTTGTTTCCATGGCAACAAGATTAATGTTAATGGTGCAGCAGCAGATCAATATAGAACATTGCACCTGTTCTGTGTGAGGTCAATATAGAACACTGCACCTGCTCTGTGTGAGGTCAATATAGAACACTGCACCTGCTCTGTGTGAGGTCAATAGAGAACACTGCACCTGCTCTGTTGAGATTAGAACACCACACCTGCTCCAAATAATTGGGCAAGCTAAAATTAGCAGGAGCTCGATTAAACAAGGTTAAATGCTCATTTATGTTACTTAAAGTTGAATACCTTGGGGCATGTGATTGACAAGGATGGTTTGCACCCCACTGAAGAGAAAATGCAGGCTATTAAAGAAGCCCCAAGATCAACTAATATCACTCAGTTGAGACCCTTCTTGGGGATCATTGAAGGTTCATGCCTAACCTATCCTCACAGCTGTCTCCATTGTATCAATTACTATGTGGGCAAGCAGGATCAGGCTTCTGTATTCCACACCAGTTGCTTGCAATTCTTCCATGGCACCATGGTTACCCCTTCAGGCCTTTTCCCATGAAAAAGACACGACGGTTCCATCTTGGAAGGGGCACCGGCAGATGGCAATGCCCGGAAGATGATGTCGTTCATGGTGGTATGACGGTAGAAACGTCCTTCGCTCCTCTTGCAGCTAAGACTATGTGTAGCAAGGCACACTTCTGCTCCACAGTGCTGGCAGTTATGGGTGTGACACAAAGTGGAGCCCCAGCAGAGACCCATGGCAACCCTGATAGTAACATCATCAATCCTCAAATCCAGGGACGAGATGGGAAGGGCATTTAGCCATGCACCGGATTCCAAAAGCCAGGCTTGAGCCAAATCATCAGGTGCATTGTGCAACAAAGATTCCATGGTCTTTGACACCCTGCACATATCCCAGGATTTCTGGAAGCATGACGCATGACCAGATAGTGGGGTGTTGGCATGATCCATCGACCATGCTGAAAGGGCATTATCGACCAAAGGGACAGTGAGTGAAAACAAGTGAAGTAGCAGGATGGCTTGGACCAGGTCATGAGTGGCAGCAGCTGAGGCCCAGAAGGCAGAGGGAGCAAGCTGAAGACCCCCTACATCAACAGGGGAGAGTGGCCTGCAACCAAGAACAGATATCTCCAGAGAAATTAATGTTAGTACTACCACTCACAATTGACTTGAGATTCTCATCATAATCTATTAGAGAGAAAACATAGAAAAGTTCTGAGAGTGTATGGGATAGAAAAAGCATTACACAGTAGGATTAGGGCATCCTGAGCAGAAACAAATCTGAATCTCTCCCCCATGACCTCAAGGGCACTGGTTTTCTCCCTGAGGACAGTTGAGACAGAATCCACACTACCCAACGGAGAACCCAGGAGACAGGAATCAACCACATGAGCTCCTGGGAGAGAGCATAAGATGGTTCCTCTCGAAACTGCATCAAGGCAAATGATCTCAGACTTATCGTTTTCAAAATTAATCCAGTTTGTTTGATGAGCTCTAGATCATGAATTATATCTTCCGTTGAGCCCCCCAGAGTAATGTCATCTAGAAACATTACACACAACTCCGATGACAACTGAGCACAGTTATGATGGAGTGAAAGATAAAAAAGGAGAGGGCCAAGAAGATCTCCCTGCTGCACTTGATTATCGAGAAAGTCCATAATTTATGACCGAGAATTTGTTGAGGGATTGGGAAAGATGAAGTTCTTCATCTAGATTTGCTGTCATATTGGGCCGCTCCAATAATGTGGTGTAGATCAACCCAATAGGAACTGTATATAGGCATTGAAATAATGATCATTTTACATTAAACAATAAAGCAACTAATTCAAAGTTGGTCATATCTCCCGGACTTTAGGAAAGACAATAAGTGTAGTTGCTACAGACTGAGAATGTATTAGGCCAAATTTTACAACCAAACCAAACTCCGAGGTCCTACATATATAGTAGAAACACCCTCTGGTGCCATACGAATGTGTGAATGTGTCGCAGTCAGTTGTTGGCCAAGTTTTACGACCAACCCAAACTCTGAGATCCTACATAGTAGAAACACCCTCTGGTGACATACGAATGTGTCGCAGTCAGTTGCTGGACATTGTTCCTGAACCTTCTGCTACAACTGATATATAACCCAAACTCAAGCTTGACAAACTTAAGTCGAATCTCCCCGACTTTGGTGCCCACTTTCATTAACTTGAACCAAAGAAAAGAATTAGACAGAGTCAATAACTGGCACAAGTATAGTAGCCTCAGACCATCTTAAGGAGATGATGTGGAGGATATTCATTTCCTGTTATGGTCAGGCAGTTTCGTTATCAATACAAGTCCCTGTTATCTATTCACTTTTTGTCCAGTTGCCAGTTTGTATTATTTACAAATTTGTACTACTGAGTATTGTTGGCCCCAACAGAGTGACAACCTTGACATGGCAAGGTGTGACTCTATACCCAAGTTGCTAATGAGCTCTTAAAGCAGACATCTCAGGCTTGAACTCCATGACCCTGATTACTGAACATGCACACATACACACACACTAGCATAATTATGATTGGACAACCACATCAGTAATGTTATTTTACTTACCCATATTTGGTCATGTGAGCTGGGCCTGTCAGCCTAATTAAGGGCACCAGGCTAGCACTGTGTAGTAGAGTTTTTGAGATATACTGTACTGAAGTGAGATTGTAAGATTACGTTCTTATCAACTACTGAAGGCTTGAACTAATAGGTTAGGCTACTGCCCTTCAGGCCAGTTACTACAATTAGCAAGGGCTGTGGCAAAACATATGGTGGCAGCGGAAACTCGATCCGAACTATAGATCAATAGACCCCTAGACTGGTAGCACATCTCCAGCAGAGACAAAAAGGCCAAGCAATTTGGCAGAACTGAGTTGGAAGACCTAAGTGTGACAGAAAGAAACGGAGAAAACACTGTCCGGATCACCAGAGCCATGGCAGCGGAACAGCAAGGAACAGCTGACTTGCTGCAAATAATGGTCCAACAGCAGCAGCTCGAGGCAGACTGATGGCGATGCTTTGAGGCTAAAGATAGCCGAAGAGAACAGACCAGAGGAACAACAGAGACTGGACCAAGAGCGATGGAGTCGTCTGGAAGCAGAGAGAGAGTCGGAGCACCTGCGTCAAATTCGAGATGCTGAACAGCTCACTCAACTCATGCAGTCATTAGTCACAGAGAGACAGCAACCTAAGTTATAACCCACTAAGCTAGCAGCAATTAAGGACGAAGACGATGTCAATGCAGCTTTAACACGATTTGAGCAACATATGACTACCTTTGGCGTGCCGAGAGTCCAGTAGATGCTCCATAGACAAACGGGGCAGTGGAGCGGTTCCATGGCACGCTCAGGCAGATGATGAGAAAGATCAGAGGTGATAAGAGGGAGTGGGATACTTTGTTACCTTACTTCTTATTAGGGAGGTGCCACATGCTAGCATGGGCTTCTCCCCATTTGAGCTACTTTTTGGCAGATATGGTCGAGGACCTTTAGACATGTTGAAGAAGTCTTGGGTGGCTGGACCAACTAGATCGGAGTCAGTGGCTTCCTTTGTACTGGAAATGAGGAACAGACTCGACCAGATGAGGGACCTGGGATAACTAGAGTGAAAAAAAGAAGACACCAAAGTGTAGTATGAGAGAGATGCTCGATACATGAGCTTTGAGGAAGGAGACCAGGTCCTGGTGCTGAGGCCCTCTGGAGCAAGCAAGCTCACGGCAGAGTGGCAGGGGCCATACCCAGTCTTAACCAGAGTATCACCAGTAACCTACAATATTAACATGGTCGACAGACGGAAGAGACGAAGAACCTTTCATGTGAACATGATGAAGCCAAGGCATTCACCAGTAGCATCAGTGCTGTCAGCAGCAGTGCCTAATGTTGACTCAGAAACTGAAGATGACACCATCACCACTGACACAACAGAGACGGGAGTACCCACCCTAGGAACACAGCTATCGGCCGAACAGCAGAAGCTACTGATTGAGCTCGCGGACAGTCGACCAATGATTTTCTCCGACAGAAGACCAGGATGGACTGCAACAGTTGAGCATACAATCGACACCGGAGGGGCAATACTGTTTCGCCTACCCCCTTATAGGATCCCTAAAGCTTGGGAGGAGCAGGTCAGGAAGGCTATGCTGGACTTGGATGTGATAGAACTATGCAGAAGCCCCTAGGCTTCTCCCATAGTGACTGTGGCTAAAAAGAGTGGCACCCTCCGGCTCTGTATTGATTACAGGAAACTAAACTTTGTAATGACAGCTGACCCTTACCAGATGCCGAAGATTGAGGATTTGCTAGACTAGCTGGGGAAGGCCTCGTATTTGTCGACACTAGACTTATCAAAAGGGTACTACCAAGTACCAGTCAGACCCGAAGACTGTGACAAGACGGCTTTTGTTTCACCATATGGCAAATACGGGTTCAAAACCATGCCATTTGGATTGAAGGGGGCCACCACCACCTTCCAACGGCTAATGGATGGAGTGCTAGACAACCTCTAAAGCTTCACAGCAGCTTACCTGGATGACATTGTCATATTTAGTAAGGACTGGGACAACCACCTCCTTCACCTGACGACAGTGATACAGCGACTGGGGGAGGAGGGCCTGACTATCAAAAAGAAGAAGTGTCAGTTGGGAATGGCCTCCTGTACATATCTGGGACACGTTGTTAGCTTGGGGCAGATAGCCCCTGAGCTAACCAAAGTGAAGGATATCCAGCAGTTTGCACAACCACAGACTAAGCATGATGTCTGAGCTTTCTTAGGTCTGGCAGGCTTACTACAGGCATTTCATGCCATCGTTCAGAGGGATAGCTGCCTGCCTGTCAGATCTGACAAAGTCTGCAGCACCAACCAAGGTTCAATGGACACCCGAATGCCAAGAGGCTTTCCAAACACTGAAGAATGGACTTACCAGCAAGCCAATCTTGACAAGCCCAGATTACAGCCAACCCTTCCTGCTGCAAATGGACGCATCAGATCACGGGATTGGAGTCAACACGACCAGGAGGATGTGGAGCGACTTGTGGCATACCACTCCCGCAAGCTACTAAGAGAGTCAAGTTATGCTACGGTGGAAAAAGAATGTCTGGCAATAGTAGCAGCACTGAAACACTTCGAAGCATACTTGCTAGGTCGGAGTTTCACCATCCAGACAGACCACAGAGCTCTCACCTACCTCCACAGCATGAGAAACGGAAACGGACACCTGATGAGGTGGGCCCTGACCATACAGCTTTTGAGTTCGACATAGTTTACAGGCCTGGTTCCACCAATGCCAACGTGGATGGATTGTCGAGACAACGCTGGACTGACGAGCAGAGATCTCAAGAAGGGAAGGGGAATGTTGGCCCCAACAGAGTACCTTGACATGGCAAGGTGTGACTCTATACCCAAGATGCTAATGAGCTCTTAAAGCAGACATCTCAAGATTATGAACTCCTGACCCTGATTACTGAGCATGCACACATACATACACACTAGCATATGATTGGACAACCACATCAGTAATGTTATTCTACTTACCCATATTTGGTCATGTGAGCTGGGCCTGGCAGGGCACCAGGCTAGGCACTGTGTAGGAGATATACTGTACTGAAGTGAGATCGTAAGATTATGTTATTATCAACTACTGAAGGCTTGAACTAATAGGTTAGGCTACTGCCCTTCAGGCCAGTTACTCAATTAGCAAGCGCTGTGGCATAACAAGTATATAACGAACTCATAAGTTTGATAGTTAATAGGTGTTGCAATGCAATGGACAAGGTGGAGTCTTCCATAGAAATGGACCTATTATATGCTAGTTAAATGCATGCAGAAAAGAAGACAACACCAACAGACTTTTTTAAAAGCAATCGGTCGTCATTTGATTAATAAGTAAATGGGCATGAAAAGTTTGTGGTAAATTCTTGTTTCTTTTCTTATTATCAAATCCTAGAGCTCACTTATTGGAACTAGAAGGATGCCACTCAACTGAATTTTTTCATTTTGCATGGTAAATTCCTTTGTGCATGCGCACAATGAATATCCAGTAACCTTTTGCCTAATGTGGAACCTCGTCCAGCAGTTTCTTTCCATTCTCCTCTTCCATGTCTAAGCAGAGAGCTCTGCTAGGCCTATTCAGAAGACAAAAATAGTTGTCCTTAGTATCAAGGTAAGTGCAAGATCTGTGATACTGAGAGGAATTGGGAGAGTAGCAGTGGAATGCAATGTTGGAAACATGATTCATGAGGAACAAGAAGTTATCCAACTCTGTCCCAATGTGTTCAGATAAGTGGCATCCTTCTGGAAAAAAATATATATACCCAGAAAAATAATGAAATAAGAATCTACCAATGTAGAAAACAAAGATTAAACTACAAAGATAATACAGATTTTTAAAAAGAACTACCATAATAGTTGTCTTCATTATTATTAATAGGTAAAGGGTCCTAAAATGTTTGTTGCCTACTTCTCTGACAAGTCAACCATATTTTTGTTTCAAACATTTTTTGTCTTGTTTCTATTTGGTTTTATAGTCGAGCAACCACCTACAAGAAGTTACTCAGTGTAACACTACACCTACAAGAAGTTACTAGGTGTAACACCAGAACTAACCAAATCATAGATGTTGTTATTTACCATACTTATTACTAAAGTAGACACGCATGCCTACGTATTTATGTAATAAACATAGACACATGCATTATAAGTAGTTGGCAGGTTTTGTTGAAGGTCTATGGTGTTACTATTGTTACAGGGATAAACTTCTTAGGAAACCAACTGTGCACTTCTTGGTACAAAAACAGCGGTTATTGGTGACTCAACTTAACTTGTCACAAGAGTAAACTTCTGAACATATATATAACGTTTTTTGCCATTTTAAAATGGGTATACTCCAGCAGCCACCTACAAAGTGTAGACAATCATAAAAGCTTATTAGCCATTCCCATTAAAGTATGCATATATACAAGCCTATGTTTTCATGCTTTGTTCAAGGTCTCAGCTGTTGTCATGAGTACATTCTGAGGAAATTAACTTATGACTTCTTGGTAGCAAAGACGTACAGCTGTTCTGTGACTTGTCTCATTTATGTTTAAGTATTGTCATGGATGTAAACTTCTGAGCAAGCTAGTTGATCAATTCCTCACAGAGAAAATGTGCAGCTGCCGCTGAGTCAGCTCAGCTATATTGGATATCACATGTAATATGGACATCTTTTACTGATTTTCAGGTGCATTAGATCAGTCACTGAAATGCATAATGTTCTGGTAGTATAGAATGGGTCTGTAATGTGCATGTGTGTGTGAGAGAGAGAGAGGGGGGAGGGGGGGCGGTGGTTGGAGTAGACAGGCAAGATACAAGAACCTTGAAGAACTGAATTTCATGGTTTTTTAATGCTTTTTATGGGCTGCTGGTTTACCACCTTATCAAAGGATCCAATGCATGCTTGAAGTGTTTTGGGGAGTTAAAATCTGCCGAAACCTCCATTTAGGATAATAAGAAGCTGCCAAAGTTAATTTTAGCTGAACTTTGTGTTTTTATGCCTATTAAAACCAATATAAGAAGTGCGACCACACCTCACCAATACTATTATGTAATATATTTGCACCTATAGTGTTTCTATTGGAAGACAATGAGATTTGAACATGTCTGAGAATAAAAATATCAAAAGCAGCTGCAGCATCATGCTTGCTATAATATTATATATATATTCCATAATCCTCAGAAAGCTCCTAGTATGATATAAGCAGGGCTCGTTGGTTCTAATTAGTCACAAAACATAATCTTGCTTTTCTTGCCAGTGATCTTGCGATGAAATTATTTTCCAGCTGGACATTTTCCCTTTGATACGGGTTGCTTTGACATGATTGCACACAAAATAACTGCCACTTTCTGACTTTGTTCAGTCACATGGCACAGTGTTGCCATATATTCTTTGGTAATTTCCAAATTACTCGCCAAATTTTTTGGCAACCAAAAATTCAAACAAAATCCAAACAACAATTTCATGAGAAATAACAAACAAAAGTGTGTTCATAGCATTTACACATGTCTTTAATAGTTCAGTGTTAGGTTTAAATTCATAGCATTTTTTAGGAACATTGAATTGTGCTGTTAAAAGTTAATTTAATGTAGAAATTTCTAGTCTGTTTCTGTGCTTCATTTTGTTGAGACCAATGTGGCTGAATAAACGTTTGCAGCATTGCCATGGGGTATAACTAGAATGGCTTTTGCGGGTTTTGCCAATGTGGAGTAGCGATACTCACAGTTTCCAAGCAGTCTTTGATTGACTGATTGCATGCCAATACTTATCCACCTCTGTGATGGCCGTGACTTTAGGAGGTAATGGCGACATGCAGAAATCCATAAATTCCTCTTGAAGGCTGGGTTTGTCACCAACTTGAACTACCTGAGAAACACACTGCTGCAGCAAGCACCTGACCATCCATACTGTATTGTTGTAAGCTTGGTTGAGGCCATTTGAGATTGGAGAGTAACTTGTGACTCATAGGTTTGACAGATCCCTTGGCTGCAGCAATCTATCAAGTTTCGATAGTCTCCTCACATCTTCAGATGATAATCCATCCTCTTCTTCAAGGAATGATAGTGTGTTGTGACCTACGAAAACTTCATGTAAGGGGAGATACTCTTCTGAGTTATCAATACACACTTGTGAAACATGTTCAGCAGCACACACGTACTCAGAATTCATGAACCGCAACAGAAATTTTAGGCCATCGAGCTCTTGGTAGAGAAAATGAAGAATTGGAGATTGCTGCTGCATGTACCTGTTGAAATTATTAACAATTGGTAATGCAGAACATAGAAAGAGCAAGTAAGCTTTGATCAGAGGCTTTTCAAGTACAATTTTTACTCTTCTCACTACTGCCTGAATCCTCAGTACTTCGAAAGTATGAGAGTAAGGCTTCATATTGCTCGATAAGATGATTTACACGAGCTTCAAGGCTGAGCCATCGTGCTTGGCATGCTTTTAACAACTTGTGTGGCTTGCATTCCACAAAATTCTGAAATTCTTCAAACTGTCACAGCCTCCTTGGGCACTTCTGGAAATAATACCATACATCAGTTGTCAGATCTTGCAATTCATCAGGCAAAACTTTGCAGGCCTCATTTGCTATTAGTGCTGCTATGTGACAATGACAATGAAGAGCAACTAAAGCTGGCTGCTTACATCGTAACCGCGACATCACTGAATTTCGTGCTCCCAACATTACATTGGCCCGATCTATACCTAATCCGACAAGATTATCATAAAGGAGGGTAGTGGATTCTTGCACATTAAATAGCAGCTCTGCAGTTGCCCTCTCTACACTCTCTAGGGCAAAGAAGACACATCTCACCTGTTCTTGGGTGTTTTCGAAGAATCGAAGCATAATAGCAGCTTGTTGTGTAACGGTAATATCAGTTGTCTCATCAGTTTGGAGGCTGAAGTATTTAGTCTCTCTAACTGCTGCAGAAATGGTTTTCCAACAATCCTGGGCAATAACTTTCAACACAGCTGTTGCTTTACTATGACTGCACTTAAAGTCTTTAGCAATAGAAGAATCAGGAAACATTACCTTGAATAGTTCGGTACAATGATAAAGGCAAGATGGTGCTCTCCAAGGAAATATGCGAAGAGTACTTCTGCACGGATTACAGACTCCTCTCTTTTTGGCAAAAAGTAGGACTGTAGAGGCAGTATACCCACACCATCTTTTTCTGAGTGTTTGTGTAATTTCGTTTCCTGATGTCTCCTGAGATCTCTAGTACCACCTCTTCCAAGGTTTATATCAGGAGAGCACTTCATATGCAAAAGAAGATCCCTTTCTCGAAGTTGTGGCCCATGGGAAAGTCTTTGCAGACACTTGCTGTGAAAGATTTTAACTCTTGCACAAATCAGGCTTTAAATACCCAACCAGATAGCTCATGCATGAGCACGCACATAGGTCAAAGGGTTCTGGCTCTGCAGGCATATTCCTGCACAGACCTGGGTGAACACAGGATTGTGCAGGAATATTCCTGGTAACCACATGAATATTCCTGACAGACCAGGTGACCACAGAATGACCACACTCAGCTAATACCACAGAGAGTGGTTTTGAAATATGCTGCACATGGTCTGATATGCATGAAATGTCAAACAATTTTCTAATGATGAAAAATCCAAACATTTATTGATAAAATCCAAATAGAAAATTTATGGGTCAAAAATCCAACAGTATGGCAACACTGCATGGCATTGTGCTAAGATGTGAAGTTTGTTTCACAAGTTAGCACCTTTTCATTTGGAGGCATGGCACAGCATGCAGGCTAGTGTGTAGACTTAGAATAAATATACAGTTATAATGAGCATGGCACAGCATGAATGCAGGCTGGTGTATAGACTTAGCCAGATAAATATACAGTTATTAGGAGCATGGCACAGCATGAATGCAGGCTAGTGTGTAGACTTAGCCAGATAAATATACAGTTATTAGGAGCATGGCTCAGCATGAATGCAGGCTAGTATATAGACTTAAGCAGATAAATATACAGTTGCATGGCACAGCATGAGTGTAGGCTAGTGTATAGACTTAGCCAGATAAATATACAGTTATTAGGAGCATGGCTCAGCATGAATGCAAACTAGTGTATAGTCTTAGCCAGATTAATATATAGTTGGTGGGTGCAGTGAAGCTTTGGCAATTTCAGAATCCTAACACTTTCATCAGGTGGTTGATGTCCTACTTTGGAATAATGGTTGGAATAATGAATATACTCAGCCTTCCCTGGCCTCAAAATGATACTATCAAATAGCACTGCACTTGCCATTCTATAGCTGCATGCACTTTTTCATGCTTTCTACATTCCCAGTGATAGCACACAAATAACAGCATTACTGACAAGCTACACTAATTGCATTATTAGAGTTCACTTAATGCAAACGATTTGTATAGAGTCTGCTTCTGGCCCTACTTGATTAGCAAAACACTGCAGTTGCTGAAATGGTAAGATTCAGCAGAGTCTTTGACAATTCAACAACTATTTAAATTTTAAAGAGTATCTTTATAGCTAAGGCAGGTTGGGGCAGATAACATTGGGAGTCAACACCTGGGGGTCTTGCTCATGTTGTCTTTCTTTGCTATTTTAATCTTTTCAAGCAATGATGGGTGCCTCTGGAATTTTTTCACAAGAAGCATTTGATAAACGTTGGGTTATTCAATCAGCTTTGTTTTAATGCTATTAACACAAGTCCTGGTAATCTCAAAGTGATTTCTTTGAGTTTTATGCTTGTGCTAGAAGTTAAGACCTCTATATATTTATGCTTACCTGAAATATCTTGCCAGCTGGTTAACTATCTATCTATCAATAACTCTTCTTACAGATATATTCCATCTTAGTGTCATGATTGTTCATCTATATTGAAAGTATTTTATGCCTATATGAGTTTCTAGTTAACTAGGTAGCTATCTATCCTGAATTCAGCCTTCCCTGCCTCAACATCACTTATAGCCTTTACCACAATTATTTTTCTACATTTTACACCTATCTGGGTTTCTTGCTAGCTATTATAGTTAACTATCCACCTCTCCTAGCCATTAAACGCATGCAGTTCAACACTGTTAATAGGTATTACAACTTTATGGCAAATTGAACCAAGTGGCTAGAGTAGGTTAATTGCCAGCAAGGCAATTCTTAAGAATTAGTATATCTGTTGTTACAATCTAAGTTAGCCATAAACATATCAAAACCATAATAAGAATGTTTTGGTTATGTTGCCATGGACACCAACCCAGTTCTACTTAGTATATACTGTGATATGTAAACATTTGTATATAGTTATACCCAAGATACATAGGGTAAGCCATTAGTTATAGTCTAATCAAATATGTCGCAACTTCACACTGTCGCCATAATTGAGACAAGCACTGAAATATACAGTATATAATAATGAATGTGGACTGGGGGGATTTTAAGGAAACAACATAAACTGCTGTGGTATAAAAAGACCACTCTGAGGATATTTCACTCAAGCCAGCTTGAGTATTCTTCAACAAGGCACAGCAGGCTAGTGTGTAGACTTAGCCAGATAAATATACAGTTATTAGGAGCATGGCACAGCATGAATGCAGGCTACTGTATAGACTTAGCCAGATAAATATACAGTTATTAGGAGCATGGCACCAGCATGAATGCAGGCTAGTGTATAGACTTAGCCAGATAAATATACAGTTATTAGGAGCATGGTACCAGCATGAATGCAGGCTACTGTATAGACTTAGCCAGATAAATATACAGTTATTAGGAGCATGGCACAGCATGAATGCAGGCTAGTGTATAGTCTTAGTCAATAAATATACTGTTATTAGGAGCATGGCACAGCATGAATGCAGGCTAGTGTGTAGACACAACCAGATAAATATACAGTTATTAGGAGCATGGCACAGCATGAATGCAAACTAGTGTATAGTCTTAGTAGTCAGATAAATATACAGTTATTAGGAGCATGGCACAGCATGAATGCAGGCTAGTGTATAGACTTAGGCAGATAAATATACATTTATTAGGAGCATGGCACAGTATGAATGGAAACTAGTGTATAGTCTTAGCCAGATTAATATATAATTGGTGGGTGCATTGAAGCTTTGGCAATTTCAGAATCCTAACACTTTCATCAGCTGGTTGATGGGTTGATGTCCTAATAGTGCATATAACCAAATTTAAATTTAGAATAATGGTTGGAATAATGAGCCTTCTCTGCCTCAAAATGACACTATCAAATAGCACTGCACTTGGCCAGTTAGCCATTCTATACCTGCATGCACTTTTTCATGTTCCCAGTGATAGGTATGGGCTTTCTACATTCCCATATAGCACACAAATAACATGATATGGCAGCATTACTGACAAGCTACACTAATTGCATTATTAGAGTTCACTTAATGCAAACGATTTGTAGAGAGTCTGCTTCTGGCCCTACTCGATTATCAGTTGCTGAAATGGTGAGATTTACAGCATAGTCTTTGACTAATTCAACAACTATTGAAATTTTAAAGAGTATCTTTATAGCTAAGGCAGGTTGGGGCAGATAACATTGGGAGTCAACACCTGAGGGTCTTGCTCATGTTGTCTTTCTTTGCTATTTTAATCTAAGCAATTATCGGTGCCTCTGTTAGGCTGGAATTTTTTTACAAGAAGCATTTGACAAATGGTGGGTTATTTATTAATCAGCTTTGTTTTAATCCTGGTAATCTCAAAGAGATTTCTTTGAGTTTTTTTTGCTTGTGCTAGAAGTTAAGACCTCTATATATTTATGCTTACCTGAAATATCATGCCAGGTGGCTATCTATCAATAACTCTTCTTACAGATATATTCTGCCTTAGTAGTGTCACGATTGTTCATCTATATTGAAAGTATTTTATGCCTATCTGAGTTTCTTGTTAGCTAGTTAACTAGGTAGCTATCTATCCTGAATTCTTAATTCAACATCACTTATATATAGCCTTAACACAATTATTTTTCTAAATTTTACACCTACCTAGGTTTCTTGCTAGCTATTATATTTAACTATCCACCTCTCCTAGCCATTAAACGCATGCAGTTCAACACTGTTAATAGGTATTACAACTCTATGGCAAATTGAACCAAGTGGCTCTTATTAGCTAGAGTAAGTTAATAGCCAGCAAGGCAATTCTTAAGAATTAGTATATCTGTTGTTACAATCTAAGTTAGCCATAAACATATCAAAACCATAATAAGAATGTTATGATTATGTTGCCATGGACACCAACCCAGTTCTACTTAATCCCCAAGATACATAGGGTAAGCCATTAGTTATAGTCTAATCAAATATGTCGTAACTTCACACTGACGCCATAATTGAGACAAGCACTGAAATATACAGTATATTATAATAATGAATGTGGACTGGGAGGATTTTAAGGAAACAACATAAACTGCTGTGGTATAAAAAGACCACTCTGAGGATATTTCACTCAAGCCAGCTTGAGTATTCTTCAACATGGCACAGCATGAACGCAGGCTAGTGTATAGACTTAGGCAGATAAATATACAGTTATTAGGAGCATGTCACAGCATGAATGCAGGCTAGTGTGTAGACTTAGCCAGACAAATATACAGTTATTAGGAGCATGGCACAGCATGAATGCCGGCTGGTGTATAGACTTAGCCAGATAAACATACAGTTATTAGGAGCATGGCACAGCATGAATGCAGGCTCATATAGACTTAGCCAGATAAATAATTTATACAGTTATTAGGAGCATGGCACAGCATGAATGCAAACTAGTGTATAGTCTTAGCCAGATTAATATATAGTTGGTGGGTGCAGTGAAGCTTTGGCAATTTCAGAATCCTAACTCTTTCATCAGCTGGTTGATGTCCATATAACCAAATTTAAATTTGGAATAATGGTTGGATTAATGAATATACTCAGCCTTCCCTGCCTCAAAATGACACTATCAAATAGCACTGCACTTGGCCAGTTTGCCATTCTATACCTGCATGCACTTTTTCATGTTCCCAGTGATAGCACGACCTGGGTATGGGCTTTCTACATTCCCAGTGATAGCACACAAATAACAGCATTACTGACAAGCTGCACTAATTGCATTATTAGAGTTCACTTAATGCAAACGATTTGTAGAGAGTCTGCTTCTGGCCCTACTCGATTAGCAAAACACTGCAGTTGCTGAAATGGTGAGATTCAGCAGAGTCTGACAATTCAACAACTATTTAAATTTTAAAGAGTATCTTTATAGCTAAGGCAGGTTGGGGCAGATAACATTGGGAGTCAACACCTGGGGGTCTTGCTCATGTTGTCTTTCTTTGCTATTTTAATCTTTTCAAGCAATGATGGATGCCTCTGGAATGTTTTCACAAGAAGCATTTGATAAACGTTGGGTTATTCAATCAGCTTTGTTTTAATGCTATTAACACAAGTCCTGGTAATCTCAAAGTGATTTCTTTGAGTTTTATGCTTGTGCTAGAAGTTAAGACCTCTATATATTTATGCTTACCTAAAATATCTTGCCAGCTGGTTAACTATCTATCTATCAATAACTCTACTTACAGATATATTCCGTCTTAGTGTCATGATTGTTCATCTATATTGAAAGTATTTTATGCCTATATGAGTTTCTAGTTAACTAGGTAGCTATCTATCCTGAATTCAGCCTTCCCTGCCTCAACATCACTTATAGCCTTTACCACAATTATTTTTCTACATTTTACACCTATCTGGGTTTCTTGCTAGCTATTATAGTTAACTATCCACCTCTCCTAGCCATTAAACGCATGCAGTTCAACACTGTTAATAGGTATTACAACTTTATGGCAAATTTAACCAAGTGGCTCTTATTAGCTAGAGTAATAGCAAGGCAATTCTTAAGAATTAGTATATCTGTTGTTACAATCTAAGTTAGCCATAAACATATCAAAACCATAATAAGAATGTTATGGTTATGTTGCCATGGACACCAACCCAGTTCTACTTAGTACCATGACATGTAAACATTTGTATATACTGTAGTTACCCCCAAGATACATATGGTATAAGCCATTAGTTATAGTCTAATCAAATATGTCGTAACTTCACACTGTCGCCATAATTGAGACAAACACTGAAATATACAGTATATAATAATGAATGTGGACTGGGAGGATTTTAAGGAAACAACATAAACTGCTGTGGTATAAAAAGACCACTCTGAGGATATTTCACTCAAGCCAGCTTGAGTATTCTTCAACATGGCACAGCATGAATGCAGGCTAGTGTATAGACTTAGGCAGATAAATATACAGTTATTAGGAGCATGGCACAGCATGAATGCCGGCTGGTGTATAGACTTAGCCAGATAAATATACAGTTATTAGGAGCATGGCACAGCATGAATGCAGGCTAGTGTATAGACTTAGCCAGATAAATATACAGTTATTAGGAGCATGGCACAGCATGAATGCAAACTAGTGTATAGTCTTAGCCAGATTAATATATAGTTGGTGGGTGCAGTGAGCTTTGGCAATTTCAGAATCCTAACTCTTTCATCAGCTGGTTGATGTCCTATAGTGCATATAACCAAATTTAAATTTGGAATAATGGTTGGAATAATGAATATACTCAGCCTTCCATGCCTCAAAATGACACTATCAAATAGCACTGCACTTGGCCAGTTGGCCATTCTATACCTGCATGCACTTTTTAATGTTCCCAGTGATTTAATGTTCCCAGTGATAGCACCACCTGGGTATATATGGGTTTTCTACATTCCCAGTATAGCACACAAATAACATTATATGGCAGCATTACTGACAAGCTACACTAATTGCATTAGAGTTCACTTAATGCAAACGATTTGTAGAGAGTCTGCTTCTGGCCCTACTCGATTAGCAGTTGCTGAAATGGTGAGATTTACAGAGGACAGCACCGTGTTTGACTAATTCAACAACTATTTAAATGTAAAATTAATTTGAGAATCCATATAGCTAAGGCAGGTTGGGAGGATAACATTGGGAGTCAAGTAGAAGTTAAGACCTCTATATATTTATGCTTACCTGAAATATCTTGCCAGCTGGTTAACTATCTATCTATCCTAGCTTATAATAACGCTTCTTACAGATATATTCTACCTTAGTGCCACGATTGTTCATCTATATTGAAAGTATTTTATGCCTATCTGAGTTTCTTGTTAGCTAGTTAACTAGGTAGCTATCTATCTTGAATTCTTAATTCAACATCACTTATAGCCCTAACACAATTATTTTTCTAAATTTTACACCTACCTAGGTTTCTTGCTAGCTATTATATTTAACTATCCACCTCTCCTAGCCATTAAACGCATGCAGTTCAACACTGTTAATAGGTATTACAACTCTATGGCAAATTGAACCAAGTGGCTCTTATTAGCTAGAGTAAGTTAATAGCCAGCAAGGCAATTCTTAAGAATTAGTATATCTGTTGTTACAATCTAAGTTAGCCATAAACATATCAAAACCATAATAAGAATGTTATGATTATGTTGCCATGGACACCAACCCAGTTCTACTTAATCCCCAAGATACATAGGGTAAGCCATTAGTTATAGTCTAATCAAATATGTCGTAACTTCACACTGACGCCATAATTGAGACAAGCACTGAAATATACAGTATATTATAATAATGAATGTGGACTGGGAGGATTTTAAGGAAACAACATAAACTGCTGTGGTATAAAAAGACCACTCTGAGGATATTTCACTCAAGCCAGCTTGAGTATTCTTCAACATGGCACAGCATGAACGCAGGCTAGTGTATAGACTTAGGCAGATAAATATACAGTTATTAGGAGCATGTCACAGCATGAATGCAGGCTAGTGTGTAGACTTAGCCAGACAAATATACAGTTATTAGGAGCATGGCACAGCATGAATGCCGGCTGGTGTATAGACTTAGCCAGATAAACATACAGTTATTAGGAGCATGGCACAGCATGAATGCAGGCTCATATAGACTTAGCCAGATAAATAATTTATACAGTTATTAGGAGCATGGCACAGCATGAATGCAAACTAGTGTATAGTCTTAGCCAGATTAATATATAGTTGGTGGGTGCAGTGAAGCTTTGGCAATTTCAGAATCCTAACTCTTTCATCAGCTGGTTGATGTCCATATAACCAAATTTAAATTTGGAATAATGGTTGGATTAATGAATATACTCAGCCTTCCCTGCCTCAAAATGACACTATCAAATAGCACTGCACTTGGCCAGTTTGCCATTCTATACCTGCATGCACTTTTTCATGTTCCCAGTGATAGCACGACCTGGGTATGGGCTTTCTACATTCCCAGTGATAGCACACAAATAACAGCATTACTGACAAGCTGCACTAATTGCATTATTAGAGTTCACTTAATGCAAACGATTTGTAGAGAGTCTGCTTCTGGCCCTACTCGATTAGCAAAACACTGCAGTTGCTGAAATGGTGAGATTCAGCAGAGTCTGACAATTCAACAACTATTTAAATTTTAAAGAGTATCTTTATAGCTAAGGCAGGTTGGGGCAGATAACATTGGGAGTCAACACCTGGGGGTCTTGCTCATGTTGTCTTTCTTTGCTATTTTAATCTTTTCAAGCAATGATGGATGCCTCTGGAATGTTTTCACAAGAAGCATTTGATAAACGTTGGGTTATTCAATCAGCTTTGTTTTAATGCTATTAACACAAGTCCTGGTAATCTCAAAGTGATTTCTTTGAGTTTTATGCTTGTGCTAGAAGTTAAGACCTCTATATATTTATGCTTACCTAAAATATCTTGCCAGCTGGTTAACTATCTATCTATCAATAACTCTACTTACAGATATATTCCGTCTTAGTGTCATGATTGTTCATCTATATTGAAAGTATTTTATGCCTATATGAGTTTCTAGTTAACTAGGTAGCTATCTATCCTGAATTCAGCCTTCCCTGCCTCAACATCACTTATAGCCTTTACCACAATTATTTTTCTACATTTTACACCTATCTGGGTTTCTTGCTAGCTATTATAGTTAACTATCCACCTCTCCTAGCCATTAAACGCATGCAGTTCAACACTGTTAATAGGTATTACAACTTTATGGCAAATTTAACCAAGTGGCTCTTATTAGCTAGAGTAATAGCAAGGCAATTCTTAAGAATTAGTATATCTGTTGTTACAATCTAAGTTAGCCATAAACATATCAAAACCATAATAAGAATGTTATGGTTATGTTGCCATGGACACCAACCCAGTTCTACTTAGTACCATGACATGTAAACATTTGTATATACTGTAGTTACCCCCAAGATACATATGGTATAAGCCATTAGTTATAGTCTAATCAAATATGTCGTAACTTCACACTGTCGCCATAATTGAGACAAACACTGAAATATACAGTATATAATAATGAATGTGGACTGGGAGGATTTTAAGGAAACAACATAAACTGCTGTGGTATAAAAAGACCACTCTGAGGATATTTCACTCAAGCCAGCTTGAGTATTCTTCAACATGGCACAGCATGAATGCAGGCTAGTGTATAGACTTAGGCAGATAAATATACAGTTATTAGGAGCATGGCACAGCATGAATGCCGGCTGGTGTATAGACTTAGCCAGATAAATATACAGTTATTAGGAGCATGGCACAGCATGAATGCAGGCTAGTGTATAGACTTAGCCAGATAAATATACAGTTATTAGGAGCATGGCACAGCATGAATGCAAACTAGTGTATAGTCTTAGCCAGATTAATATATAGTTGGTGGGTGCAGTGAGCTTTGGCAATTTCAGAATCCTAACTCTTTCATCAGCTGGTTGATGTCCTATAGTGCATATAACCAAATTTAAATTTGGAATAATGGTTGGAATAATGAATATACTCAGCCTTCCATGCCTCAAAATGACACTATCAAATAGCACTGCACTTGGCCAGTTGGCCATTCTATACCTGCATGCACTTTTTAATGTTCCCAGTGATTTAATGTTCCCAGTGATAGCACCACCTGGGTATATATGGGTTTTCTACATTCCCAGTATAGCACACAAATAACATTATATGGCAGCATTACTGACAAGCTACACTAATTGCATTAGAGTTCACTTAATGCAAACGATTTGTAGAGAGTCTGCTTCTGGCCCTACTCGATTAGCAGTTGCTGAAATGGTGAGATTTACAGAGGACAGCACCGTGTTTGACTAATTCAACAACTATTTAAATGTAAAATTAATTTGAGAATCCATATAGCTAAGGCAGGTTGGGAGGATAACATTGGGAGTCAAGTAGAAGTTAAGACCTCTATATATTTATGCTTACCTGAAATATCTTGCCAGCTGGTTAACTATCTATCTATCCTAGCTTATAATAACGCTTCTTACAGATATATTCTACCTTAGTGCCACGATTGTTCATCTATATTGAAAGTATTTTATGCCTATCTGAGTTTCTTGTTAGCTAGTTAACTAGGTAGCTATCTATCTTGAATTCTTAATTCAACATCACTTATAGCCTTAACACAATTATTTTTCTAAATTTTACACCTACCTAGGTTTCTTGCTAGCTATTATATTTAACTATCCACCTCTCCTAGCCATTAAACGCATGCAGTTCAACACTGTTAATAGGTATTACAACTCTATGGCAAATTGAACCAAGTGGCTCTTATTAGCTAGAGTAAGTTAATAGCCAGCAAGGCAATTCTTAAGAATTAGTATATCTGTTGTTACAATCTAAGTTAGCCATAAACATATCAAAACCATAATAAGAATGTTATGATTATGTTGCCATGGACACCAACCCAGTTCTACTTAATCCCCAAGATACATAGGGTAAGCCATTAGTTATAGTCTAATCAAATATGTCGTAACTTCACACTGACGCCATAATTGAGACAAGCACTGAAATATACAGTATATTATAATAATGAATGTGGACTGGGAGGATTTTAAGGAAACAACATAAACTGCTGTGGTATAAAAAGACCACTCTGAGGATATTTCACTCAAGCCAGCTTGAGTATTCTTCAACATGGCACAGCATGAACGCAGGCTAGTGTATAGACTTAGGCAGATAAATATACAGTTATTAGGAGCATGTCACAGCATGAATGCAGGCTAGTGTGTAGACTTAGCCAGACAAATATACAGTTATTAGGAGCATGGCACAGCATGAATGCCGGCTGGTGTATAGACTTAGCCAGATAAACATACAGTTATTAGGAGCATGGCACAGCATGAATGCAGGCTCATATAGACTTAGCCAGATAAATAATTTATACAGTTATTAGGAGCATGGCACAGCATGAATGCAAACTAGTGTATAGTCTTAGCCAGATTAATATATAGTTGGTGGGTGCAGTGAAGCTTTGGCAATTTCAGAATCCTAACTCTTTCATCAGCTGGTTGATGTCCATATAACCAAATTTAAATTTGGAATAATGGTTGGATTAATGAATATACTCAGCCTTCCCTGCCTCAAAATGACACTATCAAATAGCACTGCACTTGGCCAGTTTGCCATTCTATACCTGCATGCACTTTTTCATGTTCCCAGTGATAGCACGACCTGGGTATGGGCTTTCTACATTCCCAGTGATAGCACACAAATAACAGCATTACTGACAAGCTGCACTAATTGCATTATTAGAGTTCACTTAATGCAAACGATTTGTAGAGAGTCTGCTTCTGGCCCTACTCGATTAGCAAAACACTGCAGTTGCTGAAATGGTGAGATTCAGCAGAGTCTGACAATTCAACAACTATTTAAATTTTAAAGAGTATCTTTATAGCTAAGGCAGGTTGGGGCAGATAACATTGGGAGTCAACACCTGGGGGTCTTGCTCATGTTGTCTTTCTTTGCTATTTTAATCTTTTCAAGCAATGATGGATGCCTCTGGAATGTTTTCACAAGAAGCATTTGATAAACGTTGGGTTATTCAATCAGCTTTGTTTTAATGCTATTAACACAAGTCCTGGTAATCTCAAAGTGATTTCTTTGAGTTTTATGCTTGTGCTAGAAGTTAAGACCTCTATATATTTATGCTTACCTAAAATATCTTGCCAGCTGGTTAACTATCTATCTATCAATAACTCTACTTACAGATATATTCCGTCTTAGTGTCATGATTGTTCATCTATATTGAAAGTATTTTATGCCTATATGAGTTTCTAGTTAACTAGGTAGCTATCTATCCTGAATTCAGCCTTCCCTGCCTCAACATCACTTATAGCCTTTACCACAATTATTTTTCTACATTTTACACCTATCTGGGTTTCTTGCTAGCTATTATAGTTAACTATCCACCTCTCCTAGCCATTAAACGCATGCAGTTCAACACTGTTAATAGGTATTACAACTTTATGGCAAATTTAACCAAGTGGCTCTTATTAGCTAGAGTAATAGCAAGGCAATTCTTAAGAATTAGTATATCTGTTGTTACAATCTAAGTTAGCCATAAACATATCAAAACCATAATAAGAATGTTATGGTTATGTTGCCATGGACACCAACCCAGTTCTACTTAGTACCATGACATGTAAACATTTGTATATACTGTAGTTACCCCCAAGATACATATGGTATAAGCCATTAGTTATAGTCTAATCAAATATGTCGTAACTTCACACTGTCGCCATAATTGAGACAAACACTGAAATATACAGTATATAATAATGAATGTGGACTGGGAGGATTTTAAGGAAACAACATAAACTGCTGTGGTATAAAAAGACCACTCTGAGGATATTTCACTCAAGCCAGCTTGAGTATTCTTCAACATGGCACAGCATGAATGCAGGCTAGTGTATAGACTTAGGCAGATAAATATACAGTTATTAGGAGCATGGCACAGCATGAATGCAGGCTAGTGTATAGACTTAGCCAGATAAATATACAGTTATTAGGAGCATGGCACAGCATGAATGCAAACTAGTGTATAGTCTTAGCCAGATTAATATATAGTTGGTGGGTGCAGTGAGCTTTGGCAATTTCAGAATCCTAACTCTTTCATCAGCTGGTTGATGTCCTATAGTGCATATAACCAAATTTAAATTTGGAATAATGGTTGGAATAATGAATATACTCAGCCTTCCATGCCTCAAAATGACACTATCAAATAGCACTGCACTTGGCCAGTTGGCCATTCTATACCTGCATGCACTTTTTAATGTTCCCAGTGATTTAATGTTCCCAGTGATAGCACCACCTGGGTATATATGGGTTTTCTACATTCCCAGTATAGCACACAAATAACATTATATGGCAGCATTACTGACAAGCTACACTAATTGCATTAGAGTTCACTTAATGCAAACGATTTGTAGAGAGTCTGCTTCTGGCCCTACTCGATTAGCAGTTGCTGAAATGGTGAGATTTACAGAGGACAGCACCGTGTTTGACTAATTCAACAACTATTTAAATGTAAAATTAATTTGAGAATCCATATAGCTAAGGCAGGTTGGGAGGATAACATTGGGAGTCAAGTAGAAGTTAAGACCTCTATATATTTATGCTTACCTGAAATATCTTGCCAGCTGGTTAACTATCTATCTATCCTAGCTTATAATAACGCTTCTTACAGATATATTCTACCTTAGTGCCACGATTGTTCATCTATATTGAAAGTATTTTATTCCTATCTGAATTTCTTGTTAGCTAGTTAACTAGGTAGCTATCTATCCTGAATTCATAATTCAACATCACTTATAGCCTTTACCCACAATAATTTTTCTACATTTTACACCTACCATGTTTCTTGCTAGCTATTATATTTAACTATCCACCTCTCCTAGCCATTAAACGCATGCAGTTCAACACTGTTAATAGGTATTACAACTTTATGGCAAATTGAACCATGTGCTCTTATTAGCTAGGGTAGGTTAATAGCTAGCAAGGCAATTCAGGTTGAATTAATATAATATCTGTTGTTACAATCTAAGTTAGCCATAAACATATCAAAATCATAACAAGAATGTTTATGTTATGTTGCCATGGACACCAACCTAGTTCTACTTAGTACCATGACATGTAAACATTTGTATATAGTTACACCCAAGATACAGCATTAGTTGTAGTCAAATCAAACATGTCGCAACTTCACAATGTCGCCATAATTGAGACAAGCACTGAAATATACAGTATATAATAATGAATGTGGTCTGGGAGGATTTTATGGAAACAACATAAACTGCTGTGGTATAAAAAGACCACTCTGAGGATATTTCACTCAAGCTAGCTTGAGTATTCTTCAACAGCAGTCCTCAACTGCAAACTTCTAGATTTAAGTGAAGTGCCTGTTGCGTACAGCAATAATAAAACGGTACACCTGAAAAGTGAGCCATGAAAACTATAGCATTTGCTGTGATAGTTTCACTTCTTGCACTGGTAAGTTCTACTTGTAATTACACACACATACTGGCACAGGTTCAACAAAGACAGTGATATATGTATATTCAAATAATGGATCTCATCTTCACATATAGCAAGAAGCAGGATCAGGATCAGCATTGGAAACCTCATCTCGTCCCTCATCAACATCTCCTGAGCCCAAGTGTCTCATCTCTAACTGTCCAAATGGAGAGATCTTGGATTGGTTGAATTGCAAGTGTGAGTCTCCTTCTGATTCCTCATCACTTGATTCCTCAATGTCTGACTCCTCGTCATCGAAGTGCCCGGTCAAGTTTTGTTCCAAGGGACAGACCTTCGACCAGGAGAAATGCAAGTGTATTTGCAATATTAATAAGTGGTGTCCAAGTACATATGGTCCAAGCGGCAATGCACCTTCCAAATTACGGATTTATCGTAGCGCACAGCTATCTTTTACTTCACCATCGCTTTCCTTGCCATCGCATTCTTCAAGACGGGGAGGCGGTCGTGGAGGACGTGGTCGTGGAGGACGTGGACGTGGGGGACGCGGACGTGGTGATAGAGGACGTGGTGGAGGAGGACGTGGTGATAGAGGACGTGGTGATAGAGGACGTGAAGGTAGAAGACGCGATGATAGAGGACGTGATGGTAGAAGACGCGATGATAGAGGACGCGATGATAGAAGACGTGATGATAGAGGACGCGATGATAGAAGACGTGATGATAGAGGACGCGATGATAGAAGACGCGATAGAGGACGCGATGATAGAAGACGTGATGATAGAGGACGTGATGGAAGATGAAGTGACCGAAGAGGCAGGGGAAGACGTTCTGATTGAGCAAGTAATCACAACTGCCATACTGTGAACTTTCATGGAATATTTCAATGGAGATTGCATGAAAATTAAAATTTCTATTGAATTTCTTACTGTGTTAAGCATTAGGAAACAAAATCATAATCATACGCTAACTGTTAAATTATAGAAATGGTAGCAAGTGAGAAAAACATGAAAATATATTAAAATCACCTTCTCAATAATCAACTTCAATTTGTATTCACTCGACGTTTTGACAAGATGCTCTCGTCTTCATCAGGAATAATGAGGTGCTAAGACTCACGTGAGCCTGGGTAAGCTATCCACCACGTGCCAGTATACATGCCTAGCATGTGCACCGGGTGTAAAAATAATAATAATGAGAGTGGGTAGGAGACTGTTGGGGGTGCAAGTAACACAGTAGCTGGAGTGGCAATACGGGGAGATATGGGGTGGAGCAAGCTAGAGGAGAGGAGAGAAGAGATGAAGGTTTTGTTTGGCAAGAGATTAGAGGTGTTGAAACAGAGCAGATTGGTAAAAGTTGTAAATAAACTAAGAGTCTGGATGGAGGAATTGGATGGTGGGAAGAACATGAGATCTTGAGGAGAAAGTACGAGATAAAAAATGAGGTTGGATCAGTGCACAAGCGGAAGGGGAAAGTGAAGGTGAGAAATGAGAAGGACTGGGAGGAGGAAGTAAACGGAAAGAGTATGCTGAATTTTTATAAATCGGCAAAGAATGGTGCAGGAGTGGAGAGGTATGTGAGGTCCATGCATGGTCAGGAAGGTGTGCGGTTGCAATTTCGACTGAGGACTGCATCAGCTGGGTTGTTAGAGGATAAGAAGCAACGTAGTATAGTTAGGGATGAGATAATGTGTGATAGTGGTAAGTGATGCAGTGATGGAGGAGGTGGGCGAGTGTGTTATGTATTGGGTAGGGAAGTGGTGGCAGAGGAGAAAAGGAACTGTTGATGGTGAGCTGAGAATGATCTTTGGTTCCCCCCCTCCTTGAGCAACGGGACACTCGTAACTTAATATTGTGGATAATCTTATTAATTAAGTACTGTTGATTTTTTATTGTTATTAGGTTAGTTACTAAATAGTGCAGTAATAAATGATATGTGATGGACTTAACAGGCTCAGCATAAATCATAAAAATAATAAAAATAGTAATAAATAAATTAATAAAAAATAAAATAAAATAAATCTAAGATGCAGAAGTGAAGGCCATCACCACCGTCATGCTGCAATGAATGACATTGTCCATAGGGCACTTGCCTCAGCCAAAGTGCCATCCCAGCTGGAGCCTTCTGGTCTTTATCGCTCGGATGGAAAGCGACCAGATGGCGTAACAGTGGTCCCGTGGATGAGAGGAAAGTTTCTAGTCTGGGACGCGACATGCCCTGATATGTTTGCCATGCCACAGTAAGGCAGGGGCATTTGCAATAAATAAATAAATAAAAGCAAAGAAAATAATAAAATAAAATAAATGAACAACAATTACATCTTAATAATAATAATATTAAATATAATAATAATAATAATAATAACAACAACAACAACAACAACAACAACAACAACAACAATAATAATATATATATTTTTTTTTATTTTTTTTTTTTTTAAATATAAATAAATATATATTATACATATATATATATAGAGAGAGAGATATTGCCCTATATATAACTACCAATAAAGAACTAGCTAGCTAATTTAAGTAAGAAATAGTCATCACTAGTATACTGACAAGTTCCTAACACCGCTGCAGTGTTCCCACGCTGGATCGCAATGGAAATTCTCTGGAGGAGAAAATGATGGGAACGTGGTTCATCGCACTTTGCTTTGAGACGGCCACCTAACTCCCGAAGGAACAATGATGCCTCCCCTCCAAACACTCCAGTGGTCTCTATCCCAATTGGGACAAAGAAATGTGTAGCAACAATGTTTCCATATTTTTCCTTTTTCAGGGACTCGGCTCTGTTTGCCACTGCCCCAGGACCTTCGTGTAATAAGTTGGCATAGGATGGAGCAAAGTTGTCCACACATGTAGCATCCCACACAAGGATACGGCCATTCTTCCAGGGGACAATGGAAGCTCCATCAGGACGCTTGCCATCCGAGCGAGAAATGCCTGAAGGCTCCAGGTGAGAGGGAATATTTATGGAAGCTAGTGATCTATGAATAATGTCATTTACAGCTGCATGCCTCGAGAAACGACCTTGACTCCTCCGACAGTTGAGACCATGAGTGCCAAACTGATTCACTTGGGATCCACACTGCAGACAATTGTGGGGATGACAGAGAGGAACACCCAAACGCAAACCAGTAGCCACCCTAATCACATCATCATCGATTCGGAGGCCTAAGGATGACATGGGAAGGGCATGGATCCAAGCCCCTGACTCCTTCCTAGCTGCAGCCTGAATACGTACCCGTGAAGCTAGATCCACACTCGAGTTCAGGAGGGAATCAAAAGAAGCCTGAACATGAGGACCATCCCAGGCTTTCTGTTGGGAGGACCTAGGATCAGATGGTGGCTCACAGCTATGACCTCGACACCAAATTTCCAAACCATCTTCAAATTCAGAGTAGTTTGAATCACCTAGGTAGTCTGGAAGAATCTGGTGGATAAGATCAAAAGCACCTGAAGCCGACGCCAAAAAGGCGGAAGGTGCAAGCATCACAGCACTTCTGATCCCCAAACCACCAAACTTCACTGGAAGTGATGCCTGAGACCAAGCTTGATCTTTAGTGTTGAGAGGAATGTTGGTGATCTCACTCAAGATGGTACACTGAATTGAGTCAAAATCTTGAAGCTTAGATGAAGAAAAACAGGGAGAAGATCGTAAAGAGTACAGTAGCTTTGGAATTGCAAGTGCATGATGAAGCAAACAAAAGGCATCATGAGCATGGAGGTGTCGAAGTCTGCTACCCATAAACTTTAAGGAGTCAATCTTCTCGTTAAGCAGCACCTCCACTCCTTCCATACCACCAATAGGAGAACCTAAGAGAGTGGCAACCTCTGGATTGACCACATGAAGTCCCGGAGCAGCACAGAGAGACTTCCCTAAAGTCTCTGGATCTGGACAGATGGAGCTCACATTTCTCACGGTTAAGCTCCAAACCCAGCTCCTCAGCCACACTTTCCACTGTATTAAAATCACTGAGTACATCATCCATGCTACCCCCAAGAGTGCCATCATCCAAATAAAATACACTAAAATTGGATACCAATCTGAGTGTAGTCTTGTGAAGAGCAAGACAAAACAAAAGTGGACCCAGGGGATCACCCTGTTGAACTCCTTCAGATGACTGAATTGTTTCATTTCCAAAAAAGAGCGATGATGGAGCACTGTAAGTTGAATGGACAAAAGGTAGCAAATCAGGAGCTAGCTCTTCCACAGCAGATAACATTTTGTCCCTACAAATAGTGTTAAATGCATTCCGAAAATCAAGCTTCAGGAGGATATGGCCTGGCTGTAGATTATGCAGGAAAATACGACCTGCATGAACAATAGATTCGGCTCCAGAACGTATCCCAAAACCCAATTGAAGAGGAGCTAGAAGAGCACTCATAGACTGCCTCACTTGACAGCTTGCACATTTCGCTACCAGGCGTCTAAGCGTGCACCCAATGGCTATGGGACGCACACCTCCATCCTTCTTGTTCAAGGCAACAAGAGAAGCCCCAAAGAAGAAAGGGCGAACAAAGGTTGGAGTTTTTCCCAACAGCACCATGTTGATGAAAACAGTGAGGGATGCAAGAAGTAAGGGACCCCCATCACCTGCAGACTTGCTGATCATATCCTTAAGATGTTGAGGACGTAAACCATCTGGTCCTCCAGCAGATCCACAAGGAAAAGAGCGAATGGCCTTAGCCACTACTGAAGGTGAAACTTCAAAAGGTGGAACATCATCACCTAAAATTGGAGCTGGGAGAATGACCGAATTTGGATGAGGTGGAGGATGCTTATCCTTGCTTATCCCGCAAGGACTTCAGAGTGATTTCACTGAAATCAGCCAAAGAATCATCCGAGCTTGCAATACGGACAGCCCCTCTAAAATCTCCATCATTAAGCTTAGAAGCAACCCTCTTAGCCAGATATTGTAAGGGGTCATGTTGAGTACAACGAAAAATGGATTTACAAGGCCGAGGATTCGAAGTAAGTGAGAGATTGGATTCAGACTGGATTAATGAGTTGGTGTGAGAAGCAAGGCTTTTAAGGCGCCCATCTTCCCCTGGGACTCTGAAACACAGAGACGAGAAATTAAAAAGGCGATCCCATTTGCCAACATCATTAATGGAGGATGTAGAGGAAACTTCATCAAGAATAACAGCAAACTTAGAAGCTGCCAAATTTCTAGAAGCACGTGGCAGCCTCCTAAGAAGCTTAACGGAAGGGTTTGGAAGGCCAAACAAACGAGAATCACTCTGAGAAGCCTGGGAAGACATCTCATCACCACTGGAAACATGACATGACCTGTCCTCAAGTATGGGAAAAGATCGGGAGCCTGGACAGCGGCAGCCAATTCGACCATGAACCTTGAAAACCCCACACTGAGTCACATGTATGGATCTCTTGCAAACTGGACATATAGCCCAGATGAGGATGAGGTAGTGGACTGTGTAGTAGATTGGCTGACTCTGGAGCTGACATCCTGGCTTCGCACATCGCTGGAAACACTGATACACAACCTTCCATGCGGAGGTGGGCATCAAATGGAAATATCACTACTCGGCCTCACAAATGACCTACTTGGCCAGTGGCTTCTAAATTAGTCTATTCAACCCTCAAAAGGTAGATAGCAACAACAAGACCTAGTTTAGACAAGACTAGACGGAGCTAACTAAACAGACAAATCTCGCTAAAACGGCATCCATATTTTACACAAGTCATTATAATAATAATAATAATAATAATAATAATAATAATAATAATAATAATAATAATAATAATAATAATAATAATAATAATAATAATAATAATAATAATAATAATAATAATAATAATAATAATAATAATAATAATAATAATAATAATAATAATAATAATAATAATAATAATAATAATAATAATAATAATAATAATAATAATAATCTTTGTTCCTTCGGGAGTTAGGTGGCCGCCTCAAAGCAAAGTGCGACGAACCACGTTCCCATCATTTTCTCCTCCAGAGAATTACCATTGCGATCCAGCGTGGGAACACTGCAGCGGTGTTAGGCACTAGTCAGTATACTAGTGATGACTATTCTTACTTAAATTAGCTAGCTAGTTCTTTATTGGTAGATATATATAGGACGATATCTATATATATATATGTATAATATATATATTATATATTATTATTATTATTACTACTAAATATTATTAGTAATTATTATTATATTTGTCTGTTACAGTAAACTTAAAGTAAAAAAATTAACCCATCTTATAATAATAATAATAATAATCATAATCATAATAATAATAATAATAATAACAACAACAACAACAACAACAACAATAACAACAACAATAATTATACTACATCACATGATCTGAGGCTAATTTGATTGGTTAATAACTATAGGTTACATAGGTGCATAACCTACAATAAACGCATGTAGTTTAGCGCATGCGCAATGTAGTATAAGTAAGATAGCCACTCGCGGGTTATGCGCCAGTGTAATCTCCCAGTTTGCGGTTACCTCGGGATGTAACCACAAACGAGTAGGTTACATAGGCGCATAACCCACTCTTTTGAATAGGCTATCCTATATTTCCTATATTAATAACAATAATAATAACAATAATAATAACAATGATAATAACAATGATAATAACAATGATAATAACAATGATAATAACAATGATAATAACAATGATAATAACAATGATAATAACAATGATAATAACAATAATAATAACAATGATAATAACAATGATAATAACAATAATAATAACAATAATAATAACAATAATAACAATAATAACAATAATAATAACAATAACAATAACAATAATAATAACAATAAAAATAATAATAACAATAATAATAACAATAATAAAACAGATAATAAACAAATAAAAATAATAATGATAACGATAAAAATAAATATCAAATAAAAATTTTAAAAATTAAAAAATATATATATAAATAAAAGTAATTATGGTGATCGTGGCTTCAGGTTCAGACTCTTCAGAGTAACTCCCCAGCAGCCAGGCAAGTCCATTCAACAGTCTCGATTGAGGTAAATGTACTGAGAGGTTGGTGCACTGAACTTTGATTTATTCGTGTGATGTACACTCTTTGATCTATGATTGGGAGAGTGGAACCTGGAGCATCGGCCCAGCGCTGGGGAAGTTGCAAAATCCATAATTTGCGGAAGATTAGTTTGCTGGACTGTAAGATCTTTCCTATTTCCAGGCATCTGTGGGATGGGTTCCAAATTTGGCCGATCTTTCCTAATTCACTGACTTGTCGTCTGCACTTCTCTTCAGACTTCTTGATTTGTGGCACTTAATGGAAGCATGCCATGAGCAGTGGCAGATACAAGATTTTGAAAAGGGATTTTCGGTTGCAATGAGGAAACACAAAGCAAACCCTTGATCGCTGCTAGTTGTGTTAAAACATGGTCATAAGCTGGATTGAATGCTGTTTATTCAAGGATAGGAAACCCAGTCAATTTGCATTCATTTTGCGGTATTTCAGAGAAGCCAACTCCGGCTGACACTGCGCTTCTTCCTATTAGGTCTCTGACGTACAAGTTTCAAGTTTCTGACGTACAAAGCCTATAGTCTTACAGACATCGTATGAAAAAATTTGTAAAGGCTTCCGGTCACCGGCGGCAAAGTATATAGGTATAACTATGCTAAAACAGCCAAAATGGGAGTACCTAAAAATCTGACTACCTGAAGTTGAACTGGTTGAAGTTGTGATTCCTGACTTTAAAGTGCTAGCCACCCAGTTGAAATGGGTATCTCTGTCTAGAGGAAGCCCTACTATACTAAATAACGGTGTGCATTAATTAAATGCTAAAACACGACAAAGTAGGCAAGGCACTGGTGATGGAAGAATAAATATTTCTACAGAAATTATTTAACAAGGTTAGACCATAGGTAATATATATATAGATCATCAGTGTCCATCTATGGCCGCTGATGCTATGATCAAAGAGTGTGTGAATCTCTTCCTGTTGTATATATAGAATATGAAATAACCTGAGAGAAGGGGTGGGTGGATTTGGTTCTTTTATGTTTTAACTTGTATAGCTGCACATAATAATTATAAGTATTCTCACCAAAACTAAAATGTTTTATTAATAAATCAACATGGATAAATATTAAAGAAAATTGAAACAAGACTGTACCCAAGTAGACCACAAATATTTGGATGAAACTTGACCCTTAATCAATCATTACATTTTTTTTTTAACAGTAACTTTCACTTGTGTGTATATACAACATTTAAAAAAGGTAAAGGGTCTACAGTTGTGGTCTACATGGATACAATCCCCCCCACCCCCCCCCCCCCCCCCCCCCCCCCACCCCCACCCCCCACACACACACACACTTTTGTACATGCTTGAGCAGTGGTAGACTGCGAAGTTCCTCAGAGATTTTTTGAGATGCAGAACTTAATTCTCTTCTATATCACTATATCATTTTTTGGCTCTTATTGACTGTAATCAGTTATAGCTTCCTTCAACAACTTTGTAACAGTTGCACAGCAGAACACCAAACCAAACATCACATGTTTTGGTAAGATCAGCTACAAACCTCCTTGAGACTTGGTAACAGTTTCCCATGATCGAGAACTCCCACAAACCGAACAGAAGAACTGGGCACAGGTGTGTCATTTGTTCTGCTTATAATACACAACCATCGTTCTCTCGAATATATCAACATCGAAAGTACCACCGATTGATCCTTACCAACCACTTTATTTCACTGCAGAGAAAAGCATTAGCTATGGATGTGCCTTTGGTATTAAAGTTTGTATATGAAGGGCCCTACTGGACACAAGTTACGTGAGAGGGGAAAAGAGATGTATACCTATTTAGATGATCCTTGAAGAAAAATTGCTAAGTTTTTTTACACTTTCTATAGGTTTTTTGGTCTGCTAGTTTACCCATTCAAGGAATGCTAGAAATATTTTTGGAACTAATGGAGGTCATTTAGGCAGGTAAACCAATATGACTTTTAATTGAGATTTGTCATTGCGGGTTGCCATCTGCCACTTTATGAAGTGTGTCAAACCAATATAGAGAATGCTAGTTCACTCTCTGATATAAGTCACCCTTTCCTTTTGGTTTGTATGGAAAGTATCTGGAGACAACTGTTTTTATTTTATTTACTCACTCTATGTTTCAGCTAAGATGCTCCAGCCATGAATAGAGTAAATTTAATTTAATTATTGAGAAAGTCATTGTATCTACTATGTCAATTGAGAGTTCATGAGAACTGACATTTTCTTCAGAATCCCACTGGAAACTTGCTAATAAGAAATAGCACAAGTTTCATTACCTTGTCTTCAATAATTCCACAGTGCCATTTGTCATTGTTATATTATTTTGGTCTACTACATATATCTTGCGCATAGAGAATTGCAAAAAAATAATAGTGGAACGCATAACTACATGGATGGAGATATATATAAAGAAAAGAAAATTCATGAAACTGCACATCACTTATTGCCCATCCCTTTACTGGTCGGATTTAGAACAAAATAATGTACCAGTCATCCAGACTTTATACAAACCACAAGAAGTAGATCAGCTCAGCATGACTATAATGGAATTGCTTTTGATGCATGCTAGTTTGTGTTGAAAAGAAATGTGGAGGCAAAGCAAGCTTTATCCTAAATTTATTTGCATTTTCTCTTGTACCAATATCCATATACTATTCAGCGAGAATATGAAATATTGTGTTTGTTGTACAGTTATTCTCATTGAAAATTCATCCTGCTGAATTTGCATAAATTTTAAAGAAAAATTTAAACCCATATTGACAAAACCGAGTTGCTTTGGACTAGAACAATTCTCCTGAAATTAAAACTATCTGTTATTCTTTTACATCCTTAGCAGCGAAACTTTAAAGTAAGACCCTCATCACTGACCAAAGATTACAGTTTCAGGTATATGAATACACATGATATCCAAGCCTCCAGAACTTACTTGAATACTTGTTGGAGGCAGTGGCATAACAAGCGATCTCAAAAATGTTTCAGATAGGTGGCCCAACTTGTTCTATCCCTTTAAAAAAAAAATTACTACAAAGTGTACACAACAGCTGCAGCACTTCTTCTGGCAAAGAAATGTTATCGATAAGTTGATTATTGAGAAGGTTATTGTAGTATGATTGCTCTTGCTGAAAATATAATGTCTTTCAACGTGGTAGCCTCAAAGTATCATCTACAACTGGTCTATCCTTAGTCATAGTCATGCAGTCACTCGACTAATCTTTGAATTGAAGGTCTGTGATGCAATTTTGTGTTACATAATATTAAATTTATTTCTAAAATGATATAACACCAACAATTTGTGACACTGTTGTACCAATATACATACAGTACCATTACATTAGCATGGATAATGCTGTATTACAACCTCGAAGAAGGTATGCATAGTTCCTCTAGTGGTGGCATTAAGAACACTTCATTAAGGTTAGCTGATACTGAAATACAGCATGACAACATCTTGAGGAAGAAGTACTATGCTCAGGAGAAACAAAAACGTCACTATCATGTATTGTGCACACAAACCTTGCTGTGGTTTGATTATTAAATGTGTTGACTCATTCACCCTGTTTTGTCTTGTTCTTCCTATAATAAACTGAGCAAAATTTAAAATTGTATCTGATGAAGTGGTCAGATACAGTAGCCATAACTGACTGCATTTGCTATGAACACAATCAGGGTGGGATCAGTTTTGTTGTGTGACCAAAGTTATGGCTGCCATTAACCAATTCCTATCCCTAATTAGTTACGGCAAGTGGAAAGATAGAGAAAGGAATGATAGACATAACTGACGGCATGCCAAAATTTTGGGTGGGTCAGTTATTATATGGCAGAGGTAGGATCGATTATGGCTGCCATAAAGATCTCCCATCCCCCCCCCCCCCCCCCATTCTCCCCCACTATATCAGTTATTGTTATCGGGATGAGTCATGGAAACTATAACTCAACCAGAACTAGGGGGATTGGTTATGACAACCATAACTGATTCCACATGAGTTAGAGTTGCTAACTAAACCCTCCATTCTCACGAACACCACTCCCTTCAGATAATTTAAGGCTAAGTGAGCTCAGTTTTAACATTACAAGGTAATTCCGTTCCTCAGATAGTCACATTGTATTTTTGATCAAAATTGCAAATTTCATTATCTTCCTTTCAGTTGTGTTCCTGACTCCCTACTACCAGAACAATCTATGGCTACTCACAGCAGGTACTGCATTTCTAAGGTACGCTTGTGGCTCCTTCTGTACATGAGAATGGGCCATTACTCATTGCTGGCAGTTCTTTCTGGGTACACAGAATGGGACTAGTGCAGGACTGATTTTTTTCCAGAGGGAAACCATTTATTATGGCAGACATTCATTTTGTGAACTAGGGCATTTTTGTTCTAAGGTTCTCTTTATAAACGTTATTATAAAGACAACCTTAGTAGGCAAAGCCTAAAGAGAAGAGGAACAATTTCCGTTCCCCATACAATGACTGGAAGTGAAAACATAAAGAAATCTTCATTGATTATTCTGTTAAAATAAATTCATGTGACAATAGTTTAAATGTGACAATAGTTTAACGAATATGCTAGCTATGTTCTCATTGCAGCCTCATTTCCTCTTACCCCTGTAATCACAGCATCTTTATGAACATAGGAGGACTATCACAATCTGGAAATCCACATTAAAGTTAATGTCAAAAAAATGAAGAATAACATGAAAATTGGAATAGTTTGTACAAGTTTCGCTGTTGGTTTTCCACTGTATCTCTGGGATATAACCTGCAATGAGTATATGCAAAGACATGGTTACCATACACGAGAAGGTCATCAAAAGCTAATAATGCAAAAATTGTACAAAGCAGATGTATTAGATATAATATAAGCCATAACTGAGTTAACCTTACAGAGAAATACTCCCAATCCAGTCACCACTTCCACTGGTATGCTCTATATATGGAATCATTTATTTGCACATTTCAGTTTTAAGTGCAACTATAGAGTATACTCTAAAAAATTAACCTTAGTGTGTATATAATATATCAATGATTGGTTGCATAATACTTAGTCACTGTAGACTATAGTGGCACTACACTAATCCTTGTTAAGGCAAGACAGTACCTATTTGGATATCCACAGTCCCCTCCTTAATTACTAAAGTATCGGTGTTCACTTTGTAGTGACCAAAAGCAACTACAAATTAGTATGATTTAAAAGTATTTGCCATCTGAGATATTATTGGCAGCCATTGTGCACTGACCTTTTAATCTAAGCTCATCGGATTGGCTTTAGTTTTTCTTTTTTCAAAGCTACATTCATGTTAGTTATATCTATCACATAACTATTATAAGTTGCATATAGAAGCAGAGGTTGCTTTATTGCTGATTGCACATCAGGCCTTTCAGTAGCAACTGGAGGATATTTTAACAACATGGTGATTTCACTTAGCAACATAACTTGTTGCAAAACTTCTTGGACAAGAAAATTTTGACAGTGTTATTATTGTTGTCAAGGAAATAGTCCAGTGGTTCTGAAAGCAACTCCAAGGATCCAGAGTCCCTCTGTTTGGAATAGGTTGGTGGAAGATTTAAAAAAAATTTGTAGAGATTGTGCAGTATTTTTTGAGAGGGAGAAGAATCACCCTATAAAAATATTGCTCATTTTTCAGGAAGAATCATCCTATAAAAAGATTGCTCCTTTTTCAGGAATACATGCCGGTGGGCATTGTGAACTCAATCTCGTTGAGCTAGCATAGGCATTGGTCCAAGGTTGTGCAGCTTAATATAATGAAAGTCAACATGACCAAAATAGAATAACAACTCCGGAAGGTTTTCAACACATGACAACTGACATGTGGTGGGAGTTTTATAAGAATGTGGTGTACATGGATGACTGTTTTGACAAAGATGGACTGGTTGATGACATGGTGGATTAAATGATAATGAATATAATGGTGATGGATGAAGATGATGGTGACTTGATGTAATGATTTCAACCACACAGACAGCATAAAAGACCAAGTACATCTCTAGCTAAACCTTCAACATGACTAGAAGGACAAAATGTTTAGCATAGAGTGGAGTCAAACTTACTGGAGTGTGCTACCCTTACTTTTCCCAAGTACTCCTCAAGATCACATCACCTCAGCAGTCCCACAACAACCTTCAAGTCAGTGTACATCAGCCAATTCTTTGGAATTTTATGACAAAATTACTTGACAGACAAAATATTTAGCGTAGAATGGAGTCCAACCTACTGGAGTGTGCTACTCTTACTTTCTCCAAGTACTCCTCCAGATCAAATCACCTCAGCAGGCCCACCTCAACCTTCCGGCCAGACTTGAAGTATGATAACACCTAGCCAGCTATCTTGACAGTGGTTCATACCTAGTAATGTCTAGTATATATGTGGTCGCAAACTCAGATGACAAATGACTTTCTCGAGAGACAAATTTCAAAGTTAATTAACAAGGAAATTATAAACTTGGGGCATTAGTCACATGTTCTTATCCTAATCCTAAATCACTATATTATATGTATCTATATTATATTCATTGCTTTTTGTGTTCTGGCATGATAGCATGACTTTCATTGGATTATCTGAATCTCATGCCCAATGTTTGAGATTTGAGTAAGATTTGCTGTTTACTTTCCCATGTCAAATCCTTGGCATATGTCATGCAGTACCCTATGAATGAACCCCAGTGGTTCATCACTGTTTATACCTTGCAACGTGCAGTGTGTTTCAGACATTCAGTTGGCAAACTCATTAACCCTCTTATTTCCCCACAAGTTAAAATTGTCATTGGCAGCTGATTAAATGGTGATGTTAAAAACAGGGGGTGGGTGGGGGAATGATGGAGGAAAATAATAGTGGAGAAGTACACAAAACAAAAAATTCCACTCCCATGTGATATCATGACCGTCCGACAAGGAAAGAATCCTACATCATGGTGATGATATCATGAGCATTGTTAGACTAAACTGCCTTAACCCGACTTTACTCTAATTCTGGCTCTAGTATCCCTAGTTCTATCTAGCCACTAGTCCTGGTTTTGGTCCTATTCCTATCCCTAGACCCAGTCTGGTACTGATCTGTAGAGTATTGATGATATTGTTATAAAATATAACTTCAGAGTGACATGGAAGAAGTAATATTTTAACAAGGCTGCACTCGTGTGTCTGGGTGCTGGAGAAGGCTATAGCAGCAGTTGTGCAATAGACTTGCTGTATTGTTGAAGTCCACAGAAAACTTAAGTGATTAGCTCGTACTTTTCTAAATACATTCTCATTTTAAGACAGTTCATAACTGAATGTCTGAAACCCACTGTATTGGTAGTACCCTATAAATATAGCTGAGCCCCATTGGCTCAGTCTAACAACCAGGGTTTAGTATGTGTTGTAATGCTAGGATATGGGGAAGGCGTTCAGTTTGCTATCTGCCATTTTAAAAAGTGGATCAAGCCAACTATGTAGGACTGCAGACTTTACTTATCGTAGTTACTTGGGTCACTTCGTTTTTGAGTTTTTGGATAGCCTGAACTCTTATTGTCTATGTTCCTTCTTGTACAGTTTAACTAACTTGTTAGCATATTTGGATTACTCTGTACCAAGTCCATGTATATTTCATCACTTCGTTCTACTCATTTGCCACTTGATTTACTCCGTTAATATTACCTGAGTGTAGGGGGTATATAATCACCTGGTTCATGTACTCATTCCAGCAGCTGTTCTAGGAGTAATTATACATTGTAATTACATCACTGATGACCTATAATCCTACCTCAAATTCTTCTATTGGAAATGGCTAACTGAGGATTCTCTATGGCAACACTAAAACTTACTGAGACCTGTGCCAGTATTTAGTGCATCGTCAGAGTACTGGGACTAGGGGTGGTCTTACATGATAATACATTATATAACCAGAAGCACTGAGTAAACTTTAGTGCTTGTAAGGAGAATTCTCAATAAAACATTGACTACTAGAAGAATTTGTGAGGTTAGACATAATTACAGAATAATTATGTGGAACTTCCTAGTGAAGTGCACATCTGCTAGAAGAGGCTCTTGAACTAGCTAATAATATAATATAGATAGATAGATAGATAGATAAATGGATAGATAGATAGATAGATAGATAGATAGATAGATAGATAGATAGATAGATAGATAGATAGATAGATAGATAGATAGATAGATAGATAGGTAGGTAGGTAGGTAGGTAGGTAGGTAGGTAGGTAGGTAGGTAGGTAGGTAGATAGATAGATAGATAGATAGATAGATAGATAGATAGGTGGATGGATGGATGGATGGATGGATGGATGGATGGATGGATGGATGGATGGATGGATGGATGGATGGATGGATGGATGGATGGATGGATAGATAGATTAGATAGATAGATAGATAGATAGAGAGATTGCCATATACATATGCTGGAAATACAAACTTTCCATATAATACTCCAGTCTGTTTGCTTGTCAATTAGAAGGCTTAGTTGTATTGGTTAGATGTATTCCAATAGGAAATAAAGAAAAATATGCTGATGCAATGAATTAACAGCCAACTTTCTTGAAACATTGGTAAGACTTAGTTTTCTCTGTTGCAGAGTGTGAACTAGAGGGTGTTTCACACCTGAGGCTTCTACCCCCCTAGCATTAGACACAAGCAATCAAGGTATCCAAAAGTCCATTAATCAAACCTTTTTTACTCCATGATGAGGTCTGGAATTGTTACACTCACAAAAGTGAAATATGTTTGAGAAAAAGACAACAAATAGTCTGATTTGCAATGCTACCCTCACAATTCTTAAAATAGGAAATCTGGACTACGATATGCACGTTTCTTGCATATCTAGCATAAATTCAATGATGAACTGATACACAGTGAAGTCAGTTACATTATAACGAGTTGGTATTTTGCTTTTTCTCCTGGTATTAGCCGTTTCAATCAATGTTTTGCCATATCAACATCTATCAAAATAAGAATTCACGCAGCCAGTAGACAGAAATGTTGTAAGCATCATTCTTCACAGAACCTGCAGTTTCAAGATAGTTTATTTTATATGAACCTTTTCGGGAGAAGAGTAATTGATAGAAGATAGCTTACTATATTGTAAGTTGCAAAAGTTTCATTGTTGTCTTCATAATGGAGACAAAATTAACAAGAAACAAGCAAATTTTATCAAATAACTCACTGGTTATATAAAAAAAATATTACCACAGACTGAGTGTTACTATAGCAAGCTGACCTTCCCTTTAGTAGTGCATCTCAGCTGTAGACTTCTGTGTTTCCACTGTAAAATCGATGGTGCGTACATCAATTAAAAACTGCACTACTTAGAAACTGAATCAAGAAAGCACAGCATTTGCTGTGTCCGCTAAGTTTTATCTGTTACTTGTGTATTGCTAAGCTCTGGTTGCTATTTTACGAACAAACACAATCACAATGGCATTGCACTTCTTTCAAATGCACTGAAAAAAGGACTAGAACTCAATTTGGTCCAGTAGAATAGTTATCTAGACTGCCTGATCAAAACTATACAATTAAAGAACTAGCATTCAACCTCCAGCAATTAAACACCAGATTTCAGAGCATTTACACATCAATTACAATCATCAACTACAAACTTAAAAATGAACATGAAGTCTACCGCCACAACTATAATATATTTATCATGTTTCATCCTTTCTCTCAGTTTCTATAGATGATTATTCAACTGATCTTATGCCATACAAACATAAGAATAGAAGATACACACATAAGAATAGAACGTTCATCATCGTTCTTTGTCATATATACTTTAGTGTTGTGTAAAGTGTTGTTTCAGTGACCAGTTAACTTTGCTCTTGTGATAACCCGTTAAAAATATACTAATCTCGCACACAAACATGCATTGTTGTCTATATAATCCAGCAGAACAAAGGTACAAAGGAAATAAATTGATTAGTCTATTAGGAGGATCTTATGGCAACCAAACATTCGTATAAAGAGGGCAACAACACTCCTGGTATTTCACTCAAACAAGCTTGGGATTCCTTTAGCAGTAGAACTCAATCTACTTTCACAGGTCTGGTGCATGCAGCAGTAAACGTACACCTGGGCACTGAATCATGAGGGTTCTCGCATGTGCTGTGATTGCCTCACTTCTTGCCCTGGTAAGTTAGACCTGCAGACATGTATTGTAATGTCACTGGTTCAATATCCATAATGATGCATGATTCAATCTTTCCATCACATGCAGCAAGTTGTATCAGCAGCAGCAGCATCACCACCTATACTTCGTGAACTAAACTGCACCATCACGTACTGTCCAAAAGGAGAGATTTTGGACAAGGAGCAATGCAAATGTGAGGCACCATCTAATTCTACACCTGATGCTGCATTATCAGGCTCCTCATCATCTCCTGAAACAAAGTGCCTTAACACATACTGTCCAAAAGGACATATCTTGGACCAGAAGCAATGCAAGTGTATTTGCAACGATAAAAAGTGGTGCCCAAATACATATGGCAATGCATTATCCAAATTACAACCTTCCCTGAGTGCACAGCTCTCTCTTTCCTCACCAACTCTTCCTTCGCGACTAGCAAGACGATTTCGCCGCCGTGTCGGACGAGGTCGTGGTAGAAGCCGTACCAGAGGTTGTACCCGTTTCACAGGACGTGGTACCAGACGTCATAGACATCGTCATAGCAGACGTCATACGCGAACTCGATTCACACGTTGCTTCCGAACTCGTTTCTTCACACGTACCCAGACTCGTTTCTTCACACGTACCCAGACTCCTGTTACCCCAACTCGTACCCGAACTCGTACCCGAACTCGTACCCGAACTCGTACCCGAACTCGTACCCCAACTCGTACCCGAACTCGTACCCGAACTCGTACCCCAACTCGTACCCGAACTCGTATCCGAACTCGTACCCGAACTCGTACCCGAACTCGTACCCCAACTCGTACCCGAACTCGTACCCGAACACGTACCCGAACTCGTACCCGAACTCGTACCCGAACTCGTACCCGAACTCGTACCCAAACTCGTACCCGAACTCGTACCCGAACTCGTACCCGAACTCGTACCCGAACTCGTACCAAAACTACTCCTTCACCACCTTCTTCATCACCACCTTTTCCCCCTCCACCAATTTGTTCTCCAAGAATTTGCCCCTTTTACTACTACTTCAACTACCAAAGCTGCCAATGTAACCGTAGGTGCTCCATCTCTTACTGCCCATCACCTCTGGTCCTGGACAACAAGTATTGCAGGTGTGTTTGCCAAGAAAATGGGGGGTGTCCCAGAAGTAGTCAGAAGAAATATGCACATGGCTATGGAGGATATGATGGAAAAGAAAGAAATGGAGGAAATGGTGGATATGGTAATTACCCTTAGTAATACAAATATCAATGATATCACCATTAAAACTAATGTGCTAACAGAACAAATCCTATTGAACAGAGCTGAAAATATTCATGGTATATATAAATAAATATTGTCCTGAAACTGCATAAATTATGATTTTATAAAGTGGCTTTTATATATAAGAATTTGAATTTATTTGTTTGGTGAACACTGAAATGGTTGGGGAATGAAAAACACCTGAGATTCACATGTGTGCTGCTGACCCATGAAATAGTACAAATGTAGTACACATGAAAATTCATAGATATAACATTCACCATGCAGAGGCGGTGGAACCGGGAGGGCACTGGGGGCACATGCCCCCACAATATTCTCTATGTGGGGGCAATGCCCCCACAAAATTTGTCCATTGCGCGCACGTGATACGCGATGAAAAAGGAGGGAAGAGACTAGGGATTGGTTTTCTTTGCATTGAGAGCTTGAGTCCTGATGAAGTGGCAACGCGACATAATGAGTTACTTCGTCCCAGAAAAAAGACATTCACCATCTTTAGATTTTGGCAGTGACCTTAGCGTGGCAGATGCTGATAAAGCAGATGCTGATGAAGCTGACATTGTTGCATGCACACAAAGAGGAAACAGATGTCCTGGATCTAACAGAAATTGCTACGTCTGCTAACACAAGGCGGATGAAACATTTGTGTAATATATACAATAATAATACTGACTATATTGAATCTTGGAATAAAATTTGCTGCTCGATAGATTTGTTTGTCTTTTTTGTAGCCTAGTAAGGGTAACTATAAAACATGTATATACTCTGGACTGAGGTTGGACATTTAATATTTTACAAATGGCAGTGCATGTGGGACACTTGGCTTTTGTAGGCAACAATAGCCTCACTGATGTTTTCACATGTTTAAAGATTTGTTTTATATGTTTACTTCAGCATTTTGTTATTAATATAATCATCTCATTAATGTAAAATGACCTTGCAGCATATAACAAAATATATAGCTATAGCTATATATAAAGTTAACGTCCATCTTCAGTCCATACAATATTATAGTCCAATCCATGGTCCAGTCCGGAGTAGGTTTGTAGGTTTCACGGTTAACCTGAATATATCATAAGTATGCTATATAGTATAATTATTTCATGTGACAAACGTAACCATAACACTGGGGAGGAGCAGCGGTGTAGCCAGGAGGCCCCCCCCCCACCCCCAAAACTTCAAAACTTGATTATTACAATAGTAATTTGCTGAGAAATGCATCTTGGGGCTCCCCTCTCAAACTTGGTCTTGCACTTGCAGTCGTTTACAGTATGTTAATTTTGTATTGGCCCCTATGCTCCTGAGGAGGAGGATGGGGGGGGGGGGGGGGGTGGGGGGGGGGGGGTGGGGGATGATTTAATACTGTGCCCCCCCTACTTTCCTCCGCCTCTGCCATGAGAGCTGTATATATTATATATAGTAGGGGCACCTGGCATTGCCTGGACAAAAAAAAGAGAAGTGATGAAGTATTGTCATAGTAGATTTTATAATGCAAAATGCAGTCATAAAGATCCATGACACGTCTTACATAGTGGCAATAATGCCACAAATACAGCATAAAATGAACATTTCTGCCATTCCAAAAAGCAAAAACCACCTGTAAAGGTACCTGTTACCTTCTACCTGATAGCTGAAGGAAATGAAACTTACAAGGTGGCAAAAATAGTGCAAAATGCCCCAAAAATGAATTACTTCCTCCATTACAAAAATGTAAAAGCAAGTAAATGTTTAGCTTGAAGTCTTCTTTGGGTGCTCCTTAAACACCACTCAAAGTTTTGTCTGCATCAGCACATGACATTTCTGTATACCCAGCACACTGCCATGACAAAAAAGAGATAACACTAGTAGATCAACAGATGTCGATAAAGCAAATCTTTCTGGGTGCCATCCTAACAGGGTTACCTAGCTTTTCCTCAGGAGGGAAGGTAAAAGGAGAAGTGGTGCAAGTATTGATCATAGTTTGCATTTCGAAATGCAAAATCCAACCGTAAACTATCTGACATGAGGCAAAAATCATTCACAGGGGTTGAAAATGCCCACAAAACTCTCAATGGGTCTAGAATGGGATATTTTCTCCTTAAAATGGTACAGTTATATAGTAGGAGGCTACCTACCATAACACATTGGGACCTGAGGATGTTCAGATAACTGAAATATTCGGATAACTTAATTTTGTGGACAGTGTACTTTCCAACATCACATTCCACTAGCTATACTTCTTCCATTCTCTTCATAATATCTTGAAAAATGAGGACAGCCTTGGAGAAGATTGGCCATCCTCTCTAGGAGTGAGAAGAATCAAAGGAAAATGCTGGACAAGGTATCATTAAATGGACAGTATATATTGGTTTTCTACATACACAAAGAAAAAACGAAAAAGAAGTACACATGATGTAGCCAGCATTGTCGGGGAATGGATCTTGGCCTCTTAGTGTAGCTTGGAGCCTCATGAAATAGGGCCTGGGCATCATCTGGCTCACATGTAGGCACAATAGTCATCACCCAATAGCTTGTCTCCCATGAAGCAGAACCTAGGCACCCAGCTGTTCTCCCCATGATCTAGGTACCCACTAGCTGGGCTCCCCATGCGCCTTATATATAGTCACCCAGTAAATGCGCTTCCCATGAAAATGGACCTAACCACCCAATAGCTGGGCTCCTAGTACCTGTGATACAGATGCATAGTAATAATTCTTCTCTTTTCCTCTGGCTGTTGGCAGCTTCTCTTAACCACCCTAGGTTGCTGTAGTTTCTCTATATAGTCGACTCTCAAACACGCACAAGCGAACACAGCTTCTAATGTGCTTGCTCATAGGTCAGGCTAGTGAGACTAAGGTTAGCTTAACGGCTTACTGTCCGCACTTGCAGAACCTATAATCACGAAGAAAAAAGTATGGCGAAACAAAATTACAAAAGACGTATAGGCAGATTTGTCCCCCCCCCCCCTTATCGAAGATCTTCCTATGAAGGGTTCTCTTGCTGCTAGGAGCCTCTCCTGACCACCACCCTAGGTTGGTACTACAGTACATGTATTACTATTCCGCTGGCTAGTCGTTGAGAACGAAGCGCACGACACAATTTTTGTTGTCAAGTTTGTGATTCAGTCACTTTAATTTTTACATCTTTCCTGTGTTTTGCATTGATAATTTCAGGATAATATTCTTTACTGACTGTGCAGTTATTCCTTAGACCTTAGACAAAATGTCCGTCGACGATCGCAAAGAAAGCTCATTAAAATATTTTTGCTTACCTTCCTGTGGTGTTCAAAGGTTACACAAATTTTAGTCATAGGTTTGTGGGTGTGGTCATATAAAAACCCATATAAAAAGGCCACTACTACTTCTAGAACTGTCGTCTCTCCGATGATCATTGATCTTACAAATCCTGCCTATGCTTATCCACAGCCTAAGGGAAGGTTAGAGCTGGACAAAACTTCACCTATGGAGTATGAATTCTGACCAAATTGCTGAGTTCTTTGGAAGATCTGCGGTGCTGAAAGCATCTTCCACCACTCTGGTTAGGTGTTAACCCTCCAGAACCTGATTAACTCAGAATAACTCAACTAGATACTGACAAGAATGTAGGGAAAGTGTATAGACTTGAACTTAACAACAACCACAAGACCAACAACTCAGGTACCTACTGCACAGCTATTATAAAGAGCATAGTGTGTGCACTGTTCGGTGGGTTTAGCTAATCATTTTGTATCATGATATGTACTAATTACTCTCTAGCTATGCTAAGTGAGGCCACTAGAGTCAGTATCTCAGGAGTGTCACCCTGTGACATGAACCACAATTGTCAGGTCAGGTACAGCAAGCATATTTATCTTTGAGCACTAAAGATGCAACAAGTTATGACACGGTCAAGGAGGCTTATAATGGTGAGGTATAATATTCATTGTGAAATATATCATTGGCAGCTTCGTGACCAAGAAAAACCCTGAGGAGTCAGACAGGCAATTTGCCAACTAGAAATCTGGACCTCACCAGACAGTGAACCAAGGAAAGTACAACAGCAGAAGAGCTACTTGCTATTGCACAATTCTTAAATATGCTAACAGCCAACATTGAGGTCTGGGTCTGGGAGAGAAAGCCTAGAATAACTGCTGAGGCAGGCCAGCTAGCTTAGGATTATTGGCAGGTAAGGGAACCTGTAAAGAGTGAAAGGAAGCTAGAAACACCAAGTTGGCTGATGGGAAGTGTGCAGAAGAAATGTTTTGAGTGTGGAGAAGGAAGCAAGAGGATGGTAAGAAGGTGATGGTAGTTGAGATATGTGCTCAGATCAGGAAGAAAGAGCAGAAGGAAGCCCAAGACCAGGCAGAGGATTGAGTCAGAAGTAGAGAGCAGTGCCAGTTCTGCTAGCACTGTGACCAAGGCAAGGGACAGTAATGTGTCATCGCTGCCCTTTCTGCAACAAATGTAGGAGTGAAAAGAGGTGACTGGATCGCGACGGGTAATCATGGAAGGCGAAAGAGAAAATGAATGTAACAATTGAGCCAGAAAGAGGAGATGGACCAGGCAAGCTATTAGTTCCTTCTCCATCTAGCACATCCAGCTCTCATGGTAGAGGTCCAAAAGTGCCACCATTTCGCAAGCTGGAAACCAAGGAGGGTGTCAACCAATGCATATTTTAGAGCATTTGAAGCTCATATGGAGTTTCATGATGTACCCAACAATGGAGTAAGTATCTGGGTCTGATCCTCAACCAAGATGCAAATTTAGGGTATATGGCGATGAATCGATGGAGAGGAAGCAATACAAACACTAAAAGAGGCCCTGTACAAGCACTATAAGGTCTCACAGGAAACGTACTGTTCGACGACAAACAAGGGAAAGTTGTGGAAACAGATACCTGAACCTTAGCTGGACGTGGGTAAAAGATTGCACCACATTAGGAGACATGTTAGAACTGGCACCCATCGATGCTGTAACTGGGCTGATGACTAAACCAATTTCCAACCACATAAAGGATCATGCGCTCCGACAACAGTAAAGGAAGCTGCTACCAAACTGGTAGATGAGTTTATGATGACACGGGGATGGGGTCTCGACCAGATCAGCAACCAGGAGGTGGCTTATAAGGAACATGGAAGAAGACAGCATTGATGAGAAGAACACCAGTGACCGAGAAAGAAGGGAAGTTCTCAGCAAGATAACCAGAGTCTCACCCTGAGAAAAACTGATGGAGTCAAACATCAAACAGCAAGAAGGCCAATGGAAACTGCCAAAGTTTGACCCTGCACAAGGACCAAGATGTTTTGCTTGTAATGAGTATGGGCCCTACCGTTCTGAATGCCCCACAAAGAAGGAACGCAAGAATCCCCCCCTCCCCTGACTCGAACATCTCAACTTAGCCATCACCCTAACCACCTGAGAGGAAGCTGCTGGTGGAGTCTGTGATCATCTGGAAGGTGGTCATACCTGGAAAGGTGGGAGGACAAGACGTGGGCTGGATACTCATGGGTACAGGAGCTGACAGAACAATGGTGAAAAGCTGCCTGGTGCCGGAATCTGCCAAGACAGGAGAAGTCATGCAGATGAAGGACTACACTGGGAAGGTGGAGTCTCACCCCTTGTCTGAGGTGGACCTGGAAGTTTCACACTACTGAGTCACCCTGACAGTGGCCCTGGAATAGTGAGTATAATGTGCTATTAGTACGGACTTTCCAGGCCTATGGAAGGTAGTGATTGGCCAGGCTCTCTAGATGGTGCAGATCAGCTTTCAGATGATGCAGGAGGAAGGAGACTGACCCAAAGAGGACTGGGAACTCAGCCAAGAGAGTTCTGTGAAAGAATCTACCTCGGAATGGAGAAAACCAGAGACTGAGACCAACTCCAAGCAAGAAAGTGAACCAAGCGAATTCGCAGAGGAGGAACCCTCAACCGAAACAGAGACAATGGAATCTGAGAGGAAGGAGCTTTCTAGATTGGCTAAGAGTGCAGAATGAAAGACCTGGAGAGAAAGGGGCCTGGAGAAGATGCTTAGAGAACAAGAGAGAGAAACATTTAAAGAGCAGCACGATGAAAACAAGACCCAGGATGCAGCTCATTAACAAGCAGAAAATATGGACAGCCCTTTCACAATGAAGGACTATTAATGAAGAAGGCCATTGATAGAGTGGGTGAGGATGTGCTTTTGTTATGTGTTCCTGTATAGAAGAGATGGCTACTCCTGTCTGTAGCCCACAAGTCAGGACCCTGGGGAGAGACAATGGCTGGCAGATGGTATGCTGATGTATAAAAAATGTGTCGAACATGTAGTGAGTGTCAGAAGGTACGTTGGAGGAAACAGCCTGTACCACTTCGCCCTCTACCAGTAATAAATTAACTATTCTCAACAATTGGAATGGGTATGGTTGGATCACCACCCCACACCCAAGCCAGAAAAAAGCATATTCTTGTGATTGTATGCAATGCAATAGCTGGAGGCAATAGCACTGCTCTCTGCAGACAGTCAGACTGTCAGATGAGCTCCTCATTCTCTTCACCAGGATGGATGTGCTAAGGGAGATTTTAACGGATTGCAGATCAAACTTCATGGGACAATTGATGAAGGAGCTGTACCAGTTACCAGGAATGTTGACTACAAACTACTTCATACCACCCAGAAGGAGAGATGGACTGGTAGAATGGTTCAATGCGTCACTCAAGTCCCCCGTTAAAGAAGACCCTAAAATTATGGAACAGTCAATGGGACTTGGCTCTAGCACATGTGCCGAAAACCGAAAATCCCCACTCAAATCCACTGGTTTCACCATTTCTGGAACTGCTCTATGGGAAACAGATCAGGGGACCTCTCCAGAACCTGAAGGAGCAGTAGATGGCAAAAGAGGGAATGCCAACTGATATTGTGAAGTACATACGTAACCACTGTGCAGGATCAATTTGAGGAATTGTATCTCGGGAGAGAGAGGAGGAAGAGAAATCTAAATACAGACACTATTTTGACCAAAAATTACAAACAAGGATATTCCTACCAGGAGATATGATCTTGCTGAGGACTCCACTGAAAGGACAGAGTCTCCATGCTGAGTGTGATGGACCCTACCGAGTGATGCGACGATGTGATGAGACAACCTACGAACTCCACATGCCGGAGTATCCCCGGAGAAAGGTAAAAAGGCACATTAACTTACTGAATTCTTACAATTCCCCAGTATTTGGCTGCCTGAATGCAACTGAGATCTTGGAGAGAGAGATGTCTGACTGCTTTGAAGGAGAGGAAGGAGAATTCCTACTGGACACAGAAACAGTGAACCTGGAGCAGGGAGACAAAGAGAAACTGCAGCAGCTGATGCATAAAACTGTGCTCACTTCAAGAAGAGACTGGGCTGTGCTGCAGGACAAGAGATGTGAATAGAAACAGGAAATACCTACCCACTAAGTCAACTGCCCTACCGAATACCAGCAGACAAGCAAAGGAAGAGCTGGAGGCAGAAGTTAAGGAAAGTGGATTCATTCAACCATTGGGAAGCCCATGGGCATCATGTACTAGCTGCCAAGGCAGATGGACGATTGAGACTGTGTGTTGACGACAAGCCACTAAATGGAATCACCAAATTGGACCCATTTCCAATACCTAGGGTCGATATAAAATGGGCTGGCGAGAGCAAGATTTCTCACAACTTTGGACTTAGTGAGAGGGTACCACCAGGTTCTGGTGCATCACTATTCGATTCCAAAAACAGTGTTCATCATCTGAAAGGAAAATGGGAGTACCTCTGAATGCCATTTGGGCTCAAAAACGCTCCCTCGGTACTTCAGTGAATAATGAATGCAGCAGATATGGCTTCATTTGCATTGACGATATTGTTGTTTTCAGTCTGAAGTTTGACGAATAGCACCTGTGATCCGACTAGGAGAACTGGACTGACATTAAAGGCACAGAAGTGTCAGCTGGAAAGATCTGATTGCCTGTTCCTGGGCTGTCAAACTATTATCGAATATTCATCCCGGGATATGGTTCGATGGCAGTACCCTTTACCGACTCAACACAGAAGAATGCTCAGACATGATGGAGTGGATGAGCAGAGAATGAGCCTTCCAGGGCATCAAGATGGAGTTGTCTGGAGAACCGTCCTCACCAGCCCAGACACTAAGAAACTTTTCATCCTGCACACGGAAGATTCTGGAATCGGTATTGTAGAGGTACTCAGCCAGGGAGGAGAAGATGGGCAGGACCACCCCGTGGCATTTTACAGTCACCTTCTCAAAGGAGCGGAGACCCAGGACACCATTACCAAGCAAGAGTGTCTGGTGGTGATGGAGGCTGTATGACACTTCCGGGTATACCTCTTGTGGGGTACCTTTCATGTGGTAATGACCAAGCAGTCTGCATTATCTAGACAAGATGCATGACAAAAATGGCAGTCTGGCACTCAGCTTGCAACCATATATCTTTGAGATGATCAACTGACCTGGCACCCGGCATGTGAACACCGATGGCATGTCTCGATAGTTATGGCCTGCAGACCAGAAGACTACCATGCCAGAAGGACACCAGCTGTTGTCTTGGGAGAAGTAGAGGGGGATGTCACAGGGTGACTGAGATACTGACTCTAGTTAGTGGCTCAACCAAAATTCACTAGGGAATAATTAGTACATATCATGAATATAATTCTAATTTTACTATTGTTGAGCTATATATACAGGGTCTGGAGGGTAAACACCTAACCAGGCTGGTGGCAGCACTACTGCAGTATGTTGGCACCCCTGTCAGAAAGGAGGTACCTGTGACACTAGGTTGAAGATCCAGTGTATTCTTGTGATGTTGTAAGCCGACATCATCATTTCGAAAGTTTTCATATAGGCATCAATGCCATCACTCCCTCCCAGTGCAATCAGTTTCACTCCATCCGGCTCTTCTGTTGTTGTATTGGGGGGTTTCCTACTTCAAAACTATTACCCACAAGCCTGGCAAGCCTGTATGGCCATCTCCTCTGCCTGTCACTTAATTCTTTCACTTGCATATTCCTCTTCTCTCATATGGAATCTTCAGTCATCAGCCTCATCATTTCGACAATACTTTCATTTGTAGAACCACCCCTGTTATCCATATCTACTTTTCCTTTGTACCCTTCTAATCTCATGTAAGCTCTTCCTGACCTTGTTGTCATATAGCTAAACTTTAATGCAAGTTTGTTGTATCTAGATACTGCAAGAAAAACACCAAATGTGACGGAGTATAAGTTACATTACAACTTTCAGCTCTGACAGCAAGTGCTTTACACTCACAACACAATCTCCGATGTTACTATGACAACTCTGTTCATGCGCCAGCACAATAGCATAATACAAGTGTTGGTATAGGGCATGTGCACAATACAGATACACAAACTAGTGATTTGCTGCATGCATTACATGCCGAAGTTTCTATTTCTTATCTTCAACAGAAGCCACCATCGTATGGCATGGGACCTGGCATTGTTGGCCAGTTGGCTATTAATATAGTTGCTGCCCATACGTTTTTCATGATGGTGATGATAGCACATAAATAATGCAACATGGCAGCATATTACTAATAAACTACACTAGCTATATCTGTTAGGCCTCACTTAATGCAAACAGTTTGGTAGCGAGGCTATTACCAGGCTGAAATGGAGAGATTTACAGAGGGTGGGCATCACCTGGTTATAGTCTTTCCTGAGATACTGACTCTAGTAGTGGCACAAACAAAACTCGCTTAACATAGCTAGAGAGTAGTTAGTACATATCATGATATGAATATGATTAGGAAAGGAGGCCCCTGTGACAGTGAGTGACATGGTCTTTCACTGCTTTGACTTCGTAAGTAGCTAGCCATAAAAGGGGTTTAGAAAAGTGACATTGGACGAAAATACTTGGGGGTTGAGGTTACCACATCATTTTTGTCCCTCTGCTTGATATCTTATCCCCTTTATCATGCATCATGGGTACCTCTGCTAGTTATATAAATTTATAAATGTTTGTGTATATATGTATATTTATTTTAAAATGGCTGTTATGCCTGTACTGTATAGCTAACCCACAACCTCTGCCTGTCTGTCTAATAATCTGATATATGAGCTCAGTCCCTGTTATAATTGCTGATAGAGAATGTATCTTGAGTCACAATATCATACAATACAGAGGGGACTCCCCTAGCTGAGTCACTATGAGGGGACTCCCCTATATATGGACTAATGCCAATCAGATGACTACACCTCTTAGGTAACTGTTTGATGTACTGTCTGTGCTATATAAGGTAACAACAGTCCAACTGTTAGTAGGGAGCTTGGCCGGGCTGACACTCCCTAACAATGGCAGACATTAAAAAGCAAAACTATCTGGGACGAGGGAGTGAGGGACATAGGTTGTCACTTACTTATTTTCAAAATGGCAGATGAAAACCCCAACAACTAAAGCTCATATCTCGGCTAAAACTCATATTTGCAACTTCTTAACTGACTAAATGGGGGGTGGGGGGTTCATCCCGATTTGGTGTGGTATGATAGGTGACAGAAGTTATTCTACCAAAAGTGTTTCAGTACCTGACACTTTTTCCATGGGATGGGTGTGGCATCACCTGTCCTACTGTCCATGGGTTGAGGACTGACATACACTGATCATGATAAATGATGTGTGATATATGAAGTGCTCTATATAGAAATGTAATATGTGGAATGCTACCAAAATCCTCTGTATACAGTAATACATCTAATGTGTGTGATATGACAGATTGTGTGAAGTATTATTAACATAGCTAAGCCAAACTTGTAAATGAGGTCCTGAACTTACCATGTATAAAACAATGTGCTTACATGCAGTATGAATTAAACTATCTAGAATGAATGTTCATTCATCTTAGGTTCAGGTGCACTGAGAAAAGTCTACTTAGGAAATTAAGATTTGAATAAGTGCAAAGGTGTACTTGTCATTGTTACGAAATACTCTAAAGGTGCTAATAAACTAAATGGCAGCTTGTTGTAGCTATGCCATAGTTCCTCGATCTTAACCTTTGAAATGGATTATGAATGCATGGTCATGATATCTGCAGGTTGACAAAATGCTATATGATTTGATCTAGGTTCTTCTATATGAATGTGTGTGAGTGTGTTTGTGTGCGCTCGTGCGTGCACTATATATAGCATCCTCTGAATGGACTGACCCTATGTTTATTATCATAGAACCATGTAAGTTATTTCTCATTCATATGCTGTGTAGAGTGTAGGTTATAAGCACCTATTGTTCTTAAAAAATGGCCTCTCATAGGAGGTCAGTCATGGCTGCCAGTTCTACATTTCATCCACTTTCCAAAAAGGTTTCCAGTTCTTCAGGTAAATTTAAACATCACTGGCTGCTGGTGAGCTAGCCACTTTCCTAATATTAGTTGTAATGTACTTCTGCATGTGGTAGATATTAAAACAACCTCAGAACTTAAAAGGTAAAGCATTTCCCCTCACCTTTTGCCCTAAACTTCTCAACGCAGTGGAAAGAACCTGGTAATACTTCATTCAATCTGACAGTGTGCTGGTGAGTCCATTTTCTGGCAGCATGAATAGTCCTGCTATTCCATTTCAAGAACTTGGTGGAAGTTAGCACTTCTCTCTAGATCAGGGATTCTCAACCGTTCCTCCATCATTTACCCCCTCAGCCTGATGTATTTTGACATTTACCCCTTTACTCCCATACAAAAAATGCATAGCCATCATAAAGGCACAGAAAAGTAAGAAGATAAGAAAACACATTTATTATCTAGGTTTTGCATAAAATATAGTAATATACTTTGATAAAGAAAGAAATTATATAGTCCATTACATACATATTAGTAAAACAATGAAAACAATCATAGACCAAAGGCAATAGTGTGAATAATAATAATAAGAAGAAATAGTAGGCTCTGGTAAGTTATATATACCAACCTGCTTAGAGGTCTATAAGCCTTATATTCCCTCTTCCTTTCTCAATTATCAGGTATGTCAATTATTTACCCGATGCCATGTCAAATTTACCCCTGGTTGAGAATCCCTGCTCTAGATCATCAAGTGTTCGCTGATTGAAAAGGTACAGGATTTGTGCGAAAAGTCTGAAAAAGGTTTCAGAAGGAATCGCAGATGACAACTTTCTGGCAAAACAGCTAGCTAAATGACGTCAATCTGTAAAATCATGGATGTGACCAAGATAACAATGCTACCCCATGGGTCTCCTAAGCAAGCCTGCTGAAATAAGCAGAAAATTCTACGATGTGATCATCTCGAAGGTTTTTAGGCCAATGCAACAGGGATGGTTCGCAGAAGCGACTCCTTTCTTACCATGCAGTACATATTGTAAGCATCATTTGTGCTAATGGAGAACTGAAGCACAGGATCCAGTGCATTTAAATATTGGCCACTATATTTTTTAAGGACTTCCCTTGGCTTCGAAGTATCGAAGTGATAAATGGGAAAGATCATGTCAAAGTCCTCGGAAGACACATGGCTATTAGTGTTGAGATCACCGTACTTCAAGCCAGAATCAACATCATGTAGGCTTTCAAGAAGCTCCTGCTGGCATCTCTCTAGTCAAACTCCAGCTTCTGTTTGGGGAACTGGTGGGAGTTGTTGAGATGGAGGTGGATCTGCCACAGATCAGCATTCTTGGAGACATGCAGAATATCATGGTTGACATCCCACCCAATGGCCTAGATGATTGTAAGATCTGGTGGGAAGTTCCTTAAAGGGGTTGGTTGGAGGGGTAGCAATGATTTTAAAGTGCTCATACTGCTTCCGGTAGATGTGTAATTGCTAAAATTACAGCATATGTAACCAGCCACATGGTTCTGTTTTGACATAGCCTTCTTTGGAGAGATGGCTCAGTGATGCACAACCAGAGGGGATGTTTTTTACCACAAACTTAGCCATCTTTGTCTTAACTAATGCAGCATATTTTTATCCTGGCTTGCATCAACAGGAGGGTGAGCTTCATCCTGAGAAGTGTAGAGTAAAAAATTTTACGAGCCCCTGGATACTAGAGAACAGCAAATATCATAATGATATTCTCCTCACTATTGCAGCTCAGCCAGCTGGCATAGAACCCAACTTTGTAGCTACTTTTTTTAGCTAATGCAAAATGCTGCTTGAAATTGGTTCCAGTTAGGTTGGTACATCACCCACATTGGCAACGCATAAGTGTCGGCTGTTAGGGTTTGACCTTGACTGAGTTGTAGCTCTCATACCTGTGTCCAAAGTACCAGATGCTCGTGAACATGGACCTCAAATGGTTGTCACCTGCTGTGACAAGCTGCATCATGCTTGAGAAAATGAACACAACTCAATGCATCCACACACACTGGCAATGAAAAGCATTGCTTATATAAAGACTATATAAGCACGGTAATGCATCAGGCCGATAATGATGAATGTGATTTAGTCTTGGGAGTTGAGACCAAGCAATTGGGTAGCTCCAGCCCTTATATACCCCTATATACCCACTCTTTAGCAATCTGCCTTTAGATGCAGCCTGATAAAATACACAAGGTCTTGTTGTCATTATTACATACCATGTATGCGCATGCTCAACTAACATCTGCCAGTGCCAATATCCTGCTAAAATAGATGTTTTAAATAAACGACACATCTTTGATGAGATCCGCAAGGACCACTGCAAGTGTGCATACTATAATGAAGACTCTGAATAGATTTGTAGAAGATCATGCACAGGGACAGGGAATAAAAGATCATGCATTGAGACAGGGAATAGAATAATCATGCACTGAGACATGGAATAGAAGATCATGCACTGAGACAGGGAATAGAAGATCATGCTCTGAGACATGGAATAGAAGATCATGCTCTGAGACAGAAAATAGAAGATCATGCAATAAGAGAGTGAATAGAAGATCATGCACTGAGACAGGGAATAGAAGATCATGCACTGAGACAGGGAATAGAAGATATGAACTTAGACAAGGAAATAGAAGATCATGAGACGGAATAGAAGATCATGCACTGAGACTGGGAATAGAAGACCATGTGCTGAGACAGGGAATAAAAGATGACAGGGAATAGAATAATCATGCACTGAGACCCGGAATAGAAGATCATGCACTGGGACAGGGAATAGAAGATCATGCAGTGAGACATAGAATAGAAGATCGTGCACTGAGTCATGGAATAGAAGATCATGCACTGAGACAGGGAATAGAAGATCATGTGAGACAGGGAATAGAAGATCATGCAATAAGACAGGGAATAGAAGATCATGCACTGAGACAGGGAATAGAAGATCATGCACTGAGACAGGGAATAGAAGATTATGAACTTAGACGAGGGAATAGAAGATCATTGAGATTGGAAATAGAAGATCATGCACTAAAACAGGGAATAGAAGATCATGTACTGAGACATGGAATAGAAGACCATGTGCTGAGACAGGGAATAAAAGATCATGCACTGAGACAGGGAATAGAATAATCATGCACTGAGACAGGGAATAGTAGATCATGCACTGAGACAGGGAATAGAAGATCATGCAATGAGACAGGGAATAGAAGATCATGCACTGAGACTGGGAATAGAAGACCATGTGCTGAGACAGGGAATAAAAGATCATGCACTGAGACAGGGAATAGAATAATCATGCACTGAGACAGGGAATAGAAGATCATGCACTGGGACATGGAATAAATGATCATGCACTGACACATGGAATAGAAGATCATGCTCTGAGACAGAAAATAGAAGATCATGCAATAAGACAGTGAATAGAACATCATGCACTGAGACAGGAAATAGAAGACCATCCACTGAGAAGGGAAATACAAGATCATTGACACAGGCAATAGAAGATCCTGCACTGAGACATGGAATAGAAGATCATGCACTGAGATAGGGAATAGAAGATCCTGTGACAGGATCATGCACTGAGACATGGAATAGAAGATCATGCACTGAGACAGGGAATACAAGATCCTGAGACAGGGAATAGAAGATCATGCTCTGAGACAGGGAATAGAAGATCATGCACTGAGACTGGGAATAGAAGATCATTGAGACAGGAAATAGAAGACCATGCACTGAGAGAGGAAATAGAGACAGGAAATAGAAGATTATGCACTGAGACCGGGAATAGAAGATCATGCACTCTGAGACAGAAGATCATGAGACAGGGAATAGAAGATCATGCACGGAGACAGGGAATAGAAGATCCTGCACTGAGACATGGAATAGAAAGTCACATCTGAGACATGGAATAGAAGATCATGCACTGAGCACTGAGACAGGGAATAGTGAGACAAGGAATAGAAGATCATGCACTGAGATTTGGAATAGAAGATCATGCACTGAGATAGGGAATAGAAGATCCTGCGACAGGGAATAGAGGATCATGCACTGAGACATGGAATAGAAGATCAAGCACTGAGACAGGGAATAGAAGATCATGCACTGAGACATGGAATAGAAGATAATGCACTGAGACAGGGAATACAAGATCCTGAGACAGGGAATAGAAGATCATGCTCTGAGACAGGGAATAGAAGATCATGCACAGAGGCAGGGATAGAGGATCATGCACTGAGACAAGAAATAGAAGACCACGCACTGAGACATGGAATGGAAGATCATCTGAGACATGGAATAGAAGATCCTGAGACAGGGAATAGAGGATCATACTGAGTCATGGAATAGAAAATCATGCACTGAGACATGGAATAGAAGATCATGCACTGAGACATGGAATAGAACATCATGCACTGAGACAGGGAAGAGAAGATAATGCACTGAGACAGGAAATAGAAGACCATGCACTGAGTCATGGAATGGACGATCATCTGAGACATGGAATAGAAGATCCTGTGACAGGGAATAGAGGATCATACTGAGTCTCATGGAATAGAAGATCATGCACTGAGACATGGAATAGAAGATCATGCACTGAGATAGGGAATAGAAGATCCTGAGACATGGAATAGAAGATCATGCACTGAGACAGTAAATAGAATAATCATGCACTGAGACAGGAAATAGAAGATCCTGAAACAGGGAATATAAGTTCATGCACTGAGATTGGGAATAGAAGACCATGCACTGAGACAGCAAATAGAAGACTGAGACATGAATAAACAGCCAGACTTTTAAAGGTTGCTGAGATTGCCTTTGTCTGGTGTTAAAACAGTTGTCTTGGTTCCTTGTTTAAGTGATCCAAAAACTAGACTAGTATCAAAAAACACGATTGATCAGGTATTGAAGTATTACAGAGCTCACACACTTACACACAACAAAAATGAATACAGTGATCATCACAGACATAAGTTAAAATATCGACCACATACATCGAAATATGCAAAGAACTACACATATGTACCATAAGCAATCCTTGAATCCAACCAAATATGCTGCACATCACAAAGTATGATTGCTTTCTCCATATATTCTAGACAAGAAGAACAAATATCACACAGAAAATATGAATGTGTCTATAAAATAACTAAGGCATTGACTGCTGAGGGGAAAACATACACATTCACGCTGCTATTATAAAAATACCACCACACTCAAGGATATTTCACTCAAGCTAGCTTTGGATTCTTCAACAGAAGCTTGCAGATGTTTCTGCAAGAGAAGTATCTGGCCTATACAGGAATTACAAACCATGCATCTGGAAAGTAAAACTTGAAAGTCATAGCATGTGCTGTGATTATATCTCTACTTGCACAGGTAAGTTTTACTCACGACTGCATTAATCAACCTACACAATATACATATAATGTAATGCTATCACTCATCCAGCAGAGTATGATAAAAATTATGATCCCATTATCACATACAGCAAGTAAGATAGGTATCACATTCCTAATTATCCGGTGAGTGCAAAATTAGCAATTATCCTAAAGGACAGATTTTAAACTAGCAGCAATGCAAGTGTAAGTCATGAACTGTCTCTAGTCATCTGATTCATCATCATCTGATCCGGAGTCCTGCCAGTGTGACATCCATGGGATGGGTGTGGCATCACCTGTCCTACTGTCCATGGGTTGAGGACTGACATACACTGATCATGATAAATGATGTGTGATATGTGAAGTGCTCTATATAGAAATGTAATATGTGGAATGCTACCAAAATCCTCTGTATACAGTAATACATCTAATGTGTGTGATATGACAGATTGTGTGAAGTATTATTATTAACGCTGTGGCTGAGATACTGGGGGGGCAACCTCTTCTATTATATCACATCAATTAAAAGAAACCTAATTAGCAAGTTGTGGAACTTTTTCCTAGATATATTTACCCCTAATTAATAACAGGTTATTTTGTTTACATTCTTATTTTCATGAGTGAACTATTTGATCGACATTATATTTTTTCAAGAGCCTCGATGCTTTTGATTAGGTGAACATGCCATATCTGTGAACAGTAGGTGAGTTGTGATCTTACCAGGGAGATGCAGGTTACAATGACCTCAAAATCAATTTGAGATTTATTCTCTGGATGTTTCGACTAGACTAGAATACAAATTTCACAGATCCTCCAGAACCCGCCACCAGTATTTCAGTTGTGTTGTCCCTTATGGAACTCGTTAAACTACTATCAACCTCTTCTATTATATCGCATCAATTAAAAGAAACCTAATTAGCAAGTTGTGGAACTTTTTCCTAGATATATTTACCCCTAATTAATAACAGGTTATTTTGTTTACATTCTTATTTTCATTGCCACTCCTCTTATGAAACTTCTCTTTCTTTTAATTAGATTATAGGCAACATATTGGTGCTTGACCTCCAACCTCTCACATCTCATACTATACCCTAGACATGGTTGTATGAATTTATTGGACCAAAATGTGGGGGAAGGGGACAAAAAGTGTGAAAGAGTCTGTTGATCTTGTGGGATACCACCCTCAGATGTTGCAAGGGTGATGTCAGCTTCCTATAAGGGTATGCTGTTGGATGACCTTGTCACATGAATGCACATGATGGACAATCAGACAATCAGATAGCAGCAAAGGATAGCCTGCACCTCAGCCAATTGAATGCACATGGTGGATGATCGGAGAGCAGCAAAGGATAGCCTGCACCTCAGCCAATTGAATGCACATAGTGGATGATCGGAGAGCAGCAAAGGATAGCCTGCACATCAGCCAATTGAATGCACATGGTGGATGATCGGACAGCAGCAAAGGATAGCCTGCACCTCTGCCAATTGAATGCACATGGATGGTCGGAGAGCAGCAAAGGAAAGCCTGCACCTCAGCCAATTGACGACGACAGAGAATCTGCTTCTGTTGTTATTAGGCAAGCATATCTGCCAACAGATTTTTGTAGCAAGTTATTGCTTCCAGTCGCATCCCCCCAGTGGTGGGAAACACAAGAGGTGTGAAGACTCCATGCTCAACATCTCGAACTCACTGGCCATATGCCTACTTCTTGATGTCCTCATGCTACTTGTAGAGAATCCTGAGCTGTTGCTCGGTGTTTTCGGGTCAAAAAACAAAATATGCATCATGAGCTGCAGACGAGAATCCTCTTAAATGTCAAGATGAGCATAATCAGTAGTGATGGCTGTATGACAGGTCATGGATTCACCATTGAGTGGTTGGAGGTTTGGATAGGTGGCTACACTATTGATCAGAGAGCAGTAAGGCTCTATCATTGTGGAGTGTATTGTGGGGTTTATTCCTGATGAAGGCTAGAGCATCTAGTCAAAACATCAAGAGAGTAAATTTCTGGTTGATTATTCAGAAGTTCTGCTTTTTTATATTCCTCTCTCTCTCTCACACACACACCCTTCTCCTATTCAGTGCAGGATGCAGTCATCATGTACCAGTATGATATAGCCTGAGCAATTATGGAAAACTACTCTGTGAGCACCTTGCACAGAGACCTTCTATATAGTTATTTTGGGTATTCAGCCAATATGATGAAATATTGGACTACTATCTGTGGTTTACTCTCAGTTGATGCTTTAAGATTTGCATACAGAATTCGTTCCTTAAGTCGCTCCAGAAGTCGTTCCCGAAGTCGTTCCCGAAGTCGTTCCTCACGACGAAGTTCCCAAAGTCGTTCCTCACGACGAAGTTCCCGAAGTCGTTCCTCATGACGAAGTTCCCGAAGTCGTTCCACATCCACATCCAGTACCACACCAGGACCACCAACTCCCTTACCACCTCGCCCATGTCCATCTAGTACGTGTCCTTTATTTTTTCCCTTCAACTTTCAAAGTTGTCAATGTGAATGTAAATGTGGCATCACCTTCTGTCCAAAAGGATTGATCTTTGACCGTTCTCACTGCAAGTGTGTTTGCCAGGCCCGGAAAAATTGTCCTCAAGGACAGATATTCAACTATAAAACATGTGGATTTGCCCCCATAAGGTACGTACACTTGAGCTCAAATTACAGTTGTCAGTGCCATAAAGTATTACGGTGTACTCTTCCACAATATTTTAATATAACTGCATGTCTGTGTGAATGTCTCAAGGTATACAAATGTCCTGGAAAACAAGTCTTCAACCGCAACACTTGCAAATGTGAATGCTCTGCTAATGCTCCAGTCTGCTCCAACCGGCAGATTTTTGACAAGATTAACTGCAAATGCATCTTCCAGAGGAAACTCACATGTCCACCCAGCCAATCATTTAACCAAGACATTTGTCAATGCCAATGCCGAGAAGTGCTCCAGTGCCCTGCACCACAGAAGTTCAATACAAACACATGTCAATGCAAATGCCCCAGGCCGACACCTGTATGTACCGAGCCTCTAGTCTTTGATTATCATGCCCCAAGAGGCTGAATTGTCCTGAAAACCAATATTTAAATCCTGAATCCTGCCAGTGTGACTGCAACAAGAAATGCAATGCATCGTATGTGCTGGATAATGACAGATGTGAATGTGTCTGCATCAAGAACTGTCCAGCCGGTTATAGGCTCACATCTTCATGTGAGTGTAGCCCTTCAACGTGCAGCAATGCAACAAGTGTTGATGAATGCAACAAGGCCAAATGTGACCTCTACCCCAACAACAACTGAAAGTCTTCTTCTATTTGGTTATTTTTTCAGAATCTTTCTGCATAAACATTTGGTGGGCACAGATACCTCCCTCAATCTAGTTATGTATGTGCAAGACAAAACAGGAGGTGGGTCGCATACACTGCCCTTGATCTAGCTATTAAGTGCAAGACAACGCAAAGTCTATATCAATATAGCAATCAAGTTGTAGCCATGTAGATGACTAACACCTTGGCTTCCACACTCCAGTCAACACAGAAAATGATCACTTACTCATAGCCAAATCAATTGGGTGACAAGCAGATATTTAATGTTGTTATACCCCAAATAGATATAACCTTTATAGTCTTGTAATTTTAACAGCTACAACCAAGGGAGATGTGAGTGTCCATGCTGCATGTCTGAAGATCCTCGCTACCATGCCAGGTGTCTGGTTGCCAGCGCTTACGACATGAACTACTGTGCTCCCTCCGTCTGCCAGTGGAAGTGCTGAGCACATTGCTGGTCATCGTGTCAAACAACTTTATTGAACAAATGACTGATTGGCTCTAACACATAACTTATTATATTATGTAATATGTGTGTATATATAGTGAAGACATTAGAAAACCTTCGAAACAGGTTAACAGCAGGTATATAATTGCAACAGAGTTGAGCAATTAACAGCCAGTTTTCTTGAAATAATAGGATTTCTCTAGTAGTGCAGTGAGAAATGTGGTGCTTCATTCCCTGAGGCAATACTATTTCACTGGCTTACAAGGATTCTATTTTTGGTTCCTTGTTTCATAGCTTCAATACACAGTTCACATTGTAATCCTTGAAATAGGGTTGTAATAGCATGTGTCACTCTTAAAATACTAACTCCCCAACTACTCCTTAGAGATATATACATGTGACTATTTAGCATAAAATTGAAAACAATTATTACTAGCTTGACAGAACAACTATATTCAGCTGTCTAGCAGCACAGTCTCAATGACTGGAGGGCAGTAAGTTTTTGTCTGTGAGATTCTTGTGAACATGAAGTTGTTCAGCCATTTTTTTAACATAGTGGAACGCAAATACAATTTCACTCGACACATTGCACAAAGTGATCACCCTCCTGTGTTATTTATTGCTGGCATAAATAGCACAAAAATGTGCATCAGGCTGGCCAGCCAGCCAGAGCCACAACTGCTAACCAAATATTATATCTTATGACACAGGCTCATCATTGTACTCATAATCAAGATAACATGAACAAACATACCTTAAGCAAGTTTTACCAGATATGTAAAACACAAGCTCAAAACTGAAGTATTATAAAAAGGTCCAACATAATCCCCCCTAAGGCAATACTGTAGTAAGCTTGGCCAGTCTTAGTTTCCCAGTTCTCTGTTTACCATGCATACAGCAATTACAAACTACGTTGTATTTGACACAAAAACACACTATATGCTGTGAGGTTCCACTTCCGTATGCTAAGTTCTACCCGATATTTCACATTTACAACACATGGCACTGCTCTTGGCTCCAATTTTCTCTACACATAATGAAGCAAATCATTTTCTTGGTCCAGTAGAATTATTCCCATTCGATAAATTACATCACTCATTACAACCACTAGCCACAAACTTAAACATGACCGTGAGGTCAGTGAACTACATACCAACCACCTGCTAGTTATTCCATTTTCTGCCATTTTTGGTTGTTTCATCAATCTCATGCCATATCCACACAAGAATAGAATGTTCATCATTCTGATAGTACATTACACATAGCTACTGTGTTATAAGGAGTGTTGTTTCAGGAAGCAATTTCAAGTTGGTTTAATTGCCACGGCACTGCTCGTGGGCAAACCATTAACATTAGACAAATCAAATACATCTCACATACAAAGTTTCATTGTTGGCTTTAATGATAACAAAGAATGAGTCTAGATATTGACTAGGAGGGTACTATGGAAAGACCATACATGCTCACAATTGAAGTAGAATAAAAAGGACTGCCACACTCCTGGACATTTCAGTCAAGCTCAGGATTCCTTTAGCAGCGGGACACAGCTGTAGGCTTCTAGACTCTACAGGTCACAGCTCACAGGTCTGGTGCATACAGCAGTAAACGTACACCTGAGCCTGAATCATGAGAGCTATAGTGTGTGCTATGATTGCCTCACTTCTTGCACTGGTAAGTTCTACTTGTAGCTACATTAACACACAATGCATACATGTACGATCTGAAGAGCCAGAGCTGTATAATGTAATTACAATCTGAACACAACATGCAGCAAGCAGTATCAGCATCACAGTCTTCATCTCGGGAACCCAAGCACCTCACCACCCACTGTCCAGGAGGAGAGATCTAGGACCAGAAGCAAAACATGTGTGTGTCACCATCGGATACTTCGTTATCTGATCCCTCGTCATCTAATTCAACATCGTCGGATTCCTCACTATACTATCACAGTATTGTAGAAAGGAATGGGTCATTCAAATTACATGACGCAGTTTTTTACTGCGGTCATAAAAGGGGTCGTGGTCGTACAAGGGGTCGTAGCCATGGCCGTCTATGCAAAGACGCACAACAAATCATTCCCAAAGTCATTCTAGAAGTCGTTCCAGAACCAGAACTCGTGGTTCAATCTTTGACCGTTTTCACTGCAAGTGTGTTTGCCAGGCACGGAAGAATTGTCCTCCTCAAGGACAGATATTCAACTACAAGACATGTGGGTGTATTTGCCCCAGTAAGGTAGCCTGCAAGAACCCCTATGTATGCTTGAGCAGTTGCCAGTGCCCTAAAGTATTACGGTGTACTTTTCCAAAGTATTTTAATACAAAGACATGTCAATGCGAGTGTCCCAAGGCGTACAAATGTCCTGGAAAATGAGTCTTTGAATGCCAAATGTGAATGCCCTGCTAGTGCTCCAGTCTGCTCCAACCTGCAGATTTTTGACAAGATTAACTGCAAAATTAATGCATCTGCCAGAGTAAACTCAAAAGTGCACCGAGACAATCCTTTAAGCAAGACATTTGTCAATGCCAATGCCAAGAAGTGCTACAGTGCCCTGCACTACAGAGAATGCAAATGCCCCAGGCCGACACCTGTATGTACCGAGCCTCTAGCCTTTGATTATCATAGCTGCAGCTGTGCCTGCCCCAAGAGGCTGAGTTGTCCTGAAAACCAATATTTAAATCCTGAATCCTGCCAGTGTGACAGCAACAAGAAATGCAGTGCATCATTTGTGCTTGTTTCTGCAGCAGGAACTGTCCAGCCAGTTATAGGCCTTTTCAAAGTGTAGCCTTTCAACGTACATCTATGCACCAAGTGTTGATGAATGCAACAAGGCCAAATGTGACATCTACCCCAACCACACACCAGCATGGTTATTTTTTTAGAATCTTTCTGCATAAACATTTGGCAGGCTCAGATACCACCCTCAATCTAGTTATGTATGTGCAAGACAAAACAGTTAATGGGTCGCACACACCGCCCTTGATCTAGCTATTAAGTGCAAGACAAAGCAAAGTCCATACCAATATAGCAATCAAGTTGTTGCCATGTAGATGACTAATACCTTCCACACTCCAGTCAAGACAGAAAATGACCACTTACTCATAGCCAAATCAATTTCGTGACAAGCAGATATCTTATATTTTTAACAGCTACAACCAAGGTGTCCATGCTGCATGTCTCAAGATCCTCGTTACCATGCCGGCTCTTCCCATGTCATGCTGTAGACTATCAGATCATCAAGGTAGGCTGCTACTATACCTCGAATGTCTGCAAGTATGGAGTTCATCAGCCTCTGGAAGACTGCCGGCACTCTCCAAGTCCGAATGGCATGATTGTAAACTGGTATTTACCTAGAGGGGTAATAAATGGGATCTTCTCTTGGCTGCACTGCTCTCCTCTACTGGGTACCTGCCAGTATTCTTTACACAGGTCCAGTGTGGTTATGAAAATTGCTCCTCCAAGGTCATCCAACAGGTCTTCTATGTATGCATGACATAAGGAATGGGTCTGCTGTCATCAATTTATTCAATTTCCTTTAGTCAATACAGAGCCTCAGAGAGCCGTCCTTCCTAGGTATGAGGACTCAACTGGAGAATATATTTTTACTAGCTAATAATAAACAAATGAATCTTTTGGGGCATATCAAGTTGTCTCTAACGATCTATTGCCAATTAACACAACAAAATAACTGCCTCTCTTCTCTAACATAATTCATGATGACTGTATTGCTTCCCTGATGTATAACATCTGGAAGAATAAATTTCAGTGGAAATGTGAAGACAGTCAAATATAAGTGAACAATTATTGACTTCACATATCTAGTATTGCATATTGAAAGATTATTAGCTAAAGAATTTCATTCAATTTGAATTGTTGTTGTTTCGTTATTCTGACTATAATAAGATCACATATCTAGAACACATACACCCTGTGCAGCATGAGATTACCCAATAGCAATCCATGATTCAGTGGCAAGAAATTTGCTAACCAACTTGTCTTAAAGTTTACTAGGCTATTTTTTCTCCTGGGGGACAGGGGGACAATATTTCCAGGGATATTTTGTGTCCAGGAAAAGTCAGGAAGGGGGAAGAAATATTTTGGTGGAAGAGAATACTCCCAGACCAGTACATACAAACATACATGGAAACACCATATGCAGCAGTACCTGGTTTTCATTCCAATTCCCCACTCCACTCGCCAAATAATCAAAACAAAAATAGCAAAGATCGACAGAAAGGTTAGATTTAGTCTAGATATTGACTAGAAGGGCACTGTGGAAAGACCATACACGCTCACAATTTAAGTAGAATAAAAAGGACTGCCACACTTCCTGGACATTTCAGTCAAGCTCGGGATTCCTTTAGCAGTGGGACACAGCTGTAGGCTTCTAGACTCTTCTTTCGCAGGTCACAGGTCTGGTGTATACAGCAGTAAACGTACACCCGAGCCTGAATCATGAGAGCTATCGTGTGTGCTGTGATTGCCTCACTTCTTGCACTGGTAAGTTCTACTTGCAGCTACATTAACACATGCACACACACAATGTATACATGTATGATCTGAAGAGCCAGAGCTGTATAATTCAAATTACAATCTGAACACAACATGCAGCAAGCAGTATCGGCAGTATCAGCATCACAGTCTTCATCTTGGGAACCCAAGTGCCTCACCACCCACTGTCCAGGGGAGATCTTGGACCAGAAGCAATGCAAGTGTGGGTCACCATCGGGTACTTCATTATCTGATCCCTCGTCATCTAATTCAGCATCGTCAGTTTCCTCACTATCATATTACAATGTTGTAGAAAACAATTGGACATCCAAATTACATGATACAGTTTTTTACCGTGGTCGTAAAAGGGGTCGTAGCCATGGCCGTTCCACGCAAACACGCACCGGAAGTCATTCCCGAAGTTGTTCTAGAAGTTGCACACGAACTCGCTCCCAAAGTCACTCCTCACGAAGTCGCACCCGAAGGCACACCCGAAGTCGTTTCCGAAGTCGTATTTCCCCCCATAAGGTACGTACACTTGAGCTCAAATTACAGTTGTCAGTGCCCTAAAGTACAATATTTTGATAAAACTGCATGTCTGTGTGAATGTCTCAAGGTATGCAAATGTCCTGGAAAACGAGTCTTCAACCGCAACACTTGCAAATGTGAATGCCCTGCTAATGCTCCAGTCTGCTCCAACCTGCAGATTTTTGACACGATTAACTGCAAATGCATCTGCCAGAGTCAACTCACATGTCCACCGAGACAATTCTTTAACCAAGACATTTGTCAATGCCAATGCCAAGAAGTGCTACAGTGTCTTGCACCACAGAAGTTCAATATAAACACATGTGAATGTAAATGCCCCAGGCCGACACCTGTATGTACCGAGCCTCTAGCGTTTCACCATCATACCTGCAGCTGTGCCTGCCCAAATGGGCCGATTTGTCCTGAAAACAAATACTTGAATGAATCCTGCCAGTGTGACTGCCAGAAAAAATGCAGTGCATCGTATGTGCTGGATAATGACAAATGTGAATGTATCTGCATCAGGAACTGTCCAGCCAGTCATAGGCTCACATCTTCATGTGAGTGTAGCCCTTCAACGTGCAGCAATATAACAAGTGTTGGTGAATGCAACAAAGCTAAATGTGACCTCTACCCCAGCAACAACACCAGCATAAGCTGCATGTAAGTCTTCTTCTATTTGGTCAGAATCTTTCTGCATAAACATTTGGCGGGCCCATATACCACCATCAGTCTAGTTATGTATGTGCAAGACAAAATGGGCGGTGGTTGCATACACTGCCCTTTATCTATGCAAGACAAAGCAAAGTCTATATCAATATAGCAATCAAGTTGTAGCCATGTAGATGACTAATACCTTCCACACTCCAGTCAACACAGAAAATGATCATTTACTCATAGCCAAATCAATTGGGTGACAAGCAGATATTTAAGGTTGTTATATCCCAAGATATATAACCTATATAGTCTTGTAATTTAACAGCTACAACCAAGGGAGATGTGAGTGTCCATGCTGCGTGTCTCAAGATCCTCGCTACCATGCCAGGTGTCTGGTTGCCAGCGCTTACGACATGAACTACTGTGATCCCTCCGTCTGCCAGTGGAAGTGCTGAGCATATTGCTGGTCATTGTGTCAAACAACTTTATTGAACAAATGACTGATTGACTCCAACACATATATAACTTATTATATTATGTAATATGTGTGTATATATATATATATATTAGTGAAGACATTAGAAAACCTTCGAAACAGGTTAACAGCAGGTATATAATTGCAACAGAGTTTAGCCAGTTTTCTTGAAATATTAGGATTCCTCTAGTGCAGTGAGAAATGTGGTGCTTCATTCCCTGAGGCAATACTACTTCACTGGCTTACAAGGATTCAATTTTTGGTTCCTTGTTTCATAGCTTCAATACACAGTTCACATTGTGATCCTTGCAAAGAGGGTTGTAATAGCATGTGTCACTCTTAAAATACTAACTCCCCAACTACTCCTTAGTGATATACTATTTAGCATAAAATTGAAAACAATTATTACTAGCTTGACAGAACAACAATATTAAGCTGTCTAGCAGCACAGTCTCAATGATTGGAGGGCAGTAAGTTTGTCTGTGAGGTTCTTGTGAGCATGAAGTTGTTTCAGCCATTTTTGTGACATAGTGGAATGCAAATACAATTTCACTCTGCGCATTGCACAAAGTGATCACTCTCCTGTGTTATTTATTGCTGGCATAAATTGTCAGAGTGCCACTCACACGACCTACCTAAAGAAGAGCAACTTACATTCGAACAGTCTACATTAAATAATAAGAGTGAGATTGATGAATGTAATGAGAGTGAGGAAAGTGTGTACAAAGATCAAGGACCACTATCCAAAGATCAAGGACCACTATCCAAAGTTCAGGACCACTATAAAGTTCAAGGACCAGTATCCACAGGATGCTGTCTAGACAGTGAGAAATACTAGGACCAGCTGCCAAAGAAGTTGTCAACAGGATTCTGAGGTTTCCCTGAGCAGCTTACCTTCATGACCAGCTGTGACGAAACAGCCTGCAACTATAAAAGGGAACAGAACTGTTATTAATGTTAGAATAGGTTGTATAGCAAGTGAACTCGAGTTACTGATATTGTTGTGATTTTATAAAAGGCGGAACACCTCATTTGTGCCAAGTATTATATTCACTGATTTATTTCTAACTGAACCAGCTAAAGCTAACTGCAGTCAGGGGGTTAAACCAGTCACTAGAGTAGAGTGACTAAGTTCTGTCCCCAAGAAGGGTTGCTAGTAGGCAGACTAGCATCAGCAGGCTTGGATGAGAGAGCCATCTCTACACAGCTTGCATAGCTAAGAAGCCGAGTTGGTGTGGGAGTAAGCAGCTCACATAGATAGCACGAAAATGTGCATCAGGCTGGCCAGCCAGCCAGAGCCACAACTGCTAACCAAATATTATATCTCATGACACAGGTTCATCATTGTCCTCATAATCAAGAGAACATGAACAAACATACCTTAAGCAAGTATTACCAGATATGTAAAACACAAGCTCAAAAATGAAATATCATAAAAAGGTCAAACATAATCCCCCCTAAGGCATTACTGTAGTAAGCTTGGCCAGTCTTAGTTGCCCAGTTCTCTGTTTCCCATATACAGCAGGTACAAACTCCACTATGTTGTATTTGACACAAAAACACACTATATGCTGTGATGTTCCACTTCCGTATGCTAAGTTCTACCCGATATTTCACATTTACAACACATGGCACTGCTCTTGGCTCCAATTTTCTCTAAATGTAATGAAGCAAATCACTTTCTTGGTCCAGTAGAATTATTCCCATTCGATTAATTACATCACTCATTACAACCATTAGCCTCAAACCTAAACATGACCGTGAGGTCAGTGAACTACATACCAACCACCTGATAGTTGTTCTATTTTCTGCCATTTTGGTTGTTTCATTAATCTCATGCCATATCCACACAAGAATAGAATGTTCGTCATTCTGATAGTACATTACACATAGCCACTGTGTTGTAAGGAGTGTTGTTTCAGGAAGCAATTTCAAGTTGGTTTAATTGCCACGGCACTGATCATGGGCAAACCATTAACATTAGACAAATCAAATACATCTCACATACGAAGTTTCATTGTTGGCTTTAATGATAACAAAGAATGAGTCTAGATATTGACTAGGAGGGCATTGGGAAGACCATACATGCTCACAATTGAAGCAGAATAAAAAGGACTACAACACTTCTGGACATTTCAGTCAAGCTCCTTTAGCAGCGGGACACAGCTGTAGGCTTCTAGACTCTACAGGTCACAGGTCTGCGTCACTTCTTGCACTGGTAAGTTCTACTTACAGCTATATTAACACATGCACACATACACAATGTATACATGTATGATCTGAAGAGCCAGAGCTGTATAATTCAAATTACAATCTGAACACAACATGCAGCAAGCAGTATTGGCATCACAGTCTTCATCTCGGGAACCCAAGCACCTCACCACCCACTGTCCAGGAGGAGAAATCTTGGACCAGAAGCAAAACATGTGTGTGTCACCATCCGATATTTCATTATCTGATCCCTCGTCATCTAATTCAATATCGTCGGATTCCACTCTATAATCACAATGTTGTAGAAAGGAATGGGTCATTCAAATTACATGATGCAGTTTTTTTACTGCGGTCGTAAAAGGGGTCGTGGTCGTAAAAGGGGTCGTAGCTGTGGCCATACTATGCGAAGACACACCTGAAGACATTCCTGAAGTCATTCTAGAAGTCGTTCCAGAAGTCGCACCTGAAGTCGTTCCAGAAGTCGTTCCAGAAGTCGCACCCAAAGTCGTTCCAGAAGTCATTCCAGAAGTCGCCCCCGAAGTCGTTCCTGAAGTCGTTCCCCACAAACTCGCACCCAAACTCGTACCTGTCACTCACCACCACCAAGTTCAATACAAACACATGGTCAATGCAATTGCCCCAGGCCGACACCTGTATGTACCGAGCCTCTAGTCTTACACTATCATACCTGCAGCTGTGCCTGCCCCAAGAGGCTGAGTTGTCCTGAGAACCAATATTTATATCCTGAATCCTGCCAGTGTGACTGCAACAAGAAATAGAGTGCATCGTTTGTGCTGGATAATGCCAAACGTGAATGTGTCTGCAGCAGGAACTGTCCAGCCGGTTATAGGCTCACCTCTTCTTGCGAGTGTCGCCCTTTAATGTGCAGCTATGCAACAAGTGTTGATGAATGCAACAAGGCCAAATGTGACATCTACCCCAACAACAACACCAGCATGGTTATTTTTTTAGAACTTTCTGCATAAACATTTGGCAGGCTCAGATACCACCCTCAATCTAGTTATGTATGTGCAAGACAAAACGGGCGGTGGGTCGCATACACCGCCCTTGATCTAGCTATTAAGTGCAAGACAAAACAAAGTCTGTAGCAATACAGTCGTCAAGTTGTAGCCATGCAGATAACTAATACCTTCCACACTCCAGTCAATACAGAAAATGACCACTTACTCATAGCCAAATCAATTCCGTGACAAGCAGATATTTAATGTTGTTATACCCCAAATATATATAACCTTTCTTATAATTTTAACAGCTACAACCAAGGGAGATGTAGGTGTCCATGCTGCATGTCTCAAGATCCTCGCTACCATGCCAGCTCTTCCCATGTCATGCTGTAGACTATCAGATCATCAAGGTAGGCTGCTATAAATCCTCTAATGTCTGCAAGTATGGAGTTCATCAGCCTCTGGAAGACTGCCGGCACTCTCCAAGTCCGAATGGCATGACTGTAAACTGGTATTTGCCTAGAGGGGTAATAAATGGGATCTTCTCTTGGCTGCACTGCTCTCCTCTACTGGGTACCTGCCAGTATTCTTTACACAGGTTCAGTGTTATGAAAATTGCTCCTCCAAGGTCATCCAATAGGTCTTCTATGCATGACATAAGGAATGGGTCTGCTGTCATCAATTTATTCAATTTCCTTTAGTCGTCAATACAGAGCCTCAGAGAGCCGTCCTTCCTAGGTACGAGGACAATTGCCTGAATTCTTCCACAGGTTTCCCGACCTCTTCTCTCTGCTGCCCAGACAGTCTGTTGTCAAAGTCTGGTATTTGCTGACCATTGGTCTGCTCCCAGATGTGTATTTCTTCTGGGTCTTCTGCTTCTGCCTCTGTTACTAGGCAGATTGTGTAGGGGTTTCGCACTGTGCTAACATGTTCACATTGAATATGCACACATCTTCCTTCTGTCTATTACAGCCACCTCGTATGTTACATCTGTGATCTTTCTGGTGACAGTCTAGGGGCCCTGCCAGCTGGTCTGCAACGTCCCTCCGGTAATAATACTAATACTTGATCTCCGACATTGAAGTTTCTGACTCTGGCATTCTGGTCATACGAGGTCTTTATCTGTTTCTTAGCCTTCGCCGCATGATCTCCTGCTAGTCTGTGTACCAACTTGAGGCACTCCTGGATTCGGTGTGCATGTAGTTCAGTACACTTTCAGGACACGAGGTCTTTGCTTGCCATTGCTCCTTCAGCAGGTCCAGTGGGCCACTCACCTGTCGGCCATATGCACCTCCCTGTATGTATGCAAACAACACGTAAAGAAGTGCCTTGTCCCATTGCTGATCAAATTTAGTGAGCGTATTTCGTAATCGACTTTATTGTTGCCTAGAAACACTCCAGCATCCCGTCCATCTGTGGATATGGAGATGTGCGCAATCTCTTTACTCCGACAAGACTACAAAGTTTGGTCATCAACTTCACAGTCAGGTTTGATTATTATGCTTCAAGAAGTTCATTTCTCTCCCATGTAGAGCATCGTGTTTCAGTCCATTGAACACGCCTGCTGTTATCCTCATATTCCATCCACCTATTTCTATCTTCACCTTCGCCAATCTCAGTACTTTAGACTCTCTTGAGAATGATTCGACCCTCTGCAACTATACTGTGTATGCATCTTCTGGAAAGACTATGCACAACTGACTTTAATGCACTAGTATCAATCTTAATGTCATCTGTTTGCTGTCCAGAGATCTTTACCATGTATCTGATTGGTGGTGTGTCAGTGCTGACTGGGACCAGGTGTGCTGGCCACTGCTCCTCGGGCATGCTATAATTTTCCATATATTTTGGAATGAGCTAGGGTAACAACAGTCCAACTGTTAAGTAGCTTGGCTGGGCTGATACTCCCTAACAGCAAAGCTATCTACTAGTGGGAGGGAGTGAAGGACATAGGTGAAACTTCCTATTTGATTCCTCTTTTTTTCTTTTTTTTAATGGCAGATGGAAAGCCCCCAAGCTAATATCAACACATATTTGCACCTTCTTAGCTGCCTAAATGGGAGTGGGGGGGGGGGGGTATTCATCCCGACATGGTGTGGTGTGACAGGTGCTAGAAGTTATTCTACCAAAAGTGTTTCAGTACCTGACACTTTTTCCATGGGATGGGTGTGGCATACACCTGTCCTACTGTCCATGGGTTGAGGACTGACATACACTGATCATGATAAATGATGTGTGATATGTGAAGTGCTCTATATAGAAATGTAATATGTGGAATGCTACCAAAATCCTCTGTATACAATAATACATCTAATGTGTGTGATATGACAGATTGTGTGAAGTATTATTATTAACGCTGTGGCTGAGATACTGGGGGGGCAGGGGGGGCTCCAGCCCCCCACATTTTGAAGTAGAGGGGCGTGGCACCCCCACTTTCTAAAATTTGGGAATGAATTTGGGAATGCTGTGACCAGCTGATTAGCAAACCTGTATTGTGGTTTGACATGACAATTGACACCTACATTTAATCCTTACCATCTATAGGGTAGATTACTATATCATGTGATAGTTCCAGCTGCTCTCCATTTTAAAGATGGCAAAAAGACAGTCATAGCCTCAGGTATCTCTATTGAGCTTTTTGTCAGCACCCAAGAAAGCAAGAAGAATTGAATCAAATTGCATCTGAGCAAGATGACACCCCATTCGAATCCGATGCCATAAGTTTATCAGAAGAACAGAATATCACATCAGAAGATGTAGGCTGTTCATCACAGTGTTGTACCAGTGAAGAGAAAGCCTTTCAGCCTAATGGTAAGATTATACTGAAAACATTGAGCATGAAACAAATAAACTTTCAATCGAGTTGGTATAAACAATTTTCATGACTTAGTGTGTGTACATCTCGTAAGAAGGTATTTTGCTTTTACTGTGAATATGATGCCAGGCACAAATTGCTTACATTCAGTAAGTCTGCAGATAATGTGTTCATTGAAAATGGTTTCCAGAATTGGGAAAAAGCCATAGAGAACTTTAAATCTCACGAAGGATCCCTCTCCCATACGGAGGCCAAAATGCAATGGATAGCTCAAGGAAGACCTACAATTGGGAGCCAATAAGTGCACAATTGAAAGATCAGCAACAAATGCGAAGAGCAGGTCTTTTAAAGTAAATGAAGGGAATACAATTTCTTACTCAGCAAGGAATAGCCCTTCTAGGCCATACTGAGTCTGAAGGAAATCTGAAGCAACTAATGCTAATGTGGAGCCATTAAGATGAAGTGGTTAAAACCTGGGTCAAGGAAAATCGCTACACTTGTTATCAAACCGTAAATGAGTTCTTTCAATTATGGGTCAAAATTTGCTACTAGAAAAAAAATAAAGGAAGGAAGCCCTGCATGGTTTTCAGTTATTGCAGATGAAGCAACTGATGTTTGCCATACTGAACAGCTGAACTTATCAATACGCTGGGTGAATGATCAGTATGAAGGTCTTGAAGATCCCATAGGCTTATTCCGAGTACCTGATACAAAAGCCGAGACCTTATTTACGTTGATCAAAGATCTCCTTATAAGGTGTAGCCTTTCATTAGATTTATGTCGGGGGCAAGTATCATAATGATGGTGCAGCCAATATGCAAGGAAACGAACAGGAGTAGTGGCACGATTTTTAAGGGAAAATCCGGCAGCTATACCTGTGCACTGTTTCGCCTATTCTTTGAATTTGTGTCTTCAGGGAACTGGAAGGCAGATAGTATGCATAAGAAATGCTTTGGACATAGTGAAAGAAATTGGCAAACTAATTTATTTTCTCCCAAAAATCTCATATATTCTCTTCAAAGCTCCAGTAAGCATGTGATGACACATGAGCCTTAAGTTGTTTTGCCCGACAAGGTGGACTGCTCAAACCTCAGCAATTAATGCTGTTCTCAAAGATTATTGTGTGCTTCTACAGACATTAGAAGAAATTCATGCAGCCACCCATGATGAGTATGGCAAGAAAGCAAATGGTTTGCTGCAGTCACTGGAAAAGTTCAATAATTACACTATTTGGCCTCATGCTCAGCCACCGATTGTTCAGTGCAGCCGAACAAGTATCACTTGTTCTACAAAAGAAAAACATAGCAATTCAAGATGCTCTAGCTGCTGTTGAAACAGCAAAGAATATTTTCAAACATATCTGATCTGAGGAAGAGTTCAATCGATTCTACAAAGAGTGTATTCAATTTTCTGAGAAGGACGGAATTGGACAACCAGTGCTACCTAGGAGTAGGAAACAACCTGCACATTATGACAGTGGAAGTGAACCCTATCAGTTCAATTCAGTGAAGGTCTACTTACAGAAAATTCTACTTTGAAGCCTGTTATTGATGGTCCCACGAACCTCAATCCCGGACCTGTGAAACAAGAACTGGTCCCAGTCTTTGGTTTTGATGGTCCCACGAACCTCAAGCATGACACTGTGAAACAAGAACTGGTCCCAGCCTTTGGTTTTGATGGTGACCTATACCTTAGGTTATAGCTTTGATTACCAGAGTAGACCTCTATGTTTTCCTTTCACTGGACCAACCAATCAATGATGGGATCCTCATAAAGCTTGTAGGAGGATGAGATAACATTCATTGTTTGAAAACTCTATATATTATACAGAGAAAAAAGATTACACAATGATAATGTCATGTGACTTGATCAGATGATAATCATGTGATCCTTACAGTCATAGATCACATGACCTGTACAAGATGGTGATCATGTAACCCAGACAGCCATAGGTCATGTGATTTGGACCAGATGGTGGTCATGTAATCAAGACCAGCACAGATCACTTGACTTAAACCAGATGCTGGTTATGTTACCCAGTCCAGGTGGTAGTCATGTGACCCAACCATTCGTAAATCATGCAGGTTGGACCAGGTGATGGTCATGTGACCCAGGCTATCATCATGCTTGCAGCATGCGTGCTCAATAGCAGATCTGCTGCCAGAGACAGACTGATTAAAAAAATACTGGTGTGCATTGATGATGCCTGCTCCACCAACATCTGTAAGGACAGTCAACGAAGGTCCTGATATGTGTCTTGCTTGCCTGACAGCTATTTATTAACTATCGGCTTGGCTGCATTTGTGACTGTTTGTGTGGACACTTCCTTTTGATTTGTTAGCAGCCTGTCCCTGAAAAGCATCCTTCCTAGCTTGGATAACTGTGTTTTTGCCACCTTTATACTTGGACCACTAACTACTGGCTTTGTCTAAACAACAGGATGGCAGCCTTACCGAGCTCCCTTGGCTTTCCAGCAAACTTAACCGTGCCAGGAGGTTGCCGTCTATACAATCCTCCTGCAAACATAGACATATGGACTTGCTTGTATCAACATCATCTTCTTCATTATAAGTTATCCCCAATAAAGCATTGTGCACATACGCACTTGAATTGTCACAACAGCAAGAGTGCAAGAAGTATGTCACTCACTTGCCAAGTAAGTTCACTGTGGTCTCATAGGTATTATCTATCTGAACCTTGAAGATTTGGTTCATGCAGAAGATTAGGATGTTTATGAGCTGGGTGAGTTTACTTCCACATATTATATATACGTATAGGTAGAATTTGGGGAAGGGGAGGGGAGGAGGGGGGGTGGGGGGGGGGGGGGGGGGGGTGGAAGGTTCTGCCTGGGACTATCTGAAATGAGGGAGTAGTGGACTACAGTGTCTGCACCTGGGTAGGTGTGCTTTATATGTCACATGGAACTTATCCATGATGAGTCGGCAGTCTGAAGTCTAGGGTAGGGCAAAACTTTCAGTCCATTCTTTAGCTCGATTATGGTATGCGGTATTTATTGTTCTCCTGAAGTTTCCGAGAATTGATGACAATGCTGGGATTTTAGACATGGAATACAAGATAATACACTGAGACAGGAATAGAAGATAATGCACTGAGACAGGGAATAGAAGATCATGCACCAAGACATGGAATAGAAGATCATACTGAGACAAGGAATAGAAGATCATGCACTGGGACAGGGAATAGAAGATCATGCAGTGAGACATAGAATAGAAGATCGTGCACTGAGTCATGGAATAGAAGATCATGCACTGAGACAGGGAATAGAAGATCATGTGAGACAGGGAATAGAAGATCATGCAATAAGAGAGGGAATAGAAGATCATGCACTGAGACAGAGAATAGAAGATCATGCACTGAGACAGGGAATAGAAGATCATGTGAGACAGGGAATAGAAGATCATGCAATAAGACAGAGAATAGAAGATCATGCACTGAGACAGGGAATAGAAGATTATGAACTTAGACGAGGGAATAGAAGATCATTGAGATTGGAAATAGAAGATCATGCACTAAAACAGGGAATAGAAGATCATGTACTGAGACATGGAATAGAAGACCATGTGCTGAGACAGGGAATAAAAGATCATGCACTGAGACAGGGAATAGAATAATCATGCACTGAGACAGGGAATAGTAGATCATGCACTGAGACAGGGAATAGAAGATCATGCAATGAGACAGGGAATAGAAGATCATGCACTGAGACTGGGAATAGAAGACCATGTGCTGAGACAGGGAATAAAAGATCATGCACTGAGACAGGGAATAGAATAATCATGCACTGAGACAGGGAATAGAAGATCATGCACTGGGACATGGAATAAATGATCATGCACTGACACATGGAATAGAAGATCATGCTCTGAGACAGAAAATAGAAGATCATGCAATAAGACAGTGAATAGAACATCATGCACTGAGACAGGAAATAGAAGACCATCCACTGAGAAGGGAAATACAAGATCATTGACACAGGCAATAGAAGATCCTGCACTGAGACATGGAATAGAAGATCATGCACTGAGATAGGGAATAGAAGATCCTGTGACAGGATCATGCACTGAGACATGGAATAGAAGATCATTGAGATTGGAAATAGAAGATCATGCACTAAAACAGGGAATAGAAGATCATGTACTGAGACATGGAATAGAAGACCATGTGCTGAGACAGGGAATAGAAGATCATGCACTGAGACAGGGAATAGAAGATCATGCAATGAGACAGGGAATAGAAGATCATGCACTAAGACTGGGAATAGAAGACCATGTGCTGAGACAGGGAATAAAAGATCATGCACTGAGACAGGGAATAGAATAATCATGCACTGAGACAGGGAATAGAAGATCATGCACTGGGACATGGAATAAATGATCATGCACTGACACATGGAATAGAAGATCATGCTCTGAGACAGAAAATAGAAGATCATGCAATAAGACAGTGAATAGAACATCATGCACTGAGACAGGAAATAGAAGACCATCCACTGAGAAGGGAAATACAAGATCATTGACACAGGCAATAGAAGATCCTGCACTGAGACATGGAATAGAAGATCATGCACTGAGATAGGGAATAGAAGATCCTGTGACAGGATCATGCACTGAGACATGGAATAGAAGATCATGCACTGAGACAGGGAATAGAAGATCCTGCGACAGGGAATAGAGGATCATGCACTGAGACATGGAATAGAAGATCAAGCACTGAGACAGGGAATAGAAGATCATGCACTGAGACATGGAATAGAAGATAATGCACTGAGACAGGGAATACAAGATCCTGAGACAGGGAATAGAAGATCATGCGCTGAGACAGGGAATAGAAGATCATGCACTGAGGCAGGGAATAGAGGATCATGCACTGAGACAGGAAATAGAAGACCACGCACTGAGACATGGAATGGAAGATCATCTGAGACATGGAATAGAAGATCCTGAGACAGGGAATAGAGGATCATACTGAGTCATGGAATAGAAAATCATGCAATGAGACATGGAATAGAAGATCATGCACTGAGACATGGAATAGAAGATCATGCACTGAGACAGGGAATAGAAGATTCTGAGACAGGGAATGGAGGATCATGCACTGAGACAGGAAATAAAAGACCATGCACTGAGACAGTGAATAGAATAAACATGTACTAAGACAGGGAATAGAAGATCCTGAGACAGGGAATTTAAGTTCATGCACTGAGACATGGAATAGAAGATCATGCACCGAGACAGGGAATAAAAGATCATCACTGAGACTGGAAATAGAAGACCATGCACTGAGACAGGGAATAGAAGATCTTGCACTGTAAGGAATAGAAGATCATGCACTGAGACAGGGAATAGAAGATTATGAACTTAGACGAGGGAATAGAAGATCATTGAGATTGGAAATAGAAGATCATGCACTAAGACAGGGAATAGAAACTGAGACATGGAATAGAAGATCATGCACTGAGACAGGGAATACAAGATCCTGAGACAGGGAATAGAAGATCATGCTCTGAGACAGGGAATAGAAGATCATGCACAGAGGCAGGGATAGAGGATCATGCACTGAGACAAGAAATAGAAGACCACGCACTGAGACATGGAATGGAAGATCATCTGAGACATGGAATAGAAGATCCTGAGACAGGGAATAGAGGATCATACTGAGTCATGGAATAGAAAATCATGCACTGAGACATGGAATAGAAGATCATGCACTGAGACATGGAATAGAACATCATGCACTGAGACAGGGAAGAGAAGATAATGCACTGAGACAGGAAATAGAAGACCATGCACTGAGTCATGGAATGGAAGATCATCTGAGACATGGAATAGAAGATCCTGTGACAGGGAATAGAGGATCATACTGAGTCTCATGGAATAGAAGATCATGCACTGAGACAGGGAATAGAAGATTCTGAGACAGGGAATGGAGGATCATGCACTGAGACAGGAAATAAAAGACCATGCACTGAGACAGTGAATAGAATAAACATGTACTAAGACAGGGAATAGAAGATCCTGAGACAGGGAATTTAAGTTCATGCACTGAGACATGGAATAGAAGATCATGCACCGAGACAGGGAATAAAAGATCATCACTGAGACTGGAAATAGAAGACCATGCACTGAGACAGGGAATAGAAGATCTTGCACTGTAGGGAATAGAAGATCATGCACTGAGACAGGGAATAGAAGATTATGAACTTAGACGAGGGAATAGAAGATCATTGAGATTGGAAATAGAAGATCATGCACTAAGACAGGGAATAGAAACTGAGACATGGAATAGAAGATCATGCACTGAGACAGGGAATACAAGATCCTGAGACAGGGAATAGAAGATCATGCTCTGAGACAGGGAATAGAAGATCATGCACAGAGGCAGGGATAGAGGATCATGCACTGAGACAAGAAATAGAAGACCACGCACTGAGACATGGAATGGAAGATCATCTGAGACATGGAATAGAAGATCCTGAGACAGGGAATAGAGGATCATACTGAGTCATGGAATAGAAAATCATGCACTGAGACATGGAATAGAAGATCATGCACTGAGACATGGAATAGAACATCATGCACTGAGACAGGGAAGAGAAGATAATGCACTGAGACAGGAAATAGAAGACCATGCACTGAGTCATGGAATGGAAGATCATCTGAGACATGGAATAGAAGATCCTGTGACAGGGAATAGAGGATCATACTGAGTCTCATGGAATAGAAGATCATGCACTGAGACAGGGAATAGAAGATTCTGAGACAGGGAATGGAGGATCATGCACTGAGACAGGAAATAAAAGACCATGCACTGAGACAGTGAATAGAATAAACATGTACTAAGACAGGGAATAGAAGATCCTGAGACAGGGAATTTAAGTTCATGCACTGAGACATGGAATAGAAGATCATGCACCGAGACAGGGAATAAAAGATCATCACTGAGACTGGAAATAGAAGACCATGCACTGAGACAGGGAATAGAAGATCTTGCACTGTAGGGAATAGAAGATCATGCACTGAGACAGGGAATAGAAGATTATGAACTTAGACGAGGGAATAGAAGATCATTGAGATTGGAAATAGAAGATCATGCACTAAGACAGGGAATAGAAACTGAGACATGGAATAGAAGATCATGCACTGAGACAGGGAATACAAGATCCTGAGACAGGGAATAGAAGATCATGCTCTGAGACAGGGAATAGAAGATCATGCACAGAGGCAGGGATAGAGGATCATGCACTGAGACAAGAAATAGAAGACCACGCACTGAGACATGGAATGGAAGATCATCTGAGACATGGAATAGAAGATCCTGAGACAGGGAATAGAGGATCATACTGAGTCATGGAATAGAAAATCATGCACTGAGACATGGAATAGAAGATCATGCACTGAGACATGGAATAGAACATCATGCACTGAGACAGGGAAGAGAAGATAATGCACTGAGACAGGAAATAGAAGACCATGCACTGAGTCATGGAATGGAAGATCATCTGAGACATGGAATAGAAGATCCTGTGACAGGGAATAGAGGATCATACTGAGTCTCATGGAATAGAAGATCATGCACTGAGACATGGAATAGAAGATCATGCACTGAGATAGGGAATAGAAGATCCTGAGACATGGAATAGAAGATCATGCACTGAGACAGTAAATAGAATAATCATGCACTGAGACAGGAAATAGAAGATCCTGAAACAGGGAATATAAGTTCATGCACTGAGATTGGGAATAGAAGACCATGCACTGAGACAGCAAATAGAAGACCATGCACTGAGACATGAATAAACAGCCAGACTTTTAAAGGTTGCTGAGATTGCCTTTGTCTGGTGTTAAAACAGTTGTCTTGGTTCCTTGTTTAAGTGATCCAAAAACTAGACTAGTATCACAAAACACGATTGATCAGGTATTGAAGTATTACAGAGCTCACACACTTACACACAACAAAAATGAATACAGTGATCATCACAGACATAAGTTAAAATATCGACCACATACATCGAAATATGCAAAGAACTACACATATGTACCATAAGCAATCCTTGAATAATAGACCAACCAAATATGTTGCACATCACAAAGTATGATTGCTTTCTCCATATATTCTAGACAAGAAGAACAAATATCACACAGAAAATATGAATGTGTCTATAAAATAACTAAGGCATTGACTGCAGAGGGGAAAACATACACATTCACGCTGCTATTATAAAAATACCACCACACTCAAGGATATTTTACTCAAGCTAGCTTTGGATTCTTCAACAGAAGCTTGCAGATGTTTCTGCAAGAGAAGTATCTGGCCTATACAGGAATTACAAACCATGCATCTGGAAAGTAAAACTTGAAAGTCATAGCATGTGCTGTGATTATATCTCTACTTGCACAGGTAAGTTTTACTCACGACTGCATTAATCAACCTACACAATATACATACAATGTAATGCTATCACTCATCTTCTGTATAGCCAGCAGAGTATGATAAAAATTATGATCCCATTATCACATACAGCAAGTAAGATAGGTATCACAGTCATCACATTCCTAATTATCCGGTGAGTGCAAAATTAGCAATTGTCCTAAAGGACAGATTTTAAACTAGCAGCAATGCAAGTGTAAGTCATGAACTGATTTCTAGTCATCTGATTCATCATCATCTGATCCGGAGTCCTGCCAGTGTGACTGCAACAAGGAATGTAATGCATCATATGTGTATGAGTGGATTCCTTGCATCTTCTCAGCTTACTGTAGCTGGCACTTTGCTTCCTGATGAAGGCTAGAGCATCTAGTAGAAACATCCAGAGAATAAATCTCAAATTGATTTTTGAGGTCATTGTAACCTGCATCTCCCTGGTAAGATCACAACTCACCTACTGTTCACAGATATGGCATGTTCACCTAATCAAAAGCATCGAGGCTCTTGAAAAAATACAATCTCGATCAAATAGTTCACTCATAATGTAATTAGACTGACCTCCCTCAATCTTCTCCCTCTTACATTTTGGATTGGATTTCTATACATCCTCTTCTTGGTGAAACTTCTCAAGCAACCTGCAACAATATTGATCTTATGCAGTTTTAACACAAACAAGATTCTTATCTCTTCATCTTCCAATACAAATTTCACAGATCCTCCACAACCCGCCACTAAGTATTTCAGTCGTGTTATCCCTCTATGGAACTCATTAAACTACTATCAACCTCTCCTATTCTATCTCATCAATTAAAAGAAACCTACTTTGCAAGTTGTGGAACATTTTCCTAGATAAATCTATTTTGTTTACGTTCTTATTTTCATTGCCACTACTCTTATGAAACTTCTCTTTCTCTTAATTAGATTATAGGCAACACTAGCTATTGGTGCTTGACCTGCAACCTCCCACACCTTTTCATGTACTCATACTATACCCTACACATGATGGTATGAATTTATTGGACCAAAATGTGGTAAAGGGACAAAACGTGTGAAAGAGTACTGTTGATCTTGTGGGATCCTCAGATGTTGCAAGGGTGATGTCAGCTTCCTATAAGGGTCTGATGTTGGATGACCTTGTCACATGAATGCACATGATGGACGATCAGACAGCAGGAAAGGATAGCCTGCACCTCAGCCAATTGAATGCATATGATGATCGGAGAGCAGCAAATGATAGCCTGCACCTCAACCAATTGAATGCACATGGATGATCGAAGCAGCAAAGGATAGCCTGCACCTCAGCCAATTGATGATGACAGAGAGTATGCTTCTGTTGTTTTCAGGCAAGCATATCTGCCACCAGCTTTTTGTAGCAAGTTATTGCTTCCCGTCGCATCCCCCCAGTGGTGGAAAACACAAGAGTTGTGAAGACTCCATGCTCAACATCTCGAACACACTATGCCTGCTTCTTGATGTCCTCATGCTACTTGTAGAGAATCCTGAGCTGTTGCTCGGTGTGTTCGGGTAAAAAAACAAAATATGCATCATGAGCAGCAGATGAGAATGCTCTTGCATGAATGTCAAGATTAGCATCATCAGTAGTGATGGCTGTATGACAGGTCATGGATTCACCATTGAGTGGTTGGAGGTTTGGATAGGTGGCTAAACTGTTTATCAGAGAGCAGTGAGGCTCTATCATTGTGGAGTATTGTGGGGTTTATTCCTGATGAAGGCTAGAGCAACATCAAGAGAGTAAATTTGGATATTCAGCCTAAATAATTATGATGAAATATTGGACTATCTGTGGGTTACTCTCAGCTGACTTCATATGCTTTAAGATTTGCATACAAATATGGAATTAGTCTGGTCTTAACACCTCTTTCACTTGAATGCCGTAATAATTGAACTATGCCTCTAGCATTATGAGTTCTGTAATGCGTATGAACAACAGTAAAATTATAGCATGGACATCCAAAGAGATCTAATAGTTGGGCATCAGCAAGATGCTCTAGCTACATGCTGAGAAAGATAATAGTTGAACTGGAGCCATTTTTAAATTGATACAGGAGGACATTTGGGACGGGATGAAACAATGGAGAAATTTGTAGTCGATTTTATTGGCTTCGATGACTTCAGACATTCGTGAATCTGATATTTGCCTGAGGTGCAGTGATGCAAAATTGATAAAGCCAATTCTGTCATACACGTAAAACCTAAAGTATGGCAAGAGATATGTCACACATGTTTTGTTCTTTTCAGTTTGGCATTGAACTTAGTTGTCCCACTTCCAGTTACCCTGAATGGCAACCAATATATTATTACTCCTGTTAATTATTTTTCAAGTGGCCAGAAGCAGAGACTATCAAGGACAAGAAGGCAGAAACTGTGCCCATTTTTTTTTTTTTTTGCTTCCATTGATATGTCGGTAATCAAGTTTACGTTGAAATTTTTGTTTAGATTTGAGTGTCCAAAATCAATTAATTATTTCCGATCAAGGATGGAATTCGTCAACAAAGTGAATTGAAGTATTTTTCAGTTAACCAAAGTTCAACACAAAGAGACTTCTGCTTATCACCATCAGAGTAACAGTCTTGTCGAGCATTTCAATGAAGTAAAGAAAGCAAGTAAAAAATGATTGGGATCGACACACATTGATGGAATTTTATTTGCATATCACACTTTAGTGTCGTAATTTACAATATTCTCTCCGTTTTAAACAATATTCTGCAAGTGTGAATTATAGAAGTAATTTTTATTGTAAATTTGTTGTTGGTTTTTGTGTAGTAAACCAGTACTTCCTAGAGGCCGAAGATTGAAGGTCACAAGAAGATGGTCTGATGATACAAGTATACCATTGCATAGATGAGAACTGGCATCCACTTTGCAGCTAAATTCATGATCTGGCACAGATCAGATATCAGAAGGATATGATAAATTCGACAAAAATATAAGGTGGTTCAATTTATGTACCAGAAGTATTGTTGAGTAACTCTGAAAGATGCAGCCATAAAGGTGGAAAATTTGAGAAGCAATGGTTATCACCAAATGTGATCGATTGAGGAACGTCTTGATAAGTGTGTATATACAAGCTTGCCAATTTATCATGTGGGTGTGTATTTCAAAAGGCAGTCAACCATGTCTACTGAAAGAATAATTTGGTCCCAATTTGTCTCAGGCCTCTTCTCAATACACAACTACTCAGAATTCTTCTTGTACCTTAAAGTGTGATGGTGATGAGTCGATCACTATCATTCATGATTCTTCAACCTCATGAAAGCTTGACATCATCACTTCCTTCACTTTTGCCCACCTCGAAGCCTACAGTCAATGATATATCAACTCCATCTCTGCATGTTAATAAACCTGAGTTGCAATGTGTACAAACTCAACTTAGTAGAGTACATGTATAGCTCTAATACAAATGACAAGGTATGTGATAGCTTGTTAATGTCTTTCCCTTAAAAGCTGTCAACCTTTGTCTACTGAAAGAATAATTTGATCCCAATTTGTCTCAGGCCTCTTCTCAATATACAACTTCATCTTCTACCTTGAATTTTGATGGTTATGAGTCTATCACTATCATTCATGATTCTTCAACCTCATATGAAAGCTTGACATCATCACACCTTCACTTTTGCCACCCTCGAAGCTACTGCAGTCAATAGTATATCAACTCCATCTCTGCATGCATGTTAATAAACCTGCATGCATGTTGATAAACCTGAGTTGATCAACCTACAATGTACACAAACTCAACTTAGTATAATTATATATGTATAGGTACAGCTCTAGTACAAATGAAAGAAATACAAAATATGTGATAGCTTGTTAATGTCGTTGCTTTCCAGTGCAAAGCCACAACTCGAGCAGCAGAGATTGGAGTTCCTATCTCCTACTGAGCCGAGTGTGAGAATTATAAGCCACATTCATGTTTTAAAATGCTAGACCTACACTCTATGATACTAAATTATACACTATACAGTTGGCAAAGTAGGTTTTCCTTCAAATGTAACTTTTATCGCAAATACTCAGCAGCAATATGCAGATATTGTTGCTATAGGTCTGTCATTGCACACCAAATAACTTGCTTTTTTCAGATTTCGCTGAAGTACCACCACCTCCAATTGTTAGTCACAAAGTGAGTTTTAGAGTGCAAATTATTGTTATTTACATTTCGTATTGCAGGATCTTTGAAATCCACAATGTCGACATGATCCAGTGTGTGTAAGGAAGCTCATGCTTGGGAAAATGTGAAAAGAAAGAGCTTCATAATTTGACTATGTGGAAACTCCAGCTATTAATGTGGAAAAGTATATACCCCCAAAACCTCAACCAAATCTATGGATAACAGAACTGAATTTGTATGATTCTGAAAGAGACTCCTACTCAATAAAAGTTAGTAGTATAATTGATGCTGCTCAAAGCTTGATCAAGGAGCTGTGCCTTATTGACAGTCTTCAGAACGTCAGTGGCGGTGTCATAATCAGATTCACAGTTGAATAAACTGAGTTTATCCATGCAGTCAAGGGTCTTTGGATTCTTGTCTCCACTGTTGGCACTGTCCATCCTACACTGACAGTATGGCAGTGCATACAAGACTGTGAGCAGTTTTGTTCAGAGACAGATGCTGCACTGTTTAATACGAGATCTAATGAGGTGTATTTAAAATGCATTGATGTTCAATAGCAGTATATGGAGGATCAGACTGTGTTGTTCGTAGCTTATGCAACGGTGTGATGGTGTGATGGATTGTCGCCGAGGTTTCAAAGGTAGCGCTATGAATGTATTATTGTATACAGTAGCAATGAAGACGGAACACAACTCAGTTGAACAAACTTAGCCAAACTCAGATAACTAAGAGATATATATGCAGAGAACAGAACAGCCAGTAGCTTGTATAATTATATATATAAGGTAAGTGACTTTTTATAGACACAGCAACACACAACAATGTTCTAGCAGAATCCTGCACAAACACAAACACACACCTAAGGGTGAAGTATTAATGCAGCAGCAGGATCTAGCAGGTTTGTGCAAGTTTTATGCAAAATCCTGCAGGCTACTGTTAAGCCTGACCACAACTACTAACCACAAGCTACACACATGCTAACTATAAACAACTACACAAAGTTCGAAGTCAATAGCACAGACACATTGTCCTGAAAGTTTCCACTTTATCCAAGATGCATTGTTATGAATGCAGAACCATTTCCTTATGACAAGACGAGAAGAAGGCTGTCAAGAGTATATATACAAGCTGCCAGAGTTTGAAGAAATGGTACAATCTTTCTTTTTCAAGGATGTTTCCATTTGGTGTTAATGTCCAGCATTCAATGGAAATGTTGCATGTCTATCAGCACTATATGTTTATGACTGACAAATAGTAATACTGACAAATAGTAATAGTAATAATTGCTATTGAAGGAGGCATTGCACATCAGCCTAGCACCAAAGTGTTAGTGGTTGAATTGTGATTGTGGAATGGACTTGCCTGACCACTCTCAAGAGCCAGAACTTGAAGCCATGACCACCATAATTGTTCTTCAGTAATTTATCATTCCTTGTTGATGTTTTAATATCAAGCACGCCTTTTTTAAATTCTTATTACTATTATTATCATCATCATCATCATTATTATTATTATTATTTTAACCAGCTGTTTAATATTTTATCAGTATTATATACATACAAAATTTGTACTATGTTACTGTTTAAATGTTAAAAATAAATAATGAAGGCAATAACAAACAAACAAAACAATGAGGAATAAAGAATGCAGTTACAATTTTTATAATAATCAATTAACAAAAATACCAAAAAGATTAACTAATCAACATAAATAAATAACTAAAAAGCCAACTCCCGAATGACCCGAAAACAGACAAGGCATTACCCCGCTGGACAGCCACTGAGAGACGCTGAAGGAGGTGAGCACGTGCATTCACCTCCCCAGTTCTTTGCCTTATCGTGAGGCTGAGCTCCTTTAGGAAAGCCATCAACCTGTTCCCGATGACCCCCAATGATTTGATGGCCACAGGCACAAAAAAGTGGCAAGGATCTAGGCTGGCATACTTGGCGACTTTTTCTCCTCATCAGCCATAGCAGCCACAGCTCCAGCACTACTCACTGCTACATCTGATATGACTGGGAAAATGTATCTGGACAGGTTGCATCCCACACACCATGGTTACCCCATCAGGCCTTTTTCCATCAGAACGAATGAGACCCGACGGTTCCATCCTGGAAGGAGCACCTGCAAATGACAATGCCCGGAAGAGGATGTCATTCATGGTGGTATGACAGTGAAACGTCCTTCGCTCCTCTTGCAGCTAAGACATATCATCATCATCATTGTCATCATTATTATATAATTATTATAATTATTATCGTCATTATTATTATCATCGTCATTATTATTATTATGATGTTATTATTATTATTTTATATTTTTATTTTATTATTAATATTATCCATCATCATCATCATCATCATCATCATCATCATCATCATCATCATTATTATTATTATTATTATTTTAATAAAAGAAAATGTCATCAGAGTCTGAATCCAAGTTATCTGTGGTACCCGCAACCGAAACTGCATTACCTCTCTGCACCACAACAGAAAGCCTCTGCAGGAGGTAGTGAAGGAAGTTCTTCTCTCCAGTCGCTTGAAAGAGACGATGATTATTATTATTATTATTATTATTATTATTATCATTATTATTATTATTATCATTATTATTATTATTATTATTATTATTATTATTAATATTATTATTATTATCATTATTATTAGTATTGTTGTTGTTGTTGTTATTATTATTATTATTGTTATTATTGTTGTTGTTATCATTGTTATCATTGTTATTGTTGTTGTTGTTATTATTATTATTATTATTATTATTATTATTATTATTATTATTATTATTATTATTATTATTATTATTATTATTTTTATTTTTTTTATTTTTATTACTATTATTATTATTATTATTATATATATATTATACATATATATAGATATCGCCCTATATATAACTACCAATAAAGAACTAGCTAGCTAATTTAAGTAAGAATAGTCATCACTAGTATACCGACTAGTGCCTAACACTGCTGCAGTGTTCCCACGCTGGATTGCAATGGAAATTCTCTGGAGGAGAAAATGATGGGAATGTGGTTCGTCGCACTTTGCTTTGAGACGGCCACCTAACTCCCGAAGGAACAAAGATGCCTCCCCTCCAAACACTCCAGTATTATTATTATTATTATTATTATTATTATTATTATTATCACTATTATTGTTGGGAAGTTAGGGATGTCGCAGGTCGGTTATATAGACAAGAGGTAGGAATAGTAGCTTCAATCTGTACACTCAACTGGGTTCTGCCTGGGCCTCCTAGGCCAGCTCCTTTAACCCTTTCACTGATAACTTTATTTCATTAAACACAACCTATGTGAATATATGCCTTGCTATCTCAGCAATACTTCATAACACTCCCTAGCAACCATACCACGTGATAGCATTTGTAATGACAAACATTGTTGTTAGTGTTTGTTGCCATAGAAAATACCACAAAACCACATTGAGGTGAATGTCATTTGAACTTGGTGTTTTGATGTTTGTATATCCAGTAAAAATATAAGCTACCTTCATGATATTTTAGTTATTTTTTATCATTATAGATTACAAGGAAAAGAAAAATACAAGATGCACTGTGAATACTCTATAGCATAAGCAATAATGTGAAATAGGTTTCATGAAACAAAATGAAGTGCCTTATCACAGGAATGAGGGTTTTGAATGTGTCTTCATAACAATGAATACATATTACTTTACATCTAGTGTGTAGCACAATTTGATATCTTGATCTGAATTATATATAACATTCCAGAAGTGTAAATACATTATATGCATGCTAGCACAACACATGACCATCACAATGAATCACAGAACATGAACATAATATAACACAGAGAGAAAATGCCATGCAGAAACCAATAAGCAACAAACAACAACAGATTGAAGTAAAACACAAGGACACTTATATACTGGGTGAAGTATGGTTTGATCTTTGAAGAGAAAAGTCATTTTTTGAGGTAACTGGGAAAAAATTAACATTTTTTTCGTAGACGACCCATGAAAAAGAAAACTAAAACAGCCTTTGCAGTTCATGCTGCTTACTCACTGCACAGCCAAACTCACAGTCAAATGCCTTCTTCATCGCTAAGCTTCTTCCAAATTGTCAGCTCAAATGAGAGCAAAGGTGTTTTTTCATTCACTCATTAATATTTTACAGTACAAAATATGAAGAATGTACTAAGAGCATAACGGCAAGGTCTGTTGATAGCCTATTAAATTAAGTGACAATAACAACAATAACATTGACAAGTACTTATTTAATGGTTGACTTAAAGTTAGTTATGCTAGAGGAATGCAGACATTTACTGCAGGGGCATTGATAGTGGTAGGTACATGAGTCAACTGTATCGAAGTTCTGATGGAAGTGTGTCCATAGGAATTCGGTTATGTACAATTTGATGGTATTGAGGGAAGATCTCAGGTCGATTGGAGGAAGAGAATTCCAAAGGCGAGGAATACGATTAAAATAAAAATGTCTAGATGATTTAGTTGGTGCTGTAGTGTGTTGAAGTTTGTAGTGAGAGGAAGACCTAGTGTTGGAGTTCGAGAAGGAGATGAATGCAGTGATACAGAAGTGTTGTGTTGGATGTTTCAAACTTTTAATGAAAACGAGGATGTCACACAATTCGAAATAATATAAAGTGGAAGAATATGAAGAGAAATAAGCCGTGATTTGTAGTCTGCAGAGAAGTTGTTTAGAATGTATTTAGATGCTCGTTTTGGGACTTTTTCAAGCACTAGAAAATGAGGTCCCCAGATCGGGGAGCAATACAATAGATGTGAGCGAACTAGTGATAGATAGTGTCTCTTAGCAGTTATGGAGTTGCAGAAGGTTCTTCTAATCATGCCAAAAGATCTATAGGATTTTGCGATAATGTGCTGGTAGTGTCTTGACCAAGTGAGGTTACTGGACATAATTACTCCAAGATCCTTATAATGATCAGAAGAAGAAATGATGGTGTTATTTATACTACACTAGGTGGGTAGGATGGATGCAGGTTTAGAAAGAAAACGGACATGTACACACTTCCCTTCATTAAAGGCATATTCCAGAATTTGGCCCAGACACTAATAGCATTTAGGTCATTCTGGAGATTGAGTATGTCGGAGGGAGAAGTTATGCCCTTTAAAGTTTTGGTACATCAGCAAAAAGAAGAACTTAGGGGATAAGACAGAGAAAGGCAGATCATTGATAATAAAATAGGTCCGAGTATGTTACCCTGGGTAATCTCAGAGAGAACTGGAAGTATACCCGACTGATGATCGTTGGTGGAGACACATTGTTGTCTATTTGACAAGTAGGCTTGGAACCACATCCAGAGGTTACCAGTAATGCCAGAAGACCACAGTTTTAGTAACAGCTCAGGGTGAGAAACTTTTTCGAAGGCCTTTTTAAAGTCGAGATATATGGTGTCAGTAAAAGTGTGGTTGTAGTGTGAACTATAGATGGAATCCAAAAAGATTAGGAGTTGCTGGATTGAGGAGCGGTTTCTGAGAAAACCAAATTGATGTTTTGAAATAACTGTGTTAATGATGAAATCATTAATCTTGCTGTATATGATATGCTCAAGGATCTTGGATGTACAGCTCAATATAGAAATAGGTCTATAGTTACTGATAGAAGCCTTATGACCAGATTCAGGGGGGTAATTTCCATATGAAAGTTGGGGGAGCCAAAAGCAGTATTAAAGCTGCTTACTCTAGGGGAGTCTCTAGGGGAGTCTCTAGATACTCATCCAGGATATTTTGAAAAATAGGAGTAATTAGAACTACAGACTTTGGGGTAAATTAGTGTTGAAAATATTTTCATTTTAGTAATCACCCAAACAAATAACATAACCAGATGACAAACAGTATACTAGCACTAACATCTAAGAGAGAGAAAGAGACTATCATTCACATCTAAGAAATGGAAAAGTGGCCGAAGATGGATGAACACCTCTCTACTCTATCCACAAAGTCATTTGTCACTTGCTTGAGGCTCAGTTCCTTCACCAGCTCTTTATGCACTGTGCATGTCATGAGATGATTGAGGCAGTTGTTCGACATTGTTGTACGAAGGTAAGACTTCACCCTTCTCAGCGCTCGTTCAGAGCTTGCATTAGTTGCCGGCATAACCAGAACAACCTTAACCAAAGACATGACCTCTGGTATGAGGGGCCAGATGCTTTTGTTCTTTTTGAGGAAATCAACGACATTTTGCAATGTATCACCACCACCTTCATCTTGACTGAAACTGCGATAGGACTCTGCCATTATAGATAGCTGGATTCTTAGGTATAAGGGTCAAACTCAGTGTAGAACTCACATAGTTCGTCAACATTTTGTGAGACATCCTCCCCCAATGTTCCTTTCACTAGGACCTTCTCACAGGTTGCATACGTGGTGTAGTCCTTCTGATTAAAACACTCTTCAATGCAGCTAGCTACAGTGTCCACACCCTCAAAATAGATTTGGCGGTAAAAGTTCTCTACATTGGTATGGTGCTCATGTTGAGCATTAACCTCACTATACTTGATGGCATCTTACGGTGACGTGGAAGTGAAGGCTCTTTTAGTTCCAACTTCACAGCAGCTTGAGTTACTTTTGTCCAATGGAGGCTTGCATCCCTGTCTGATCGTATTCCTCATAGAGGACAGTGACAGATAGCTTGGCATTCGCTTGAGCATCCACTGCACATAGCTCTGCCCTCTGAAGGCAAGTGCTGAGGTTATCTGAATGTGAAAGTATTACAATGGCAAGCTGAAGACCATAGAAGAATGCATTTTAGTCTCCACTCCAATTATACTTGCCTTCATTTATGAGTCTCTTTAATATGGTCTTGTGCCCAGTCCCATAGGATCATGAGAGTGCCATAATTTTTCAGAATAGCACTCGGTGATGGTTAGCAGACATTTTTCATTCAGTTTCTTGATTTGTGCAGCAACCCCGTTTTTTGTTCCAGTCATGGTCGAACATCCATCATAACATTGCCCACAGGCATCTTGAATTTTGAGATGCATGCGTAGCAGCACATCTTTTATGCAAGCAACAATTGTATCTGCATTGGTCTGACATCAGACCAATATATTCCTCACGTACTGTCATCTCATTCACCCAACGTATGCAAATCACAAGTTGTTCAATGTTGCTCACATCTGTACTCTCATCAGCCAAGATACTGTAACATCCAAATTCAGCTATGTCAGCTGCTATACCATGAAGCACTTTTAGAGCCATGATTTGTAAGATTTCATTCTGAGCATCTGGACTGATATGCTTGTCGTAAGACTTTTCAATCCAAATCAAAGCACTTTATCATCTTCAGCTCACAGAAGGAGGAGTTGCTTGAAATTTGACTCCTCCTCTTGCTTGCCCTTACGAAGGGCAATGCCCTGGCGGGCAAGATAGGATACACTTTGAATGATTTTCAGGAGGCAGTTCCTATTTTCCTCTTTCTGACTCTTAAGCTGCTCCTTCAGCTGCTCATCAATATGACAAGGTTGAGTTAACATAGCAACTGCATGCTTGTGACATAGCGAGCTTTCGTGCTTATGGAAACCCTTGTTTTTACACAGAGCATTTTTCCAATTTCTGAACCCATCAGACAAGAAGGAGGTTTCAGACCTTGTATCCAGCTTAAGCAGTCCCTTCAAATTGGCTGTGCCACAAGTGTGGCAAATAATAGTGTCTGAAATTGGAAGATAATGCAGCCATGAAAATTGCGAGTACCAGGCTGGTTGGAATGCTCGTTGATGACCCATCTTGCTTTTAGGGTATTTGATGTTGATTGGCTGGTAGGGAACTTGAGGAAGGGTATCCAGAGTCAGGGATATTCTACTGGCTTCTTGTTGCTGCTCCTGAGAGATATCAAAAGTACTTGTAGCTTGAGTCAAAGTCTAATTTTGCAAAAACAACTACAACAAAACAATCACAAAAGGGTTCACTGACATCAAAGGCTGAGATGCCACATAAAAATTGAGAGGCTTAATGTTGTTATCATGTGATGGATTATGACAGACGTACCTGTTCAGATTCTTCTGGGTTTTCTTCAACCTGTACATCTTGGCTATCAGATCCTTGGTCTTGATCATCAGCCTTCTCCTCAGACTCCCTTTGTCTCTTAGTTGGACTTTGACAAAAACTTAACAAGGAGGCTTGTCTTTTAGGCATGATTCACTCTGCAGCAGCACTAGCAATATATGGCCTGCTACACTGTTAGGGGTTCACTCTTATATTGCTTAGTATTCCGAAAAATGATTAACAGCACATTAGGTTTATAGCAGAACTCAACATAAGGCAGTGGAGAGCTTACTTATATAGGCACTCCACTGCTGTCATGGCAAAATCAAAATGAACCAATGAAATACATGAACTATATAAATGTCAAAATGATCCTAACAGCTAAAATGATCCTCACACCTAAAGTGTTAGTTCATGGTATGGTCTGAGGCTTTTTGGTGGTTGAGTTGTCAGGCTGTTATTCCTGACATACACTAACTGGTCACATGTATTGAACCGATCAGGGAACAAAGTTGTTGTTTTTACCAATATTATGGTGTTGTTCTATGGTGCTGTTCTATCTAGCATATTTCACACCAATTACAATTATGAATGTGCTATAACTTGTTAGTCAACACCTTCAACAGCTTGCGAAAACTCCCTTAGAAAATTTGTTTGGGCCAAAAGTTGATAGAAGCCTTATAACCAGATGATTTGAAGATTGGAGTGATGTAGTGTGTTTTCCATTCTGTGGGGATATTTTTTGAGTAAGGCACTTGGTGATTAGGTGATGAAGAGGACTAGAGATGGCGGTGGAACAAAGATAGGACCAATTGCTTTAAGGTAAGTGAGCCTGACACTTTGCTGAGCGATAGCAGAGCTTCATGGATCTACACTGGTCTGGCCAAGGTAGGATGAGATACCATCACCTTCTTCATCATTGTTTCCTCCCTCAGAGAGTTAAAAATTATCGTCCAGAACCCGAGAAAGCACAATCCTCCAAGGTTAGATGACCAGACATCTTGTTCATGGTGAAAAAGCTGCTCGAATTCTGAATGTGCTGCGTTTTTTCAATATTTTCCTCTTAGTTACCGAACGTCTATAAGCCTTTTATTTGGTAGGCAGAATGTAGCGGATATTTTTTAACCCTACGTAACGATCGATTTTTTTTAATCGATTTATTAATAACTTTTGGCGTATACGCTTCCAGTGAAAGAGGGAGGGACAGTTGCATTTTTGACCCACATGTATTTTTATCCTTGTGGTTATAATAATAATAAATAATAATAACAATGATTTTACAGTACAGTCATTTGTGATGCATATAATGATTGAGTTAGGAAAGATTCTGAAGGAATGCAAGTAAGTTCTACAGGCACCCAAGATTAATTTATTAGTAAATTATTTGAAGTTGGGAGGATTTGGAGTTGACATACAGCTGCTGCATGGACATGAGAAGTGGAAAGTACATGTACTTTTTGCATCAAAGTTTGAGATGAAGTGTGCCCATAAGAATACTTTGAGGTTTTTCTTGATACTGTACAAGGAATGATTAGGTGGAAGGGCACTCCAGAGACGAGGAAGTCTGTTGAAGTACCAATGTCTGGACTAGTTCGTGAGTGATCTTGCATGGCATAGCTTTGACGAGCTGGAAGATCTGGTTGAGCTCTTCAGGAAGGAAACATAGTTTTTTATATTAAAGTTTGGTGTGGTGTTCTTGATTGATTTGATAAAAAATAGGATGTCCTGGAGTTCAAATACCATCATTAGGAGGAGAATGTGAAGATGTATTAGGCGAGATTTATAATCTCCATCTGGGTATCCAAGAATAAATCGTGTCGCTCTCCTTTGAATTGTCTCTAATAAGATGATATGCTTTGTCTTTTGTGGACGCCAAATTTGAGAGCAGTACATGATCTGTGACCTAACCAAGGTTAAATATAGTTGTTTCAGAGTAGAGGCAGAGTTACCAGTAGAAGGTATGTTTGAATAGGCCTAGATGCTTATAGGTAATGTGGTGGTAATGAATTTCCCATGAGAGATCACTAGATAATATTACTCCTAGGTCTCTATGGAAGGGTTTGGATATGATCTCCTGATCACTGGATTTGGTAGTTTGAGTTAGACTTGCTATATGCAGCAGTTGAGAAGTGAACATGGACACATTTTTCCTTGTTGAGTTTGAGATTCCATTTGGAACACCAATCACTTATTAAGTCTTCTTGTACAAGGTCATGATCTGCAGAGCAATGGACTGGTTTAAAACATTTGGTGTCATCAGCAAATGTAAGGGTTGTGGAGAATTTGATGCATTGGGGCAGATCATTGATGTAAATGAGAAAGAGTAGTGGCCCCAGGATGCTGCCCTGGGGCACTCTAGATAGCACTGACAGATTGCCAGATAAAATATTGTTGATGGATACACAATGGGTCCTAGATGTTAGGTACGAAATTTCTTCCTTACTCAATGAGTACGGTTAAGTGCATACTTAACTTCAGGAGTGAACCATTTTGGTCGTTGATGTGTTTTTAACGTGACTTTAGGGATAAATAGGGACACAGCCTTGATGATAGTTGATCTAAATGACAGCCAATCAGATTCAACATCTTGGAGAGAAAAAATATTATCAAAATTGAAGTCTAGCAGGTAGTTGTTGATGCCGTCAAAATCAGCTTTAGAATAGTTGTGAACAATTATTGACTTCACTTATCTAGTATTGCATATTGAAAGTATTATTAGCTGAATTTCATTCAATTTGAATGGTTTTTGTTTCGTTATTCTGACTATATAAAAAGATCGCTTATTTAGAACACATACACCCTGTGCAGCATGAATAGCAATCCATGATTAAGTGGCAAGAAATTTGCTAACCAAACATGTCTTAAAGTTTACTAGGCTATTTTGTCTCCTGGGGGGACAGTGGGACAATATTTCCTGGGATATTTTGTGTCCAGGAAAAACAGTCAGGGAGGGGGAAGAAATATTTTGGTAGAAGAGAATACTCCCAGACCAGTACATACAAACATATATGGAAACACCATATGCAGCAGTGCCTTGTTTTCATTCCAATTCCCCACTTAGAGCTAACTTCACTCGCCAAATAATCAAAACAAAAATAGCAAAGATCGACAGAAAGAATAGAATTAGTCTGGATATTGACTAGGAGGGCATTGTGGAAAGACCATACACGCTCACAATTGAAGTAGAATAAAAAGGACTGCCACACTCCTGGACATTTCAGTCAAGCTCGGGATTCAGTGGGACACAGCTGTAGGCTTCTAGACTCTTCTTTCACAGGTCACAGGTCTGGTGTATACAGCAGTAAACGTACACCTGAGCCTGAATCATGAAAGCTATCGTGTGTGCTGTGATTGCCTCACTTCTTGCACTGGTTAGTTCTACTTGCAGCTATATTAACACTTGCACACACGCACAATGTATACATGTACGATCTGAAGAGCCAGAGCTGTATAATTCAAATTACAATTTGAACACAACATGCAGCAAGCAGTATCGGCAGTATCAGCATCACAGTCTCCATCTCGGGAACCCAAGTGCCTCACGACCCACTGTCCAGGGAAGATCTTGGACCAGAAGCAACGCAAGTGTGGGTCACCATCGGATACTTCATTATCTGATCCCTCGTCATCTAATTCAGCATCGTCAGATTTCTCACTATCGTATTACAATGTTGTAGAAAACAATGGGCCATCCAAATTACATGATGTAGTTTTTTACCGTGGTCATAAAAGGGGTCATAGCCATGGCCGTTCCATGCGAAGACGTACCAGAAGTCGTTCTCGACGTCGTTCTAGAAGTCGCACCGGAAGTCGCTCCCGAAGTCGTTCCTCGCGAAGTCGCACACGAAGTCGCACCCAAAGTCGTTCCCGAAGTCGTTCCCGAAGACGCTCCACAAGTCGTTCCCGAAGTCGCTCCAGAAGTCGTTCCCGAAGTGGTTCTCGAAGTCGTTCCTCACGACGAAGTTCCCGAAGTCGTTCCTCACAACGAAGTTCCCGAAGTCGTTCCAGTCCCACACCAGGAACACCAACTCCCTTGCCACCTCGCCCGTGTCCACCTAGAAGGTGTCCTTTTTTTTATTCCTTCAACTTTCAAAGGTGTCGATGTGAACGTAAATGTGGCATCACCTTCCGGAAGAATTGTCCTCAAGGACAGATATTCAACTATAAAACATGTGGGTGTATTTGCCCCCATAAGGTACGTACACTTGAGCTCAAATTACAGCTGTCAGTACCATAAAGTATTACGGTGTACTCTTCCACAATATTTTAATAAAACTGCATGTCTGTGTGAATGTCCCAAGGTATACAAATGTCCTGGAGAACAAGTCTTCAACCGCAACACTTGCAAATGTGAATGCCCTGCTAATGCTCCAGTCTGCTCCAACCTGCAGATTTTTGACAAGATTAACTGCAAATGCACATGCCAGAGTCAACTCAGATGTCCACCGAGACAATTCTTTAACCAAGAGATTTGTGGATGCCAATGCCGAGAAGTGCTCCAGTGCCCTGCACCACAGAAGTTCAATGCAAACACATGTCAATGCAAATGCCCCAGGCCGACACCTGTATGTACCGAGCCTCTAGTCTTTGATTATCATAACTGCAGCTGTGCCTGCCCCAAGAGTCTGAGTTGTCCTGAAAATCAATATTTAAATCCTGAATCCTGCCAGTGTGACTGCAACAAGAAATGCAATGCATCGTATGTGCTGGATAATGACAAATGTGAGTGTGTCTGCAGCAGGAACTGTCCAGCCGGTTATAGGCTCACGTCTTCTTGTGAGTGTAGCCCTTCAACGTGCAGCAATGCAATAAGTGTTGATGAATGCAACAAGGCCAAATGTGACCTCTACCCCAACAACAACACCAGCATAAGCTGCATGTAAGTCTTCTTCTATTTGTTTATTTTTTCAGAATCTTTCTGCATAAACATTTGGCGGGCACGGATACCACCCTCAATCTAGTTATGTATGTGCAAGACAAAGTAAAGTCCATACCAATATAGCAATCAAGTTGTAGCCATGTAGATGACTAACACCTTGGCTTCCACACTCCAGTCAACACAGGAAATGATCACTTACTCATAGCCAAATCAATTGGGTGACAAGCAGATATTTAAGGTTGTTATACCCCAAATAGATATAACCTTTATAGTCTTGTAATTTTAACAGCTACTACCAAGGGAGATGTGAGTGTCCATGCTGCGTGTCTCAAGATCCTCGCTACCATGCCAGGTGTCTGGTTGCCAGCGCTTACGACATGAACTACTGTGATCGCTCCGTCTGCCAGTGGAGGTGCTGAGCACATTGCTGGTCATCGTGTCAAAAACAACTTTATTGAACAAATGACTGATTGGCTCCAACACATATATAACTTATTATATTATGTAATATGTGTGTATATAATTATAGTGAAGACATTAGAAAACCTTCGAAACAGATTAACAGCAGATATATAATTGCAACAGAGTTGAGGCCAGTTTTCTTGAAATATTAGGATTACTCTATAATTATAGTGCAGTGAGAAATGTGGTGCTTCATTCCCTGAGGCAATATTCCCTGGCTAAAGGATTCAATTTTTGGTTCCTTGTTTCATAGCTTCAATACACAGTTCACATTGTTGTCCTTGCAAATAGGGTTGTAATAGCATGTGTCATCACTCTTAAAATACTAACTCCCCGACTACTCCTTAGTGATATATACATGTGACTATTAAAAAAAAATTATTACTAGCTATATAGACAGAACAACAATATTGAGCTGTCTAGCAGCACAGTCTCAATGATAGGAGGGAAGTAGATTTGTCTGTGAGATTCTTGTGAACATGAAGTTGTTCAGCCATTTTTGTGACATAGTGGGATGCAAATATAATTCCACTCGACACATTGCACAAAGTGATCACTCTCCTGTGTTATTTATTGCTGGCATAAATAGCACGAAAATGCGCATCAGGCTGGCCAGCCAGCCAGAGCCACAACTGCATGCTAACCAAATATTATATCTCATGACACAGGTTCATCATTGTCCTCATAATCAAGACAACATGAACAAACATCCCTTAAGCAAGTTTTACCAGATATGTAAAACACGAGCTCAAAACTGATTATATCATAAAAAGGTCCAACATAAACCGCATTACTGTAGTAAGCTTGGCCAGTCTTAGTTGCCCAGTTCTCTGTTTCCCATGCATACAGCAATTACAAACTCCACTACGTTGTATTTGACACAAAAACACACTATATGCTGGGAGGTTCCACTTCCGTACTGCTAAGTTCTACACGATATTTCACATTTACAACACATGGCACTGCACTTGGATCCAATTTTCTCTAAAGCAAATCATTTTCTTGGTCCAGTAGAATTATTTCCATTCAATTAATTACATCACTCATTACAACCATTAGCCACAAACTTAAACATGACCGTGAGGTCAGTGAATTACATACCAACCACCAGCTAGTTGTTCCATTTTCTGCCATTTTTGGTTGTTTCATCAATCCCATGCTATATCCACACAAGAATAGAATGTTCCTCATTCTGATAGTACATTACACATATATAGCTACTGTGTTGTGAGAAGTGTTGTTTCAGGAAGCAATTTCAAGTTGGTTTAATTGCCACGGCACTGCTCGTGGGCAAACCATTAACAATAGACAAATCAAATACATCTCGCATACAAAGTTTCATTGTTGTCTTTAATGATAACAAAGGATTAGTCTAGATATTGACTAGGAGGGCATTGTGGAAAGACCATACATGCTCATAATTGAAGTAGAATAAAAGGGACTGCCACACTCCTGGACATTTCAGTCAAGCTCGGGATTCCTTTAGCAGTGGTACACAGCTGTAGACTTCTAGACTCTTCTTTCACCGGGCACAGGTCTGGTGCACACAGTAGTAAACGTACACCTGAGCCTGAATCATGAGAGTTCTAGTGTGTGCTGTGATTGCCTCACTTCTTGCACTGGTAAGTTCTACTTGCAGCTATATTAACACACAATGTATACATGTACGATCTGAAGAGCCAGAGCTGTATAACTCAAATTACAATATGAACACAACATGCAGCAAGCAGTATCGGCAGTATCAGCATCACAGTCTTCATCTCGGGAACCCAAGTGCCTCACAACCCACTGTCAAGGAGAGATCTTGGACCAGAAGCAATGCAAGTGTGGGTCACCATCGGACACTTCATTATCTGATGATCCCTTGTCACCTAATTCAACACCATCAGATTCCTCACTATCTTATTACGTCGTATACAGGAATGGATCATCCCAATTACTACCTTTTCATGATGCAGTTTTTTACCGTGGGGGTCGTGGCCGTGGCCGTAGTCGTAACGGGGGTCGTAGCCGTAGCCGTTCCACGCGAAAACGCTCCAGAAGTCGTTCAAGAAGTCGCACCCGAAGTCGTTCGAGAAGTCGTTCCAGAAGTCGCACCCCGAGTCGTTCCAGAAGTCGTTCCAGAAGTCGTTCCAGAAGTCGCACCCCAAGTCGTTCCAGAAGTCGTTCCGGAAGTCGCAGCCAAAGTCGTTCCAGAAGTCGTTCCAGAAGTCGTTCCAGAAGTAGCCCCCCAAGTCGTTCCAGAAGTCGTTCCAGAAGTCGCTCCCGAAGTCGTTCCCGAAGTCGTTCCACACGAACTCGCACCCAAAGTCCTACCAGTCCCTCACCTCCAGGAACACCACCTCGCCCCTGTCCTCCTAGAAGGTGTCCTTTATATTATCACTTTAACTTTCAAAGGTGTCGATGTGAACGTAAATGTGGCATCACCTTCTGTCCAAGAGGATCGATCTTTGACCGTTTTCACTGCAAGTGCATTTGCCAGGCCCGGAAGAATTGTCCTCAAGGACAGATATTCAACTACAAGACATGTGGGTGTATTTGCCCCCATAAGGTAGCCTGCAAGAACCCCTACGTATACTTGAGCTCAAAGTGCAGTTGCCAGTGCCCTAAAGTATTACAGTGTACTTTTCCACGGTATTTTAATACAACGACATGTCAATGCGAGTGTCCCAAGGCGTACAAATGTCCTGGAAAACGAGTCTTTGAACGCAACACTTGCAAATGTGTATGCCCTGCTAATGCTCCAGTCTGCTCCAACCTGCACATTTTTGACAAGATTAACTGCAAATGCATCTGCCAGAGTCAACTCAGATGTCCACCGAAACAATTCTTTAACCAAGACATTTGTGGATGCCAATGCCGAGAAGTGCTACAGTGCCATGCACCACAGAAGTTCAATACAAATACATGTCAATGCAAATGCCACAGGCCGACACCTGTATGTACCGAGCCTCTAGCCTTTGACTATCATACCTGCAGCTGTACCTGCCCAAATGGGCCGATTTGTCCTGAAAACAAATACTTGAATGAATCCTGTCAGTGTGACTGCCACAAGAAATGCAGTGCATCGTTTGTGCTGGATAATGACAAATGCGAATGTGTCTGCAGCAGGAACTGTCCAGCCGGTTATAGGCTCACATCTTCTTGTGAGTGTAGCCCTTCAACGTGCAGCAATGCAATAAGTGTTGATGAATGCAACAAGGCCAAATGTAACATCTACGCCAACAACACCAGCATAAGCTGCATGTAAGTCTTCTTCTATTTTACTTTCGCTCGGCATAAACATTTGGCGGGCACAGATACCACCCTCAATCTAGTTATGTATGTGCAAGACAAAACAGGGGTGGGTCGCATACACCGCCCTTGATCTAGCTATTAAGTGCAAGACAAAGCAAAGTCCGTAGCAATACAGTCGTCAAGTTGTTGCCATGTAGATGAGTAATACCTTCCACACTCCAGTAACACCCAAATCAATTGGGCGACAAGCAGATATTTAAGGTTGTTATACCCCAAATAGATTTAACCTTTATAGTCTTGTAATTTTAACAGCTACAACCAAGGGAGATGTAGGTGTCCATGCTGCGTGTCTGAAGATCCTCGCTACCATGCCAGGTGTCTGGTTGCCAGCGCTTACGACGTGAACTACTGTGATCCCTCCGTCTGCCAGTGGAGATGCTGAGCAAATTGCTGGTCATCGTGTCTATTGAACAATTCACTGATTGGCTCCAACACTTACATAACCTATTATATATTATGTAATATGTGTGTGTGTATATATACATCAGTGAAGATATTAGAAAACCGAATTGTATAGATCCGGCATGTGTTGTGTGAGTCAAAAAGGTTAACAACGGGTATATGATTTCAACAGAGTCGAGCAATTAACAGCCACATTCCTTGGATTACTCTAGCAGCGAGAACTCTAGCAGCGAGAACTGTGGTGTTTCAATCCCCCCCCCCCCCGAGGCAATTCTACTGCCCTGGCTTATAAGGATTCTAGATTCAATACACAGTTCACATTGTGATCATTGCAATAGGATTGTAATAGCATTCGTCACTTATAAAATACTAACTCCCCGATTACTCCTTAGTGATATATACATGTGACTATTTAGCATAAAATTTATTACTAGCTTGACTTGACACAACAAACAAAAGCTAATTGTAGTCAACTTGAACATGAATCAGCTACAATACAATCATATTAGTACACTAATCACAATGCTTCCATAAGGCTTATTGTTACACTCTTTCTCCAGGCTTCGGCTGTTTCAATCGATGTCTTGCCATATCCACATCTATGTCGTAATAAGAATGTTCATCATACTCGTAATACTCTGGAACGTTGTAAGCATCTTCCTTCGCAGAACCTGCATGTACAAGTTGGTTTAATAAATGTGCCCCAGTTCTGTGAGAAGACAAATTGATTATCAACTAGAAGCAGCTCAGGATATTTTAAGAGGAAGGCCAGTAAATGGGTGTGGCTCTAATGTCAACACAGTGATATTGTACACACAATTGCTGACATAACAGTTCAGTACTTCAGAAAGAAGCTACTAATATTTCCCCCGTCTATGTTCACTCTTACCTATATACAAAATCATTGACAACATCAAATAAATTACCCCATTAGAACATATTCAGCTGTCTAGCTGCAGTCTAAATGATTCGAGGGCAGGTACAAATCGAGGAAGTACAGTAAGTCTGTCTGTGAGATTCTTGTGAACATGAAGTTAAGTCATTTTTGTGACATAGTGGGACGCAAATACAATTTCACTCCGCACATTGCACAAAATGATCTGGCACAGGTGCTATTTGTCGCTGGCATAAATAGCACGAAAATGCGAATGTGCCTCCTCATTTGGGGTCCGACCAAAGCTAGCTGGTCAACAGTCAGAGCCGCCACTGCTAACCAAAATACATCTCAAGACAAAAAGTTTCATCATTGTCCTTGTAATCAAGACAAGATGAACAAACATCCCTTACGAAATTTTTACCAGGTATGTAAAACACAAGCTCAAAACTGAAGTATCATAAATAATCCCCCCAAGGAATTACTGTAGTACGATTGGCCAGTCTCAGTTGCCCAGTTCTCTGTTTCCCATGCATACAGCAATTACAAACTCTACTACGTTGTATTTGACACGAAAACACATTATGTGCTGTGAGGTTCCACTTCCATATCTACCTGATATTTCACATTTACAACACATGGCACTGCACTTGGCTCCAATATTCTCTACACATAATGAAGCAAATCACTTTCTTGGTCCAGTAGAATTATTCCCAATCGATTATTACGTCGCTCATTACAACCATTAGCTACAAACTAAAACATGATCGTGAGGTCAGTGAACGACCAACCAACTATATACCTACAACTATGTACCATGTACTGATCACCGTTGCTAAAAGAAAGAGTTGTTCCATTTTCTGCCATTTTTGTTCATACTATATATATCCACACAAGAATAGAATGTTCGTCATTCTGATCTCTGTTGTGTGAAGAGTTGTTTCGTAGTGAGCAATTTCAAGTTGGTTTAATTGCCACGGCACTGCTCGTGGGCAAACCATTAACAATAGACAAATCAAATACGTCTCGCATACAAAGTTTCATTGTCGTCTTTAATGATGACAAAGATACAAATGAATTAGTCTAGATATTGACTAGGAGGTGACTAGGAGGGTACTAGGAAAGACCATACATGCTCACAATTGAAGCAGAATAAAAAGGACTGCCACACTCCTGGACATTTCAGTCAAGCTCGGGATTCCTTTAGCAGTGGGAGACAGCTGTAGGTTTCTAGACTCTTCTTTCACAGGTCACAGGTCTGGTGCATACAGCAGTAAACGTACACCTGAGCCTGAATCATGAGAGCTATCGTGGTTGCTGTGATCGCCTCACTTCTTGCACTGGTAAGTTCTACTTGCAGCCACATGCACACACACAATGTATACATGTATGATCTATAGAGCCAGAGCTGTATAATTCAAATTACAATCTGAACACAATATGCAGCAAGCAGTATCGGCATCACAGTCTTCATCTCGGGAGCTCAAGTGCCTCACCACCCACTGTCAAGGAGAGATCTTGGACCAGAAGCAATGCAAGTGTGGTTCACCATCGGATGCTTCATTATCTGATGATCCCTTGTCACCTAATTCAACACCCTCAGATTCCTCACTATCTTATCACAACGTCGTAGACAGGAATGGATCATCCCAATTACTACCTATTCATGATGCAGTTTTTTACCGTGGTCGTAATAGGGGTCGTGGCCGTGGCCGTGGCCGTAGTCGTGGCCGTTCCCCGCGAAGACGCTCCAGAAGTCGTTCCCGAAGTCGTTCCAGAAGTCGCACCCGAAGTCGTTCCCGAAGTCGTTCCCGAAGTCGCACCCGAAGTCGTTCCCAAAGTCGTTCCAGAAGTCGCACCCGAAGTCGTTCCAGAAGTCGTTCCAGAAGTAGCTCCCCAAGTCGTTCCCGAAGTCGTTCCAGAAGTAGCTCCCCAAGTCGTTCCCGAAGTCGTTCCAGAAGTCGCTCCCGAAGTCGTTCCCGAAGTCGTTCCACATGAACTCGCACCCAAAGTCCTACCAGTCCCTCACCTCCAGGAACATCACCTCGCCCCTGTCCTCCTAGAAGGTGTCCTTTATATTATTATTTCAACCTTCAAAGGTGTCGATGTGAACGTAAATGTGGCATCACCTTCTGTCCAAGAGGATCGATCTTTGACCGTTTTCACTGCAAGTGCATTTGCCAGGCCCGGAAGAATTGTCCTCAAGGACAGATATTCAACTACAAGACATGTGGGTGTATTTGTCCCCGTAAGGTAGCCTGCAAGAACCCCTATGTATACTTGAGCTCAAAGTGCCGTTGCCAGTGCCCTAAAGTATTACGGTGTACTTTTCCAAAGTATTTTAATACAAAGACATGTCAATGCGAGTGTCCCAAGGCATACAAATGTCCTGGAAAACGAGTCTTCAACCGCAACACTTGCAAATGTGAATGCTCTGCTAATGCTCCAGTCTGCTCTTACCTGCAGATTTTTGACAAGATCAACTGCAAATGTACCTGTAGGAATCAAGGCAGAAAATGTCCACTGAGACAATTCTTTAACCGATACACTTGTCGATGCCAATGCCAGAAAGTGCTTCAGTGCCCTGCACCACAGAAGTTCAATTCAGGGGCTTGCCAGTGCAAATGCCCCAGGCCAATCCCTGCATGCACCGAGCCTCAAATCTTTGACTATCATACTTGCAGCTGTGCCTGCCCCAAGAGCCTGAGGTGTCCGAAAAACCAACGCTTAGATCGTAAGTCCTGCAAGTGTGTCTGCAACAAGAAATGCTATGCACCATACAGGCTGGACTACGATCAATGTAGCTGTGTCTGCAACAAGAGATGCTATGGATCGTACAGGCTGGACAATGACAAATGTAGCTGTGCCTGCAACAAGAGATGCTATGGATCGTACAGGCTGGACAATGACAAATGTAGCTGTGTCTGCAACAAGAAATGCTATGCACCATACAGGCTGGACTACGACAAATGTAGCTGTTCCTGCAACAAGAAATGCTATGCACCATACAGGCTGGACTACGACAAATGTAGCTGTTCCTGCAACAAGACGTGTGAAGCTGGTTACAGGCTCACTTCCTCATGCAAGTGTGTCGCTCCAACATGCAGCGATGCACAAAGTGCTAATGAATGCAGCGAGGCCAAATGTGACCTCTACCCAGACTACTACACCAGCATTAGCTGCATGTAAGTCTTCTTTTTTTGGAGGGGGAAGGCGGGTCTTTTTCTTTGGTTAGTGGCAAGGAATGTTGACGTGCATAAATATATGACACACATGCACACACCAGACATTGTACCAAGGCCAAATATATCAAACGTGTATTAAGTACAATATTTAATTAGAACATCAAAGTCAGCATCCATAAAAAGCACACCCATTTGTAATAGGGATGCAAGCTATTGCATTAATATGTGGATTCCCCTCGTGTGTAATTCTCCTTGTAAGACCATGTACTAATGCCTTTAATCCCTGTGGACTACGGCCAGATATATTTGGCGATCATGTCCCGATAAGTAACCTTGAATTATGTTGTGCATTTGCTGTCCTTACACCAAGACATGTCATACTGATCTAATTTCCGCAGCTACAAACATGGCAAGTGCAAGTGTCCCTGCTGCGTCTCTAAAAAGGACCCTTTCTATCACACCAGGTGTCTAGCTGCCAACACCTTCGGCAGGAGCTACTGCAATCCCTCCATCTGCCAGTGGGGGTGTTAGAGCACGCCATTCATCAAACATAATGGGTAGAAGAAATATATCGTACTGATTAACACAACAATACATACAAATATATATACTTGTATCGACACCACATGTATTATGTGTGTGTATGCTGTATATACAATACAATGTGCTACAAGCAGTATTATATGAATAATGAACAAATCATGAGAAAAGAATATGTCGTGATCTAGCAATTGATGCAAGTAGAAAACATTAATTCCTGCAGAAAATCATAGTTCCCACATTGCACAACACATATTATCGAAAGCCTCTTACGTCCTCATAGGCATCTGTCTATTGAATGAGCTAATCTCTCGAGCCAGTCCAAGAAAGGCCAGGTACCTTGAACCAGATTACGAAGGAGCATGTCTGTCAAGGCAAACTAAGCAGTTATGGACGTAGTGGCTGTCTCTCAAGTTTGTCGTGGAAATCTATAATCAATAGAGCAATATTAAATTATCCAATTCCAACGGCTAGAAGAAAATCTGGAGGAATATATTATTAAGAACCATTGACGAGGAAGTGCTGTATTGAGATCCATACCAGTCTAGATCCAATTACTATATGTGCGCCACCGCTTTTCACCATGGAGCATGTGGTGAAAGTGTATTGATCAAGCAGCAGCTGCAAGTAACCAATCTTGCTGAAAGTCTAAGGAGGAACCAAGCAGGAAACCTTGCAATCACCAACACGGAGTGGTACAATATGCAAGGCAAGTAGCTAAGATTGGCAATGTTTTATGCACACCCATGGCATTCTCGGCTTGCTGTGAATTCATGATCAGCACTTCACTGTTGGGAGGATCTTCTTCCGGAGATGCTGCACCATTTCCTCCATTGGTGTCAACATGGAGAAGACTAGCTTATTGCCTGGTAATACTAATCTAAAATGTTAACATCTTGGCCTTAACCCTGCCTCAATGTTCACTGACCATGCCACACCCACAAAGCCTCGACACTGTAATATTTCTTACAGCCATTTTTGTTCATCTGTCTGTGTTTGTTTCTTCGTCCTCAATGGACACTCACAGAGAGAGTGGGGTCAGGAGAATAGCTTTTCAGCCTTTCCATTATGCCTTTCCATTATATGGCCAACTCTGTAGCCATGATGATGGAATAGACAAGTGCAGTAAAACTTACACTACACGAGTCCTCTTCCTCGGATAAATTTTGCGAAGGAGAACATGGACGTTTGTTAATTCTTAGCCATGTTGCTTTACTATCTCAGACGATAATTTTTTGAGGCATACTGGGAGCATTTCTGGGGATAAAAAAAGGCAATCCAGAAGAAGCTGACAAAGTGATGATGAACTTCTATTTTGGCCTACATAGGAGTCAGCTATCTGCATACTTCCACACAATAGGCAATAAAGGAACCCTAGATACCAGCCAAACAGTCATTATCCTATTCCACACATCTCTATTGTCTGGTGCTCAACTGATGTCAGCCACTACTCTATTACTAACAGTCATAACACATCACTTGCCAGTGACAACAACTTCTTTCAAATGGAGGACAAGAGGAGTGAAGGTTAGACAACATTGTTTTGGATTTTAAAATCTTTCCACCCAAAATGGTTGGCTACATGTACGTGGTATTAAATCCTAGCAGTAAATACACTAACAGAGGAATGAGCCATCAAGTTCTGCTAGAGTGTTACAGACCAACAAAAGATGTCCTTACATATATACCTGATGTACAGTATCGAGTACATTAGTGAACAAGCTTCAGCCGACCCCAAATAATACCTGATCATAAAACCAGACTATTATTTACAAGCAATATATATGGCTAGGCATGAAATCACTGATCATGTGCGGCAAAATGTCTACCATGCAAATGCTGCAGTTGCTCACTGCTGAAGAAAATGCATAGCACTGAATGTCTACTGATTGTTCTGATACAATCACAAACTATATTTAGCTCTTCTTGTTCTTTGTTTCTATAAAAGCCATGGGAGGTTAATGCGGATTCTGTTCACAGCTACTTAATTCTGACATGGCTATTGTTGAAGCTATGCGTGAAGCTATGCATGATGAACATGACCAGGTGCTGTGTCAAATGTACTACTGCCATCCAGCAGCTGATTCAGAAGTATCTTCATGGCTTTCTAACAAGAAGAGCTTAACCCTCTCACCGGTAACTTTACAGAGGTTTTTTCTCTCAAAATTAATGATTTTCTTAATATATATTATATTTAAAGATACACGATGTAAAGTACCTAGCAACCATATATCAGGTGATAGCTAATGAGTGGATGAATATTGTAACAAAATTTGGTGGCCTAGCAATAAACCACAACATCGTGAATCTAATTATAAGAAACCGGAACTGTTTCTAGCTTTCATTATTATGTCCACTAAGAATTTTCAACTGTTTACTATTGCCCATTGGGCGACAGGTTAGTAACTGACAATAGTAACTGACAATAGAAGGTAACTGACAATAGAAGAATATATTTTTTGGCAAACATATAATTATGAATATCATTATAATTATGAAGCTGGCAACAACCACATAACTGTGAATATCATAACATGGAGCTGAATAGGAAGGGGTACTTATATCACTGACTCATTAGAGTCAGAAGGAGAGATGTTTGAAGGACCTAAATATATCAGAATAAATCTTATTATACACTTTACATTACTAGATTATGTTACATGCATACCTGTAAGAGAGGTAGCAGCAGGTGGGCAAGGGCTAGGGCTAACAATGACAGATCTTGTCGAGCTGCTAGCTCATTCACGTCAACCTCATGGCTTCCCAAGTAAGCAGGGATATTTTCTTTATCTTCTCAAGAGTTATCACTCTTTGGAGAGGCAAAAATCATCATAAAAAAGCAACCGATAACATCATCTCGATTATATCGAACCGACATCTATATTCCCAAACTGGAAGTGAAGTTTGACGTCACCTTTTTCATGGTTACCTACGTTATACATACTTTATATTTTTAAATCTTCATAGAGCAAAGCTTTAGCTATGCGAAAATATATTTATTTTATTTTTTGGTTGAATGGTTAATTTTTTATTATTTTTTTAGTAGCGGTAATACCATTTCGCGCCTACAGGCGCTTATGCCGGTGAGAGGGTTAACCTGAAATTAGATGGTTGTTCAAATCCCACACCCTCCTCAAACATCTTCTCTATCATATCAAAATTGGGTGGCTGATATTTTTGTCAATAAAAAAAAAAATCCAAACCCACCAAAGATCAGCAACACATCACTCAGTCCCTGTGAGGAGATCACTAGGACATTTCTTCAGACGAGTATATATAGATACATACTCTCTGTTCCATTCCATGTCGGCTGCTAAGCCACTCTAGATCCACGGGTTGTGTAGATGGCAAGTGCCTAGATTAGATTCTGCCATAGGTATGGAGGACACTGTTTCTCCCCAAATAAATACACAGAGCTCTCCCCAAATAAATACACAGAGCTCTCCCCAAATAAATACACAGAGCTCTCCCCAAATAAATACACAGAGTCCTGTACAATATTCACTTTGCAGCATAACTGATTCTAGAATAGGTGCTATATAGTATATATATAAGACAAAAATTGGACTCCACAAAAGTGCAGCGGATGAGGTGTTCATCTGTGACAAGGTTCAATGAACCCTACAGGACCCATTCCTTGCTAACAGCTGATCACGTGATATACTATTTAAAGCTGTTCTGTTTATGCACTTAAGAGTGTAGTCCATCCCATTAGCTTGCCTCTAATGTGAATGTGTCTCCCATGCAGCTATAGTCATTCTTAGTTATTCAACATTGGGTTTATAAATACATCAAATATTTAGTAGATAACTTCAGCTACTTCTTGAGAGCTTTCCAGGATGCTAAAAGGTCACAGCTTCGAAATAGAGACCATCATGAAGACCATACCTAGATACTGGAACGCTTCTCAAATGCGTCGCGTTCTCTGATGCTGAAGGTGTTTGAAACGAGATGTTCTGTTCACACAAGGGCTAAGAACCTACAAGCCGAGTATACAGAGGTGAACTAGCGTATACAGTCGGACATATTTTTGGGGGCCTTTTTATTTTTCAAAGAGCCATTGTCATAGTCCGCAAAGGAAACAATGGTGGTAGAGGCCATTTTTTACATTTTTTATGATGTATTCTCAGGTCTTGACAGTGACAGCTTTGAGAATCAAGAAGATATAGATACAGCTTTGCCAAACTACATACTACATATACAGGTATGCGCTTCCGATGTTCTCATTGTCGAGATACTTTGATGTTCTAATTATTCACGCTCTAAACATTTCGTGAGCTCCACCTATAATTACAGACCAGATTAGGTGCACCTAACAGCACTGTAAACCACATCAACAACCTCATTTCCCCCGTACCCATATTTAAACCCCCCCCTTTTTATGTAGGGCAATTGTGTCCCCTAAATAAATAAATGATGGTTAATAAACTAAACACCTACGCCTGAATTACTGCCACCATCATCTTTTTAACGGAATTTGAAAAAAACAGTCGGGTTCATTTAAATATGTGATTCTTGCAGGCAAGTCACCAAATCGGGACAATCAGAGAAAAACAAAGAGGCTGTATATCATTACCATGGCATAAGTTAACATCACAGGTACATATTCTGCATAGCATAACCTACCATTGCTAATACCTTTGTTGTTCGAGTTACTCATCAACCTGTTACGAGTTACAACAATCTGTTGCCAAGGTGATATCACTCTCTAAGAATATAAAACAAAAACCACCCCATTTCAAACCTCACATCATTGCACCGTAAACAATTCCAGTGCTGTTACCGTTAACGGTACGTTCCGGTAGAGAAAAGTTGACAATTGCCTGAAAGCATCCATCTCCCAAGCAAGGTCGAAGGCCAAAGGTTTAGGTCGAATATTACCCTTTACCTATTATTTAAGGAAGAATATACTACGCATGCTCATTTTATAGACGGACCCACGTGTGCTTTCTTTCGGCAAAGATGGCGGAGCAGGTAAAGTGAAATGCTAAAACTGTTTGGTAGAAAAATGTAACTTTTTCTCATTTCCAGACAGAGAAGGCGTTTCAGAAGCAGCGTTTAACTTTCCAAAATAGCAAAGCTTCTTTTACTGGAGGAGGGAAGAAGAAGAAAGATATTCGTTTTACTAGGAATGTTGGCTTGGGATTCAAGACTCCAAGAGAAGTAAGTATATTTCACAGTTTTTTTGTTGTAATTGTGAATGACTCTTTTTCGCTCATTGTGTGGGATGACGCAGGCCACAGAGGGCACCTACATAGACAAGAAGTGTCCATTTACTGGGAATGTAAGCATCCGTGGTAGAATTTTGAATGGGATTGTGAAGAGCAAGAAGATGAAGAGGACAGTAGTAATCCGGAGGGACTACCTGCATTACATCAAGAAGTACAACAGATTTGAGAAGCGACACAAAAACATTTCCGCCCATTGCTCCCCATGTTTCAGGTAATCATTGGATAAGTGAGCGATGACAATTGTTGGGTGATATCTTGTGAAATGGTGACTTTTACAGGAGGTAATGTGAGCATATTGCTTGCTTGCTAAAGATTGCCGCAAGTTAGTACCCTTAGGGTGTTCCGGCTTTTGGGTGTGGTTGTATTTGATACTTGCCATTCTCATGGATGAAACTGCATGCAAAATTTCATATCGATAGCTCCATAATATATAACATGAAGGTCAATGGGTAGGACAATCTACGCAACAACAGTATTATTTCATGTGAAATGAGTAGCCACCCAATCCTAGTATGTCCTGGGATGTCACACGTATCCTATATATCCTGGGATACCCTAAGAGTGGGTTGCAGCCAGCCCAATCCCAGGATCATCCCGGGAAATCAGAGCATTTCAGACATCCTAGAATAAGTAGGCAATGCAATGTCCACGGTGTCTTGGACATGGTTGATGAATGTTAGTTAGTTTGGACACGGTTGATCCATGTTAGTTTGACAACGACGACAGAACCAATTCAAGTTAATCTAGCTTAGTGATGACCCTGTTCAGGTATGTATACGGGTGGGTCCAGGGATGTATACTGGTGGGACTTGTGTGGTTTCCATTTATAGTAGATTATAGTCTAGAGTTTACTTATGTAGTGGCAAAGTCCTGCCCCTCCCTAAATACAGCTCAATGTAGTTTACTAGGGATCTGAGATGTGTTCCACAACATAATATTCATATCTGTGTGATTTGTTGCATAGCAACCATATAACCAGTACATTGTCTAATGCGATGGTTGTAATTGTGAGGGACTTTAAAGCCTCTATATTTAGGGCAGAAAAGGTCGTTAACCCATCTTGTGGACGTTAGAAACGGACATTGTTTGGCATCCTTATGGTAACTTCCTTTGAAGTGCAGGTCTTGATGTTGAAAATTGTATGCATTAGCTTCACAATTAACAGCATACTTCACAAAATATCAATGACCATGCTAGATTTTTTTTATTGGTTAAATTGTCTCTAGTTTCCAGGATGAGCTTGTTGCTACTCAACCCATTTGCAGTGCACTAGCAGCTGTTCAACGGCTAGTGAAGAGTGCCAGTAACAGGAGTGAAGTGATCAAGTTATTATTGAAATAAATAAAAATTAAATTAATTATTTGTTTATTTATTTTTATAGACAGTTTTTGCTGAAAGGTGTCCAAATACCATATACTCACGAATAGGAACCATGGTTACCGTCCAATATACCTGCGATTAATATTGGATGGCAATTAGAAGGGCGGTACTATTGATTGTGGTTGTGAAGGAGTTCTTTGGAGGACTTCTAATCGTTCGCAACGGTTGAGTAACAGCACCTGGATGGGTAAAGCTCATCAAGCTACAGGTGGAAGTAAGTGGGTAAAGGTCGTCAATCTCCTGGTCTTCGAATCACAATCTAGTTAGCTCACATGCTGTATTATTAACCCCTTCAATGATGTACCCTTCAATGATGTAGCTAATAAACTGGGTTAAATACTCTCACCACCAGCTGTTTTCAAGTTGAGTCCATCTTGAGCGATCGCTAGGGTTAATTATGATCCAGTGGAACAGCACTTCCTTGTATACTATTATTTACTTAATCTGAAATGCAACTTTGTTGTTATTTGTTTAAAAAATACTACTGCATATAGGAAGTGCTGTGTGGCAGACAAATCATCTATAGGATATATAGGACTGCCTGAGGGCCATTTTAGTCCCACAGCTCCTTCTCCCCCACCCCACAATGATGACATGGATCCCCACCCCACAATGATGACATGGATCTGTTCCTGTTGTATCAACACAAACCCCCCCCCCCCCCCCCCCCCAAATCCAGTGCGCTCAAGATCGTCATGCATTCCAGTCAAGGGTGCAAGTGTGAGATCGTGCTGATTGTGTTGATCATTTGTAGATGGGAATTAGTCTGGATTTGTGTGGCATTTTCTATAAACTCGTGACCTTATTTTATATATATAATTTATCAGGATAAACAAATGTCCCTAGCAAATGTGGTTGATGTAGCATTGGTGTTCACAAACATTGTGATCAACAGTAGGTTGCATAGCAACAGACCACAAGCAATGAATGCCATTACTTTTTTATTTCAGTGTCTTAGATAGATTACAGCAAGATATATAAGCACGCACACACTCACTATTTGCTCTATACTCCACTCGACATGATTCAATTGTACATTACCTATAAAGCTAAATTCTAATTACATTATAATAGAGATGGTACTGTTGTTGCTGGTCATTTAGCCAGGGAACGACAACACATACAAACCAACAACAAAGAGAGTCCTCTGTGGCAGCAGAGTGAAGGTTAGGTAAAGCTTACAGAGTATGTAGTGCAAGCTCTATAGCCAGCTAACTAAATATATAGCTAGCTATACCCGCGAAGTACTCGGGTAAATGTTATTTTGCTTAGATTGGTAAGTGAGGGGGGGAAATAACAGATGTTACTTAGACTAGCGTAGAAGCGTAGGAATATAGCTATTTACTTACTTGTGAGTAGCTCTTCAGAGTCTCTAGCCTGTTTTCCATGGTAAGAAAACATCTCTTCTCCTTTTTAATCACTACTTTCTTTGAAGCCATCAAACTCGCCAGTTTGATGTCGCAATTACCTAGATTACCTAGATGCAATGAAATACAAATTTTATACACAGCACTGGGCATGCCGAGATGCCTTAGCATATATGCATGCTGAAATGCGATTTTATATATTAAAAAAAAATTAAATGTCGTGGACTTAAAAAATATATGTATATTTTTTGTACATATATTTTTTGTGTGTGTCATATGACATTGAGAGGTTGAAGGAGAAAAATGAAGAGACAAAATTGACCTTCATGAAAAGTGAGGCCGAAAGTGCTAAATTCTATCCTTGAGCATCGTTATTTCTCGTATAGAATGATATGAATGGTATAGGATGATAAATGTTTGTACGACCTCTTTCAAAGTTTTATATGTGCATTTCTCTTGTTGCCATAGAGACCTTGAGTTGGGAGACCTGGTGACTGTTGGTCAATGCAGGCCTCTGAGCAAGACGGTGAGATTCAACGTACTCAAGGTGCAGAAGGTCAAGGGTGGAAAGAAACAGTTCCACAAGTTTTAAGAACTATTTCTGTTGTTGTGTTTTTTTGATGGAAAAAAAACTGAAGGAAAAAAAATTGCATGTTTTGCGTGAGTGTTCTTGGGATGACTTCATGCCGCAGACAAAAGTACTTTTTTCTAGCCCAGCTGGTGTTTCCATCTGAGCATTCATTGTCTTGAGTGCTCTATGTCGGGAAGCACAGAATCTGAAACTTGTGATGTGCTTTGGAAGGCCATATCTGGTTTGATATGGCAGCATTTGTTCTAGGGTTTGGCTACATGCGCTCCTAATTACAGGCTACCAGGTATTTGATGTTGGCTGAAAATAATCACGCAAGCTTGTGCCTAGTAACCTTGCCTAGTTGAGGAAAGAATACTTTGGAGTAGTGAAACCAAGGGCGGAGTGGTTTGTCTTATGGCGAGTTGGCATATTTGGTAAGTGGTAGTTGTGTTTCCAGAAGCAGCGTATGGGGGGTGGGGGCGGACGGAGGGAAAGCCAATTGCACAATCATCTTGAAGTCCTTGAAAGATCCAAGGTATAGGCAGTGACCGCTAGGTTGGCCAGTTAGATGCCTACAATTTGAAGCGCATTGCTTCATGATAAAGGCGTTGGAAGCTTTTTAGGGGGAAGAGTGCTGAGCATGTGGAAAGTGTGATTTGTGGGTTACGACTTCTTTGTTCTGCACACTTAACTGATGAACTTGATATCTTTCGGTGCATTTAAAAAATAAAATAATTTTAGATGCCTTCACATGACCAGTAGTTGTGTTTCTACAGCTCTTCGGCATTCAAATGCTGGCAAGTTATTTACTTGACGGACCACATTCCAACTTGCAAATAAACTATGGAAAAATCAAGACTGCCATCAGAAAGCATACTGCATTGGCTACATTTTGGTATACAAATCAGGACCATAGCATGAATGTGTGCAAAGTTATGGTACTTTAAGAAATCCTAAAACAAATGTTAGTACAAACTATATTTTAATAAGCAAGTTGTCTATGTAGTAACGTCTAGATTTGGGGGGGGGGGGGGGGGGGGGGTGTTGGTCTGAAATTGCCCTGTAGAGCCAGTCGCCAGCTTGAAACATTGATGTGTGTAGATACAACCAAACCCACTCCATTGAACACACTTCAGCAGCTAGTTCCCTTCAGGGTTATCAAACTTGGGGGGGGGGGGGGGAAATATGCCATTATCGGTGAATAAAGTTGCATGTTCTGCCTTTGTTGGTCGCCATTCATGAGATGTGTGTTGCAACTTGTGCTTCTGGTGTGCGACATGTCAGGTCTGGTGTTATCCAAACAAATTAGTACCCATCAAACTAATCTGTCTCGTGCCGCCCTAACAAATTTAATGCCAAGACGCAACAAAGCCACTTCCGGATGAAACAAAGGTTCTCGGAACAATGCTGTAAGTGAACCGCAACCGGTTCATAAACATTGCCGGGAGACTGTCGATCGAGTGCACTCCTTAAAACTTGGTAGGGTAACCTGATGGCAGTGGCCTGCTGGAATTAGATGCGAGAGAAGACGGTGATACTCGGACGTTGATATTTCCACCCATAGATATGGTGCATGCACGAGAAAGAGACGACACGTCAGTAAAATTTCAATGCAGCCAGTTGATCAAAGTTGACAATCTTTGATCTCGTGCTTGGGCTAGCCAGTGAGAAAACTGGATTTAAATATGACATGGTTGCAACCAGAGGTTAGAGGGATATGAAGCATTCAGGCATGTTATATGTTATAATGAAATATTGACCTGGTATATACATGTATATTAACGTTTACCACTTACATACGACTGCTCAGCATATATACTAACAGGCCACTTGACCTTGTTTCATGGATGTGCAGCAAGGGGGGCATTAATTGGAATGGGCATTATATAGAATACACATTGTGGGTGTATTTTTAGCTCCATGGGTCGTCAAGTAAACAATGATTTTTGATGCAATAATGGTGCCTGCATGACCTGTGTAGAAAGTGAACCTATGTGAAAGGGTTTGTTTCTGAGAATGTTTGCAGTGCATCCAACACGGCCAATGTGTCCGATGAGTCCAACGTCTTGGCTTCTTGGGTGGAGCACTGTAGTAGGAGAGCACCGTTGCCGCAGGCACATAAGAATGCATAACACCTGAGGATATAAATTATGTATATGTATATATACTGTACATACATGCGCACATAGATACGTACATACATAGACAAATTGGATCTCATTCATCTTGTTTTGGTGTACGACAGACAGGTGGGTGCCATAGTGATATACACATGTCTATGAGATCAAGATGTCTAGGACTAAAAGGGTGGTGTCTAGGAAAATTATTAAAATGGGGAATGTGTCTAGGGAAACCTTTACTAGAGATGAATACAAGGTATTGTGTGGAGACCTCGGTCGCATTCTAGCCATAGCAAACCTCGTAGGTGTGTGCCTGTATCTGGAACAACAAGTCTGCTGTATGAGATATTTCACTCCAGGCTGAACATTCGGTGCCTTTGCTCTGAAGCTGGAATAGAGAAACCCAAGTCTTCAAGCTCATCTCCTAACCCCACAAGATGGGTCTTTCAAATAGGGGGAACTGAAGGCAGGTTCGCAAGATGTTCCATCGTGTCATGTTGCATCACATCACTTGGAGCTATTCAAGTGATGTGATGTGACCCGTTCATTGTTCACACACAAAAAAGATGCTGCAGTTGTCGTTGAAATGGTGGAAAGGTGCAAGATTTCTGTCAGTGTTAAGGTTAAAGGCATGCCTGTCTATGTTAAGGTCAAGAGGTATGAATGTCAGTGTTAAGATTAAGAGTTGTGCCCGTCAGTGTTAAGGTTAAAGGCATGCCTGCTATGTTAAGGTTAAGAGGCTTGCCTGTAAGTGTTAAGGTCAAGAGGCATGCTTGTCGGTGTTAAGGTTACATAAGGGGCATGCCTGTCAGTGTTAAGGTGAGGCATGCCTGGCAGTGTTAGGGTTAAGAGGCATGCCTGGCAGTGTTAAGGTTATGAGGCATGCCTGACAGTGTTAAGGTCAAGAGGCATGCCTGGCAGTGTTAAGGTTAAGAGGCATGCCTGACAGTGTTAAGGTCAAGAGGCATGCCTGGCAGTGTTAAGGTTAAGAGGCATGCCTGGCAGTGTTAAGGTCAAGAGGCCTAACAGTGTTAAGGTCAAGAGGCATGCCTGGCAGTGTTAAGGTCAAGAGGCATGCCTGGCAGTGTTAAGGTCAAGAGGCATGCCTAACAGTGTTAAGGTCAAGAGGCATGCCTGGCAGTGTTAAAGGCATGCTGGCAATGTTAAGGTTAAGAGGCATGTCTTCCCACCAGAAGAGGCAGCTGCACAAACACTAGCATGGCTTCTCATGTCGGTGAGACAAGCCAAAGTTCTCCCTGATTAACTGACCACAGACCCACTAATGCTCTTTTCTTCTGATGCTCTGTCAATGCCTGAGTGCCACCTGCCAGTCCATACTATGGCAGAGTGAGGTGGCCCTGTCTCAGATGGAATAGTCCATATTATGGCAGAGTGAGGTGGCCCTGTCTCAGATGGAATAGTCCATACTATGGCAGAGTGAGGTGGCCCTGTCTCAGATGGAATAGTCCATACTACTATAGCAGAGTGAGGTGGCCCTGTCTCAGATGGAAGTGGCCTCCTATGGCAGAGTGAGGTGGCCCTGTCTCAGATGGAAGTGGCCTCCTATGGCAGAGTGAGGTGGCCCTGTCTCAGATGGAATAATCCATACTACTATGGCAGAGTGAGGTGGCCCTGTCTCAGATGGAAGTGGTCTCTACACAAGGCTCTTCGTGATATTTCCAAATAGTGCCCACCCTGATATCCTTAACTCCAACGGCCAATCCCTGAGCATGACTGAGAAACATCCGTGCCGCTTGCTCTGAGGTGGTGGACGGGAGGGACAACATTTTTCTAGTTCCGTAGGCAACCCAAGGAGAAGAAAATTCCTTGCAGAGCTTACTCTACTGTGCAAGTGGCTAGAATCCATCATGCTTATGCCAACACGCCAATAGGTCTGAGCTAGAATCCATCATGGTTATGACAACACTCTGATGGGTCTGTGCCATCATGCTTATGCCAACACGCTGATGGGTCTGAGCTAGAATCCATCATGCTTATGCCAACACGCTGATGGGTCTATGCTAGAATCCATCATGGTTATGACAACACTCTGATGGGTCTGTGCCATCATGCTTATGCCAACACGCTGATGGGTCTGAGCTAGAATCCATCATGCTTATGCCAACACGCTGATGGGTCTATGCTAGAATCCATCATGGTTATGACAACACTCTGATGGGTCTGTGCCATCATGCTTATGCCAACACGCTGATGGGTCTGTGCTAGAATCCATCATGCTTATGCCAACACGCTGATGGGTCTGTGCTAGAATCCACCAAGCCAACATGCTGATGGGTCTGAGCTAGAATCCACCATGCTTATGCCAACACGCTGATGGGTCTGTGCTAGAATCCATCATGCTTATGCCAACACGCTGATGGGTCTGAGCTAGAATCCATCATGCTTATGCCAACCACCGATGGGTCTGTGCTAGAATCCATCATGCTTATGCCAACACGCTGATGGGTCTGTGCTAGAATCCATCATGCCAACACGCTGATGGGTCTGTGCTCTAGAATCCATCATGCTTATGCCAACACGCTGATGGGTCTGTGCTAGAATCCATCATGCTTATGCCAACACGCTGATGGGTCTGTGCTAGAATCCATCATGCTTATGCCAACACGCTGATGGGTCTGTGCTAGAATCCATCATGCTTATGCCAACACGCTGATGGGTCTGTGCTAGAATCCATCATGCTTATGCCAACACGCTGATGGGTCTGAGCTAGAATCCACCATGCTTATGCCAACATGCTGATGGGTCTGAGCTAGAATCCACCTTGCTTATGCCAACACGCTGATGGGTCTGTGCTGCTAGAATCCAACATGCTTATGCCAACACGCTGATGGGTCTGTGCTAGAATCCATCATGCTTATGCCAACACACTGATGGGTCTGTGCTAGAATCCATCATGATTATCCCAGCACACTGATGGGTCTGAGCTAGAATCCATAGCTTAGCAGAATCTACTGCACCTGGTATGTTGAAGTGTGTATGCAAGAAAGCAGTTGAGCAGAAAGAGAAGGCTGGAAGGAAGGAGGAAAAGTGCTGGCAGGTGAATCCCAAGGAGGAACTTCTAGCAAGTTATGTGTACATGATATCTAGGCAGCTATGTATATGTTACACAGATGGACTTCAGGTTCTCTCAAGGGTACTGGCTCATTGTGGTCATGGATCAAAGCCCCCCTGTGTGACGCCCCCCTGTCTGACGCCCCCAACTCCATTGGTCATGCCCTAAGCGTGTATCAATCAGAGGTTGGGATAGAAAAGTCTTGAAACTTCACAGACCAGTTACTGTTGCAGAAGATCCATGTTGTAAGAGCTTTCTCGGTCACTTTTGTGTATCTCTACAAGTATTGTTTACATTAAGCTCTTGTGTGTGTATCTGTGCTGTGTGTTGCGTGTGTGTGTGTGTGTGTTGCATGTGTTTGTGTGTGTGTGTGGTTTACTGATGAACCTTTGATGGGTCTGTGCTAGAATCTGTATACCTTTTGAAGACTATCATAATGATTCTACTTCTAAAAAGCCCGTCACGAGCCCGTCACGCAGCTCAAAGCCGAGGGATCATTCTGCTGCTCTAGAACAATACACGAACATGGACAGAGGGAGCTGTAGATAATCTGGTCTTCGACGGACAATCACACCACCTGTTTGTCTCTTCCATGAGCAGCGAGAGAAAAACTGTGAACACCTCTCAAAAAACAAGTTCTGCATGAAAACTGCTTACTCAGAAAGGAAGGGGAGGTAGACGTTTTGCATGTCAATTACCCCACCAATGGAACCAATCCCGTTCAGAAGCCATTCTGGAGATATTCAAATCAAAACACACTTTGCTTGCTCCCCCCGATGCCATCACCTCCGAGAGGTCTCTTGAGGCACCACAACTCCACCCGGTTATTTATGAAGAGACGCAAGTAGCGTATTGTCAGTAGCTCTCATCAATCCAATATGTCAGAGGTGTTCATACTACAGGCAGCCTGTTCTCTCTCCTCTACTGACTGTGCAGCCAGTTCTCTCTCCTCTACTGACTATGCAGCCAGTTCCCTCTCCTCTACTGAATGTGCAGCCAGTTCTCTCCTCTACTCACTGTACAGCTGGTCCAGTTCTCTCTCCTCTACTGACTATGCAGCCAGTTCTCTCTCCTCTGCTGACTGTGCAGCCAGTTCTCTCTCCTCTACTGAATGTGCAGCCAGTTCTCTCTCCTCTACTGACTGTGAAGCCAGTTCTCTCTCCTCTACTGACTATGCAGCCAGTTTTCTCTCCTCTACTGACTATGCAGCCAGTTCTCTCTCCTCTACTGACTGTGCAGCCATATTCTCTCCTCTACTGACTATGCAGCCAGTTCTCTCTCCTCTACTGACTATGCATCCAGTTCTCTCTCCTCTACTGACTGTGCAGCCAGCTCTCTCTCCTCTACTGACTATGCATCCAGTTTTCTCTCCTCTACTGACTATGCAGCCGGTTCTCTCTCCTCTACTGACTGTACAGCCAGTTCTCTCTCCTCTACCCTGCTTCAAGGATGTTGAGAACCCCTGCTTCAAGGATGTTGAGAACCCCTGCTTCAAGGATGTTTAGAACCCTTGCTTCAAGGATGTTTAGAACCCCTGCTTCAAGTATGTTTAGAACCCCTGCTTCAAGGATGTTTAAAACCCCTGCTTCAAGGATGTTGAGAACCCCTGCTTCAAGGATGTTGAGAACCCCTGCTTCAAGGATGTTTAGAACCCCTGCTTCAAGGATGTTTAGAACCCCTGCATCAAGGATGTTTAGAACCCCTGCTTCAAGGATGTTTAGAACCCCTGCTTCAAGGATGTTTAGAACCCCTGCTTCAAGGATGTTTAGAACCCCTGCTTCAAGGATGTTTAGAACCCCTGCTTCAAGGATGTTTAGAACCCCTGCTTCAAGGATGTTTAGAACCCCTGCTTCAAGGATGTTTAGAACCCCTGCTTCAAGGATGTTTAGAACCCCTGCTTCAAGGATGTTTAGAACCCCTGCTTCAAGGATGTTTAAAACCCCTGCTTCAAGGATGTTTAGAACCCCTGCTTCAAGGATGTTTAGAACCCCTGCTTCAAGGATGTTTAGAACCCCTGCTTCAAGGATGTTTAGAACCCCTGCTTCAAGGATGTTTAGAACCCCTGCTTCAAGGATGTTTAGAACCCCTGCTTCAAGGATGTTTAGAACCCCTGCTTCAAGGATGTTTAGAACCCCTGCTTCAAGGATGTTTAGAACCCCTGCTTCAAGTATGTTTAGAACCCCTGCTTCAAGGATGTTTAGAACCCCTGCTTCAAGGATGTTTAGAACCCCTGCTTCAAGGATGTTTAGAACCCCTGCTTCAATTTAGAACCCCTGCTTCAAGGATGTTTAGAACCCCTGCTTCAAGGATGTTTAGAACCCCTGCTTCAAGGATGTTTAGAACCCCTGCTTCAAGGATGTTTAGAACCCCTGCTTCAAGGATGTTTAGAACCCCTGCTTCAAGGATGTTAGAACCCCTGCTTCAAGGATGTTTAGAACCCCTGCTTCAAGGATGTTGAGAACCCCTGCTTCAAGGATGTTTAGAACCCCTGCTTCAAGGATGTTTAGAACCCCTGCTTCAAGGATGTTTAGAACCCCTGCTTCAAGTATGTTTAGAACCCCTGCTTCAAGGATGTTTAAAACCCCTGCTTCAAGGATGTTGAGAACCCCTGCTTCAAGGATGTTGAGAACCCCTGCTTCAAGGATGTTGAGAACCCCTGCTTCAAGGATGTTTAGAACCCCTGCATCAAGGATGTTTAGAACCCCTGCTTCAAGGATGTTTAGAAACCCTGCTTCAAGGATGTTTAGAACCCCTGCTTCAAGGATGTTTAGAACCCCTGCTTCAAGTATGTTTAGAACCCCTGCTTCAAGGATGTTTAGAACCCCTGCTTCAAGGATGTTTAGAACCCCTGCTTCAAGGATGTTTAGAACCCCTGCTTCAAGGATGTTTAGAACCCCTGCTTCAATTTAGAACCCCTGCTTCAAGGATGTTTAGAACCCCTGCTTCAAGGATGTTTAGAACCCCTGCTTCAAGGATGTTTAGAACCCCTGCTTCAAGGATGTTTAGAACCCCTGCTTCAAGGATGTTAGAACCCCTGCTTCAAGGATGTTTAGAACCCCTGCTTCAAGGATGTTGAGAACCCCTGCTTCAAGGATGTTTAGAACCCCTGCTTCAAGGATGTTTAGAACCCCTGCTTCAAGGATGTTTAGAACCCCTGCTTCAAGTATGTTTAGAACCCCTGCTTCAAGGATGTTTAAAACCCCTGCTTCAAGGATGTTGAGAACCCCTGCTTCAAGGATGTTGAGAACCCCTGCTTCAAGGATGTTGAGAACCCCTGCTTCAAGGATGTTTAGAACCCCTGCATCAAGGATGTTTAGAACCCCTGCTTCAAGGATGTTTAGAAACCCTGCTTCAAGGATGTTTAGAACCCCTGCTTCAAGGATGTTTAGAACCCCTGCTTCAAGGATGTTTAGAACCCCTGCTTCAAGGATGTTTAGAACCCCTGCTTCAAGGATGTTTAGAACCCCTGCTTCAAGGATGTTTAGAACCCCTGCTTCAAGGATGTTTAGAACCCCTGCTTCAAGGATGTTTAGAACCCCTGCTTCAAGGATGTTTAGAACCCCTGCTTCAAGGATGTTTAGAACCCCTGCTTCAAGGATGTTTAGAACCCCTGCTTCAAGGATGTTTAGAACCCCTGCTTCAAGGATGTTTAGAACCCCTGCTTCAAGGATGTTTAGAACCCCTGCTTCAAGGATGTTGAGAACCCCTGCTTCAAGGATGTTGAGAACCCCTGCTTCAAGGATGTTGAGAACCCCTGCTTCAAGGATGTTGAGAACCCCTGCTTCAAGGATGTTTAGAACCCCTGCTTCAAGGATGTTGAGAACCCCTGCTTCAAGGATGTTTAGAACCCCTGCGTCAAGGATGTTTAGAACCCCTGCTTCAAGGATGCTGAGAAGTACATAGTGAAGGACAATTCAAAGGCTGCAGAACTCAGTACTCCTCTCTCCGCATCCACCTCAGCACTCCTCTCCACATCCACCTCAGTACTCCTCTCTCCACATCCACCTCAGCACTCCTCTCTCCACATCCACCTCAGGACTCCTCTCTCCACATCCACCTCAGCACTCCTCTCTCCACATCCACCTCAGTACTCCTCTGTCTACATCCACCTCAGCACTCCTCTCTCCGCATCCACCTTAGCCTCAATCTGGCAGTCTCATTTGCTGCAGCACACGAGTGATTATAGCCGCATGTGGATTGATTTAACCCAGCCAGCATTCCTGATGAGTTCACGGGAAACCTGGCCATTTAGACAGGCCCTTTCACAGAAAAACATACCAGAAAAATTAAGGTGTAGTTAGCAAGATTATGGACAGCCCTATTAGTTATATTATTGTAACTCATCCTCTCCCCCCCCCCCCCCCCCCCCACGCACACACAACCCTCCACCCCTACCCCATAAGATATGGGCACTTCAGGAAGCCAGGACACATCGACATAGTCCAAAAGTGTCTGCACTGAGAGGAATGGTTCCAAAAGTGTCTGCACTGAGAGGATTGGTTCCAACTACTGTCATTATGCAATTCATAGTTTAGACACCACACACCTTTACAATGAGCCTTACCTATAGAGGGCATGGTAGTTGGACTCTGCTTGCCTCAGTAATCTCTTCAGGGCATTGATATCTTGTATAATCTACATAATATAATATAATACAATATATATATATATATATACATAACAGATGCAATGATCAAGTACACTTTATTGGTCATTTCTGCATCTAAATAGCTAAGCAAACTGCTCTTTCTCGTCAAGGGCACATTAGAACTCCAAACAAACATAATTAACACATCCTAGTGCGAGCAAGGCTGTGAGCAAGACGGCCAAACCGTTAGGATTTATGGAGAGAGAAATAATCACCTGAACAGTGATAGTCATGGGAGAGAGATGGAAGCACTGAGCAGAGATTGGCTCGACAATGAACATAAGGAAGGAGGAGTAACAGCTGTGAATCATAGAAACAACACCAAGACAAGCTGAGGCACAGTGAGATGCCAGCAGAGGGCAAGAGAGCTGAGGAGCAATATCTATGGAGGTGGGCTGATGGGACAAAGTGAGACGCCAGCAGAGGGCAGCAATCCGTATATCAGAAACTCTGTTACTGGGTGCACCTTTGTTGTTCTCAGTTGACATAACATTACAATAACCTTCTCAATAATCGTATTCTCTCGATGTTTCGACTAGATGCTCTATATAGCCTTCACCAGGAATATACAATGTCGACAACCAACATCTATAGGATCTGCAATCTATTAATATTCTGAAGATCTACTGCTTAAATTAATAGGTAAAGGGTCCTGCAATGTTTGTAGGTAAATCTTGATACAAAAATACCAAAATAATAACTAATTAACAATAAATACATAAATAATACATAAATAAATAAATAAAAAGCTAATGACGAGTTCAACTCCCGACCTTTTTGTTTTTCAAATATTTTTTTCTAATCCTGTATATATTATATATATATAATAATTAAATATAATTATTAACATATATAGCAACAAAGAAAAAATATTGGATCAACTTGTACTAAACTAAACAAGAGGAGTTGACCAGTGCAGGCCACAATATTTGGAGGACCTTTTAAATATTATGGTAAAGGGTCTTTTAAATGAAAGTCAAATTCTTTTTGCAAGCAGGTCTAAAATGTTTGTTTTTTTGTTAAAAGAACAAAAAAACACGTTTGTCATATTTCCACCTATTGTTGTTGTTGTTAATGTTTTCTATGAATGTTATAGTCGAGTCGACTCCTTCGTTGCACCAGGGGTAACTCTAAAGTTATTTATTACTGGCAGCATAAGTTGACTTGGTTTTGTTGAAGGTCTGTGCTGTTAACTTGTCAACTAGAGTAAGCCTCGGAGGAAACCAACCTTCTGGACTTCTGATATCGCAGCAAAAACGTGCAGCTGCCTCTGAAATCAGCGCAGCTATATAGGCTCCATATTGCACACAAGCACACCTATTGAGTTGATGACCCTTTACCATTTTATGTTATACTGAATCGATAAACAGGATTGGTTTGCCGCAAGTCTTTGGAGGATTAGGAGTCTTCTGGGGTTCCTAATATTATTACAAATGTACTTAAGGCACTCGTGAGTGAAAACATGAAGATACACGTCCAAGCCTTCACCACAGGACTTAATATAAACTCTTCGGGCCGGCCGTAATACCCTTAAACTAATCAAAGGCCGGAATAAAGTAATAAAAACTAACTTAACTATTAAAAACTAATAAACTCGGACTTAATATAAACTCTTCGGGCCGGCCGTAATACCCTTAAACTAATCAAAGGCCGGAATAAAGTAATAAAAACTAACTTAACTATTAAAAACTAATAAACTCGGACTTAATATAAACTCTTCGGGCCGGCCGTAATACCCTTAAACTAATCAAAGGCCGGAATAAAGTAATAAAAACTAACTTAACTATTAAAAACTAATAAACTCGGACTTAATATAAACTCTTCGGGCCGGCCGTAATACCCTTAAACTAATCAAAGGCCGGAATAAAGTAATAAAAACTAACTTAACTATTAAAAACTAATAAACTCGGACTTAATATAAACTCTTCGGGCCGGCCGTAATACCCTTAAACTAATCAAAGTCTTTTGGGGTTCCTAATATTATTACAAATGTACTTAAGGCACTCGTGAGTGAAAACATGAAGATACACGTCCAAGCCTTCACCACAGGACCGAAAAATTTTAAGTTGTAGAGGGATCCTTCGAAGACGGAATCTCACGTTTTTTAAAACATGGTTTTGGGCGGCAGTTTACTACTTTCGCGAAGGATTCACAAGCATGCTGAAAGATAAAATCGGCTAAAATCACCGCTTAGGGTACCAAGACCTGCCAAAGTATATATTTTATCTGAGTACAAGCTTATTTAGGGGCATCCACCATCTTTAAATAGGAGTCTTAGTAAGTGCTACCAACTTCCTAATACTAGAGTCGCCATAAACAATGCCAAGACCCTCTTTAAACGCTTCTTTCTCTCTCACTCCATATAAACAAGAGTGTATATAATTATGTATGTATGTATACATGTATAGTGTGTATATATGTACAGTGTGTGTATATATATATGTATGTATACATGTATAGTGTGTGTATATATATGTATACATGTATAGTGTGTGTATATATATGTATGTATACATGTATAGTGTGTATATACTGTATGTATGTATATGTATAGTGTGTGTATATATGTACAGTGTGTGTATATATATATATGTATGTATACATGTATAGTGTGTGTATATATGTATACATGTATAGTGTGTGTATATATATGTATGTATACATGTATAGTGTGTATATACTGTATGTATGTATATGTATAGTATGTGTATATACTGTATGTATGTATACATGCATGTATAATCTATGTACATGTGTATATATGTATGTATATATGTATATATATGTATGTATACATGTGTATATATGTATGTATACATGTGTATATATGTATGTATATACGCACGTATATGTATGTATAGTGTGTGTATATATACTAGCAGTATTCACATCCAAGGGAAGGCTTTAGATAACCTCTCAACAAACTCTCGGTTGACATCACAAAGTTATGACCTTCTCAATAATCCACTTGAGATTTTACTCTAGCCTTCATCACGAGATGCTCTAGCCTTCATCACGAGATGCTCTAGCCTTCATCACGAGATGCTCTAGCCTTCATCACGAGATGCTCTAGCCTTCATCACGAGATGCTCTAGCCTTCATCATGAGATGCTAAGACTTGCATGAGCTTGTTATATACTGCTATCCAGCATGTGATGCAAACCACACCCTGACACACGTGAGACCCGCACGTTAACCGGACGTGGAAAAAAATAATAATAGCAAATTATAATCAATAATAGAATAATAATAACAACAACAACAACAACAACAATAATTAATAATAAATTCTGCATTTGCTGAACATGCATGGGACAATGGACATCCTATTTTGTGGGATCTTAGACCAGGCCAGAACTCAGAAGGAGCTGCTAGTGAAGGAGGCAATGCACATCAGCCTAGCACCATTTGAAGTGTGAGCGGTTCAATCCAGACTGTGGATTGGACTTGCCTGGTTGCTGGGGAGCTACTCTGAAGAGCCTGAACTTGAAGCCGCCATGACCACCATAATTGTTCTGTCTTCAGTTATTTATTATCCTTCTTTGTTAATGTACATATATCGTCGTCGTCGTCGTCGTCGTCATCATCATCATCATCATTATTTGTTATATATATTTTTATTGTACACTATTGTTGTGGTGAAATTATAATTAACAACATCCAGTTCATGTGCTTGACGTGTGAGCCAGGATGTGGTTTGCATCACATGGTGGATAGCAGTATATAACAAGCTCATGTGATGCTTTGCATCTTATTATTTGATGAATGTTAGAGCATCTAGTTAAAACATGACAGGTTGATTACTGAGGTCATTGTATGTAATATCCTTTTCTTGACAAAATTGATGTATTTCTGAATATATGTACACTACCTGTACTGACAGACAAGCAGACTGAGTGACTGACAGACGGACTGAGTGACTGACTGACAGACAGACAGACTGAGTGACAGACAGACAGACTGAGTGACAGACAGACAGACAGACTGAGTGACAGACAGACAGACAGACTGAGTGACTGACTGACAGACAGACAGACTGAGTGACAGACAGACAGACTGAGTGACAGACAGACAGACAGACTGAGTGACAGACAGACAGACTGAGTGACTGACAGACAGACTGAGTGACAGACAGACAGACAGACTGAGTGACAGACAGACAGACTGAGTGACTGACAGACAGACTGAGTGACAGACAGACAGACAGACTGAGTGACAGACATACAGACGGTCCTAAATTATATTATATATTGATACACACGTGTTATGCAAAATCTACACTTAAAAAAAAATAGCCAGCATACACTGTACATGAGCTTTATAGAACAATCGTCTATATTCATGGGAAGCTAATGATCGAGACATTCCAACATAACCCACAAGCCCACCAGACACACTGTGCTCACTCAAACGCAGTGTTCTAACTCTAGAGGGTCCCGACTGGTGGGGCTCGTACATGCAATGACCTTTCACCTTTAGCTTGTAGTTCTCAATGGCATGTCTGAGGAAGAAAGGATCTGGCGATGAAGTGCCTTGAGAGAGCAACACTTGCGACCAGTTCACACAGAACTTGCTGCTCTCTGAGGGAACAGGTTCACAGAGAAAAGGCAAGTACACACACCCATGTATGCAGTGATGGCTGCTGCAAGACTAGCAGGTGAGTCAGTTGCAAGTGAATGTTACCTTTCAATGAAACCTTGCACTCTTCACCAGAGACGTGAACCTTCACAGACGCTTTCTTTTTACTAGCCTCCTGGTCATCCTGCACAGAATAAGTCATCATCTTTACCATCAGCACCACCACCACACACCATCACCATCACAATATCAACACCACAACACACCACCATCACCACTACCATCACCACTACCATCACCACTACCATCACCACCACCACACACTATCACCACCATCATCATAACAACCACACATCAACACCCACACCACCACCACACACCATCACCACCACCACACCATTACCACCATCATCATCACCATCATCACCAACACCATCACCATCATAAACACCACACCATCACCACCATCACCATAAGAACTATTATGAACTTACGCCAGGTGGGTCCAGCTGCATCAGGTTAGCTAAGCTGCAGGCCTCCAGGAACCTGAGCATTAAAGTAGCTGATCAAACATGGAGAAGTCGGGGCATAATATAGCCATCTCAGGCCTGGGGTCAGGCCTGGGGGCTATATTAGGGCTATATTAGGGCTTGCTTACATTTTAACATATTTGATGAGCTGTACATCGTCTCCAACAACCTCCACTGGAGAGTCAACAGCCTGGATGGGTGTGGTCAATAAAGACATTAGATGGGTGTGGTTTTAAAGGTAGGGAAGGGTGTATTGGAAGGGTGTATTAAAGGGTGTATTAAAGGGTGTATTGAAGGTAAAGGGTGTATTAAATAGGTATCAAAGGTGAAGTGGGTGTGGTAAATTGTGGGCAAGTGGGTGTGTGGTCTACAGAGATCAAGGATGTGTGGATCAAGGATGTGTGTGCAAAAAATAACACACATGGGTGTGGTTTTAACACATGGGTGTGGCTTATAACGATGGCTAAGTGTGTGTTGAATAGAGATGATAGGTGGGCGGGGTGTAGCAATAAAGACAGAGTACCACTCTGGTCATCTTGAGGGACAAGTCTTTGAGTGGAGTTCACAAGTTCACCAAAATGCAATGCCCATGGTGAGGGAAACATTGAACATAAGACATAAACTACAACACTTTCCTTGAGTTCACACCACATGCTTCATGACCTTATATAGCATCTGGAACACCACATGCTTCATGACCTTATATAGCATCTGGAACACCACATGCTTCATGACCTTATATAGCATCTGGAACACCACATGCTTCATGACCTTATATAGCATCTGTTCCAGTTCAGAGGTGAGCCGAGTGTACAATATTGGTGTTAATTGTCTATATATATAATTGTCTATATATATAATATATATATATATATATATATATATGTATATGGGTAGGGTCTTATTGCTTTGAGTTGTCAATCTAACATTATATTTTTAAATAAAAACATTATTGTTGCTGTTTGTAGTTGCTGTTTGAAGTTGCTGTTTGTAGTTGCTGGTGAGAGTGGAGCGCCCGTTTTTTTTGTTGGTATAGAGACGGAAGTGTGTGGTGATCAAGCAGCAGCTGCAAGGCACCAATTTTGTAGCAACTCTAGGGAGGAGCCAAGCAGGGAACACTGTGGTCGCCAACGTAGAGGTCAGACAGAGGTCATTTGATTTTTAGCATCTGCTTTTTAAGATTCGATTAAAAGTACTATATATGGATAGTGTCCGATAACGTGCAATAACATGCGATAGATAGGCCCTACCCTCAACAGTTCACCTCGAGCGCTAGCTGCTAGACACTTGTGTACTATAGGAGAGGGTCAATGGCTTACGATGTGAAGTAGCACTGGCAGCTGGTCTTGACATATCTGCACCACGCGCACCAAGTAGTCCACCTACATGACAACACACAGAGTCCCTCAGTGCACGGAATTGGAATTGGTTACATGAGCATGCTTGGAACCAGAATCATTTATCTGGATATACATTTGAGTTGGAATCTGTTGTCCGAGCATATTGGCACCAGAAAAATTTCAGTCAGTTATATAAGCACATTGGAACATGGATTTGCTATTCTAGAACATTGGAACCAAAGAGTCAGTTGTCTGGACATGCACCTATCAGTTCTCCAAGTGCATTGGAACCAGAGCACACAAGCACCAGTCAGTTATCTGGAACCAGAATTAACTAACTGAACATTTTGGAACCAACATTGGAACCAAAGAGTCAGTTGTCTGGACATGCACCTATCAGTTCTCCAAGTGCATTGGAACCAGAGCACACAAGCACCAGTCAGTTATCTGGAACCAGAATTAACTAACTGAACATTTTGGAACCAGAGTCAGTTATCTGAACACATTGGAACTGGAGAGTTGTTGATTGAGCTTATTGGGAAGAAAGTTATCCCAATAAGTATTGAGTTGTTACATGCATGCACTTTATTATTATTATTATTATTGTTGTTGTTATTATTATAATTGTTATTATTATTATTATTATTATTATTATTATTATTATTATTATTATTATTATTATTATTATTATTATTATTATTACATGTATTATTATTATTATTGTTGTTGTTGTTATTGTTATTACATGTATCATTGTATTGTATCATAATTGTTATTATTATTATTAGTGATTATTATTGTTGTTATTATTATTGTTGTTATTGTTATTATTACATGGATCATTATAATTATTATAAATTGTTGTTATTATTGTTGCTGTTGTTATTGTTATTGTTGTTGTTGTTTAGGAATTAGGATTCATGTCTCCAACAAACTTAGAACTTACATTTTCCAGAAACCACGCCGACAACTTATCTTCCAGCCGGGAGCCCACAAAAAGCTTGGCGGTATTTTCAGTTGGCTAGATAGAGTAACAAAAGACAATCATTGCCACCTCTGAGTGGGTGTGTTCCAATCATGGATCCTTCCCACCTACTCCCAGCCCGAGCCAGTCCGAGGGGTGCAAGAACTTTTGGCTGGAGATCTATGGTTGGTCCATGAGACTCACGGCTGGTCCATGAGACTCACGGTTGGTCCATGAGACTCATGGCTGGGGTCCATGGTTGTCCCATGAGACTCATGGTTGGTCCATGAGACTCACGGCTGGTCCATGGTTGGTCCATGAGACTCATGGCTGGTCCATGAGACTCACGGTTGGTCCATGGTTGGTCCATGAGACTCACGGTTGGTCCATGGTTGGTCCATGAGACTCACGGTTGGTCCATGGTTGGTCCATGAGACTCACGGTTGGTCCATGGCTGGTCCATGGCTGGTCCATGAGACTCATGGTTGGTCCATGAGACTCACGGTTGGTCCATGAGACTCACGGTTGGTCCATGGTTGGTCCATGAGACTCACGGTTGGTCCATGGCTGGTCCATGGCTGGTCCATGAGACTCATGGTTGGTCCATGAGACTCACGGTTGGTCCATGGTTGGTCCATGAGACTCATGGCTGGTCCATGGCTGGTCCATGGCTGGTCCATGAGACTCATGGCTGGTCCATGAGACTCACGGTTGGTCCATGGCTGGTCCATGAGACTCATGGCTGGTCCATGAGACTCACGGTTGGTCCATGGTTGGTCCATGAGACTCACGGCTGGTTCACGGTTGGTCCATGAGACTCACGGTTGGTCCATGGGACTCACGGTTGTCCCATGAGACTCATGGCTGGTCCATGGCTGGTCCATGGGACTCATGGGTGGCCATTAGTTTAACCTCTCAGTGCCAGCTGACAGACAATGAACATGTGCAGGCCAGGAATGGACTGCAGATGTACTCACCAGAGACTCCACAAGTGGGGAAAGAGACTTGCAGAAAACGTCCAGCTCATTTCGAAACATAAGAAGAAGTTAAGAACCAACTCAATTTAACTCATTATGAAAGAACTGACCTTTGCACCTGTGTACAATCTGACCTACAGTGTAGAAAGTACAGGTGTATGTATGTGTGTATGTATGTAGTTGGTGAGCAAGGTGGAAGCTTTGCCACCTCAAGAGATAAATGCACACAACACTTCACATTAGAGGAGCCTTAGTCTTGTTGGTGTGCGTCTCCATAGAGATATTGGCAACCTACATACTTCAACCTGCCTACCCAGTGTGGTGTTGGTCCAGTGTGTGTCCCCATACAGCTATTGTCAACCTACTTCAACCTGCCTCAACCCAGTGTGGTGTTGGTCCAGTGTGTGTCCCCATACAGCTATTGTCAGCCTACTTCAACCTGCCTCAACCCATTGTGATGTTGGTCCAGTGTGTGTCCCCATACAGCTATTGTCAACCTACTTCAACCTGCCTCAACCCAGTGTGGTGTTGGTCCAGTGTGTGTCCTCATAGAGCTATTGTCAACCTACTTCAACCTGCCTCCACCCAGTGTGGTGTTGATCCAGTGTGTGTCCCCATAGAGCTATTGTCAACCTACTTCAACCTGCCTCAACCCAGTGTGGTGTTGGTCCAGTGTGTGTCCTCATAGAGCTATTGTCAACCTGCCTCAACCCAGTGTGGTGTTGGTCCAGTGTGTGTGCTATTGTCAACCTAGTTCAGCCTGCCTCTACTCACCAACCACACCCACCATAGAGGATACAGATCCAGTCCTTGCTTTCCGATGCACACAAAGCAGAGGAGGAACTGGCGACCTTGACTTTCCTCAGACGAGCACACCACCCTGTTGATGTAGCACTGAGAGGGCGGAGGGAAGACACTGCAGGAATAATTGTGTGCACACATGAGGCAGAGAGATGTGTGGCCATCTAGTTGCTGCTTCATACATACATACTGTACACACCACACACACACCACACACACACATACACCACACACACATACACCACACACACCAACACACACATACATGTACACCACACACACACACCACACACACACATACACCACACAGCACACACACATCACAGCACACACACTCACACATTACAGCACTCACACTTATATATACATGTACTGCACACCACACACACACATCACACCACACACACATCACAGCACACACACATCACAGCACACACATTTATATACATATACACTACACACATACATCACAACACACACACATCACGGCACACACACACACATCATAGACACACATCACAGCACACACACATCACACATACACATTGCAGCATACACACATCACACACACACACTTCATGTACACTATACACTATACACACATATATCACAACACACATCACAGCACACGCATATTATAGCACTCCACACACAAACACCATACACACCACACCAAGCCACACTACACCCACACACTATACACACATGGACACACACACAATCTGGGCTAATTAGAGATCACTTACTCAGGGTCCATGCTGGTTACCAGGCCGCTGAACTTGTATAGGGTTGTCTGTGACATCCTCACTCCCACATGCTCTCGGAGGAGGTGCTCGCGATCAGAGCAAATGCTGCTGCCCACCAGAGACAGGCTGTGAGAGGGGCAACAGGAAAGTGCAAAATGTCCGCTCATCAACCATAGAACCAAGCAGAAGAATGTAGCAAAGAAAAGAGAGCCTCTTCCGAGACACGAGAGGGGGGGGGGGGGGAGGGAGGAAGAGAGGAGGAGGGATAGGGAGGAAGGGGGAGTGGGGAGGGAAGGAGAAGAGGGAGGAGGGGGGGGAGACCAAATATGCAGATATCTCGTCCAACGTAAAAAGGGATACAAGGTCAACCTCATTACTGTCAAAGAGTACAGGATCACGTAGTCTTCCCCACATGCCAGGGATCAAGAAACTGCAAGACAAACTCAACCAGACCATGGGGTCAGCAAAGCTGGCAACTCAAGGCTCTCATAAGATATGGACAACCAGGACCAGGCTAATGATGGGGTCAGCAAAGCTGGCAACTCAAGGCTCTCATAAGATATGGACAAGTAGGACCAGCAGGAACACTTGACCATCAACCCTCAGGGCTGTATACAGAAATTTTTCCGTGGTGCAGTGAACTTGGGGCATGGAGGGAAAAGAGAATGGGCGTGGCAGGCAGAGGGCCTGACCCTGTATCACGTGTCTGTTAAAATCTCACAATTATTTTAAGGGGGGGGAGGAGGGATGAGGAGGGATGGAGAATGGCCTGATCCCTTATTGTATCATCATCAACCACACCCACCCACCCTCCCCAGCTTATTATCTTGTTCCACTCATCTGTGTAAGGCCAAGTGATTGCGCATGGCTGTTGTGGCTGTTGTCAGCTATTTTTGGCAAGAAGACCTTGAACCCCCCTCACCCCTCATTGATTTGGATACTCACTTTACAAGCATAATGAAGTGGTAACAAGAAAATGGAGAGAGGGGGAAGAGAAAGGAGTTAGGGGGAGAGGGGAGGATAGAGGGGGGAGGAGAGGAGAGAGAGGAGGTAGAGAGAAGAGGAGATATGGGTGAGAGAGGGGGTTAAGGTGAGAAGGAAAAGGTGGATGGGGAGGAAGGGTAGAGGAGGGAGAGAGAGAGATGCTCTAACAATTCTAAAGGCGTTTTATTTAATGTTTTTGGTGGATTTGACAAGAAAGAAAGTGACCACAAGAAATGTGACCACAAATGTATCCACACCGACCACAAAAAGAAGCATGTACCCAAACATTCAGAGCACACTATACATCCATACTTGTCAAAACTGGTAAAGGGTCATCTAAATATTTAAAGTTAAAGGTGGGCAGGGTCTTGTTTCCTTTCCTTTGTGCCAATATTGTCAGTCAGCTCCTGTTTATTATTGTCACGAGAGTCAACTTCTGAGTACACAAACTCATCACTTCTTGGTAGCAAAAACGTGCTCTGCTTCTGGCATAGCTCGGCTAGACCCCTCTGACTGACATAGCAGTCCACCACACAAAAACTGCTCTTAGCTCCCTGAAAATGAGCCCCACTCCCTCCCTGGGCAGAGTCCCACAAGATGGCACGACACATAAATATTGCACATACACAAGCAAGTTTAATGTTTTGACGATACTTTACCAACTTGTGGTTGTGTCTGTCACTGCAGTACATGGGACAATTTGGAGTCTTCTGATAGTAAAGTTATACGGAATGGACACATTATACGCAAGTTGTGTGCATGTGTGTGTTTGTGGGTGGGCGGAGTAGATACATGCACAAGCTCCTTGAAGACGGAATTCCACGGTTTTTATATAACAGTTTTGGACGTACACTAGTGAAGGATTTAAGGCAGTACTTGAACTGCTCTTGGAGCTAAAATTGGCCCAAACAACATCTACAGAAGCTGCCAAAGTAATTTGCTTCTTTTTTTAATGGTATTCTAAAATCAAGTCAAGCTAAGCATTCCCCTATAGACGCACACCTATGGACAAATCAATTACTTCACAGTGGTTTGCACAGATGTAGAGCAGGTCAGCTCCAGATATCGCATTGGCTAGAGAAGGGGTCCTCACACCAGAGGATACTTGCAGTGCAGTTGCTGCGGCTCTTTCCCTTCCAACCTTCCAAGCACGGGATTTCCAGTACACTAACTGAACACTAGCTAGTACAGTTAAGTATAGTAGCAGACAAATACAGCATGTGGGTCAGTTAGTCAAGACAATCTTTATTGCTGGTATAAAAGACAACTATATATATCTGTAGCATGTGAGTCATAGTAGACAATCTTTATTGCTGGTATAATAGACAAATATATCTGTAGCATGTGAGTCATAGTAGACAATCTTTATTGCTGGTATAATAGACAAATATATCTGTAGCATGTGAGTCATAGTAGACAATCTTTATTGCAGGTATAATAGACAAATATATATATCTGTAGCATGCGAGTCATAGCTGGTATACATGTACTAGCAGACCAATATATCTGCAGCATGTAAGGTGCAGTAGGTAGGTGGGTAGGTGGGTGGGTGGGTGGGTGGGTGGATGGATAGATACACAGATACAAGGTCCTGGTAGACCAATTCCTGTTCAACAGGATGGTTGACCTCTCAAACTGCCTTGTTTTGTTTTGCAAGTGTTTTGGGGGCTGCCATTTGAATGGGATGCAAACTTCAGAGTTATTAAAATTGACTGTGGGAGGGGCCACAGGTCCCCGTAAACCTCATAGACTGTGGGAGGGGCCACAGTTCCCCGTAGACCTCATATACTGTGGGAGGGGCCACAGGCCCCGTAGACCTCATAGACTGTGGGAGGGGCCACAGGTCCCAGTAGACCTCATAGAGGATAACAATTATAACAATTATGATTTCCCCCCCCGTTATTAAATAACCCAAGGGGTTGCGATACTCCTGCATACCACCAGAGTTGCTACATAGCCATCAGAGCTAGCCTGGGGGGTTGCGATATTCCTGCTAACTACCAGAGTTGCTACATAGCCATCAGAGCTAGCCTGGGAAGTCAAGGCACTCCTGCTGAGTTGTTTCTTTATGGTGCACATCAATGTCTAAATACTAGGCAAAGAATACCTGTTTTCGTCTCCCCCCCACTGTCTTGTTTTTCTTGTTTTTCTTGTTTTTTTCCTCGTTGCCTTTTGTTTTTAAGCCCCTCCATATTTGTTTCCCCATACCTTCCATGCACGTCCTTCAGGTAGATTTCTCAGCATACTTTGAAATGGCGTAAATAATATATATTGCAGCTAGCTATGTGGGAGACTGGAAGTGCTTAACAAATGGGTAAAAGGTGGATAGTGGTATATATACAACGTACCGGCCCTGTAGCCTATCATGCTCTAACCTAAATCCTGCGCCCACTGTGCGGCTCTCTGTCTCGCTCTTCTCCAGTGTCACCCTGCATGGTGTAAACAACAACAACAACAACAGCAACAACAGTAATGCAGTGTGCATACAATAACAACTAAGACAACATGTATATACATGTAAGGTGTTAAAAATGCAAAATACAACAGAGAGGTCGTGCAAGGGGTTAACAACAAAATCTGGGCTTGGAGAAGAGAACCCATGATGTCCATGTTGCTATGCTGCTTTCAATATGAACTGGTGTGTGAAAGTGATGATGGGTAGTGTATGTGTGTGTGTGGTGTGTGGGGGAAGGAGATAGGGAGAGGAGGGGGGAGGGGAGGGGGAGGAGTGGGAAGGGGGGGCAGAAGAGGGAAGGGGGTAGGGAGGGAAGGGGGAGAGGGGGGGAGAGGAGAGATGGAAAAGGAAGGAAGGTGAAAGGTGAGAGGGGGCTGTGTGACAAAATGTCTGAATGGTTAGCAAGAAAGCTCACCATGAAAATGGTTAGAGGATGTAGGACGTGCTGATGTGGTTCTCTTCTAAACATCGTGAAAAAGCAATAAGTCATCTTCCCTTCACAAAAGGCAAGACACCTTTTTGCTGTTGTCATAACAACTGGATGTGGTAAAGGATCATTGTACCCATTACCTCCATGGACATTCAACAATGGGTCACTTCATTATAAGGCAACTCAGATATATATTAGTTCCAGCCAGTCATGTGACATACTTGTATTTAATGAGAGCAGTGGCAGCCGAGGCAACAAGACACTTGCATGTAGCAACTTAAAGCAACAAGACACTTGTATGCAGCAACTTAAGGCAACAAGACACTTGCATGCAGCAACTTAAGGCAACAAGACACTTGCATGTAGCAACTTAAGGCAACAAGACACTTGCATGTAGCAACTTAAGGCAACAAGACACTTGCATGCAGCAACTTAAGGCAACAAGACACTTGCATGCAGCAACTTAAGGCAACAAGACACTTGCATGTAGCAACTTAAGGCAACAAGACACTTGCATGCAGCAACTAAAGGCAACAAGGCACTTGCATGCAGCAACTTAAGGCAACAAGACACTTGCATGCAGCAACATAAGGCAACAAGACACTTGCAATCAGCAACTTAAGGCAACAAGACACTTGCATGTAGCAACTTAAGGCAACAAGACACTTGCATGCAGCAGCATAAGGCAACAAGACACTTGCATGCAGCAACTTAAGGCAACAAGACACTTGCATGTAGCAACTTAAGGCAACAAGACACTTGCATGCAGCAACTTAAGGCAACAAGACACTTGCATGTAGCAACTAAAGGCAACAAGACACTTGCATGCAGCAACTTAAGGCAACAAGACACTTGCATGCAGCAGCATAAGGCAACAAGACACTAGCATGTAGCAACTTAAGGCAACAAGACACTTGCATGCAGCAACTTAAGGCAACAAGACACTTGCATGTAGCAACTTAAGGCAACAAGACACTTGCATGCAGCAACTTAAGGCAACAAGACACTTGCATGTAGCAACTTAAGGCAACAAGACACTTGCATGCAGCAACTTAAGGCAACAAGACACTTGCATGTAGCAACTTAAGGCAACAAGACACTTGCATGCAGCAACTTAAGGCAACAAGACACTTGCATGCAGCAACTTAAGGCAACAAGACACTTGCATGTAGCAACTTAAGGCAACAAGACACTTGCATGCAGCAACTTAAGGCAACAAGACACTTGCATGCAGCAACTTAAGGCAACAAGACACTTGCATGCAGCAACTTAAGGCAACAAGACACTTGCATGCAGCAACTTAAGGCAACAAGACACTTGCATGTAGCAACTTAAGGCAACAAGACACTTGCATGCAGCAACTTAAGGCAACAAGAGACTTGCATGTAACAACTTAAGGCAACAAGGCACTTGCATGCAGCAACTTAAGGCAACAAGACACTTGCATGTAGCAACTTAAGGCAACATGACACTTGCATGCAGCAACTTAAGGCAACAAGACACTTGCATGTAGCAACTTAAGGCAACAAGACACTTGCATGCAGCAACTTAAGGCAACAAGACACTTGCATGTAGCAACTTAAGGCAACAAGACACTTGCATGCAGCAGCATAAGGCAACAAGACACTTGCATGCAGCAACTTAAGGCAACAAGACACTTGCATGTAGCAACTTAAGGCAACAAGACACTTGCATGCAGCAACTTAAGGCAACAAGACACTTGCATGTAGCAACTTAAGGCAACAAGACACTTGCATGCAGCAACTTAGACACTTGCATGCAGCAGCATAAGGCAACAAGACACTAGCATGTAGCAACTTAAGGCAACAAGACACTTGCATGTAGCAACTTAAGGCAACAAGACACTTGCATGCAGCAACTTAAGGCAACAAGACACTTGCATGTAGCAACTTAAGGCAACAAGACACTTGCATGCAGCAACTTAAGGCAACAAGACACTTGCATGCAGCAACTTAAGGCAACAAGACACTTGCATGCAGCAACTTAAGGCAACAAGACACTTGCATGCAGCAACTTAAGGCAACAAGACACTTGCATGTAGCAACTTAAGGCAACAAGACACTTGCATGCAGCAACTTAAGGCAACAAGAGACTTGCATGTAACAACTTAAGGCAACAAGGCACTTGCATGCAGCAACTTAAGGCAACAAGACACTTGCATGTAGCAACTTAAGGCAACATGACACTTGCATGCAGCAACTTAAGGCAACAAGACACTTGCATGTAGCAACTTAAGGCAACAAGACACTTGCATGCAGCAACTTAAGGCAACAAGACACTTGCATGTAGCAACTTAAGGCAACAAGACACTTGCATGCAGCAGCATAAGGCAACAAGACACTTGCATGCAGCAACTTAAGGCAACAAGACACTTGCATGTAGCAACTTAAGGCAACAAGACACTTGCATGCAGCAACTTAAGGCAACAAGACACTTGCATGTAGCAACTTAAGGCAACAAGACACTTGCATGCAGCAACTTAGACACTTGCATGCAGCAGCATAAGGCAACAAGACACTAGCATGTAGCAACTTAAGGCAACAAGACACTTGCATGCAGCAACTTAAGGCAACAAGACACTTGCATGTAGCAACTTAAGGCAACAAGACACTTGCATGCAGCAACTTAAGGCAACAAGACACTTGCATGTAGCAACTTAAGGCAACAAGACACTTGCATGCAGCAACTTAAGGCAACAAGACACTTGCATGTAGCAACTTAAGGCAACAAGACACTTGCATGCAGCAACTTAAGGCAACAAGACACTTGCATGCAGCAACTTAAGGCAACAAGACACTTGCATGTAGCAACTTAAGGCAACAAGACACTTGCATGCAGCAACTTAAGGCAACAAGACACTTGCATGCAGCAACTTAAGGCAACAAGACACTTGCATGTAGCAACTTAAGGCAACAAGACACTTGCATGTAGCAACTTAAGGCAACAAGACACTTGCATGCAGCAACTTAAGGCAACAAGACACTTGCATGCAGCAACTTAAGGCAACAAGACACTTGCATGTAGCAACTTAAGGCAACAAGACACTTGCATGCAGCAACTAAAGGCAACAAGGCACTTGCATGCAGCAACTTAAGGCAACAAGACACTTGCATGCAGCAACATAAGGCAACAAGACACTTGCAATCAGCAACTTAAGACAACAAGACACTTGCATGTAGCAACTTAAGGCAACAAGACACTTGCATGCAGCAGCATAAGGCAACAAGACACTTGCATGCAGCAACTTAAGGCAACAAGACACTTGCATGTAGCAACTTAAGGCAACAAGACACTTGCATGCAGCAACTTAAGGCAACAAGACACTTGCATGTAGCAACTAAAGGCAACAAGACACTTGCATGCAGCAACTTAAGGCAACAAGACACTTGCATGCAGCAGCATAAGGCAACAAGACACTAGCATGTAGCAACTTAAGGCAACAAGACACTTGCATGCAGCAACTTAAGGCAACAAGACACTTGCATGTAGCAACTTAAGGCAACAAGACACTTGCATGCAGCAACTTAAGGCAACAAGACACTTGCATGTAGCAACTTAAGGCAACAAGACACTTGCATGCAGCAACTTAAGGCAACAAGACACTTGCATGTAGCAACTTAAGGCAACAAGACACTTGCATGCAGCAACTTAAGGCAACAAGACACTTGCATGCAGCAACTTAAGGCAACAAGACACTTGCATGTAGCAACTTAAGGCAACAAGACACTTGCATGCAGCAACTTAAGGCAACAAGACACTTGCATGCAGCAACTTAAGGCAACAAGACACTTGCATGCAGCAACTTAAGGCAACAAGACACTTGCATGCAGCAACTTAAGGCAACAAGACACTTGCATGTAGCAACTTAAGGCAACAAGACACTTGCATGCAGCAACTTAAGGCAACAAGAGACTTGCATGTAACAACTTAAGGCAACAAGGCACTTGCATGCAGCAACTTAAGGCAACAAGACACTTGCATGTAGCAACTTAAGGCAACATGACACTTGCATGCAGCAACTTAAGGCAACAAGACACTTGCATGTAGCAACTTAAGGCAACAAGACACTTGCATGCAGCAACTTAAGGCAACAAGACACTTGCATGTAGCAACTTAAGGCAACAAGACACTTGCATGCAGCAGCATAAGGCAACAAGACACTTGCATGCAGCAACTTAAGGCAACAAGACACTTGCATGTAGCAACTTAAGGCAACAAGACACTTGCATGCAGCAACTTAAGGCAACAAGACACTTGCATGTAGCAACTTAAGGCAACAAGACACTTGCATGCAGCAACTTAGACACTTGCATGCAGCAGCATAAGGCAACAAGACACTAGCATGTAGCAACTTAAGGCAACAAGACACTTGCATGCAGCAACTTAAGGCAACAAGACACTTGCATGTAGCAACTTAAGGCAACAAGACACTTGCATGCAGCAACTTAAGGCAACAAGACACTTGCATGTAGCAACTTAAGGCAACAAGACACTTGCATGCAGCAACTTAAGGCAACAAGACACTTGCATGTAGCAACTTAAGGCAACAAGACACTTGCATGCAGCAACTTAAGGCAACAAGACACTTGCATGCAGCAACTTAAGGCAACAAGACACTTGCATGTAGCAACTTAAGGCAACAAGACACTTGCATGCAGCAACTTAAGGCAACAAGACACTTGCATGCAGCAACTTAAGGCAACAAGACACTTGCATGCAGCAACTTAAGGCAACAAGACACTTGCATGCAGCAACTTAAGGCAACAAGACACTTGCATGTAGCAACTTAAGGCAACAAGACACTTGCATGCAGCAACTTAAGGCAACAAGAGACTTGCATGTAACAACTTAAGGCAACAAGGCACTTGCATGCAGCAACTTAAGGCAACAAGACACTTGCATGTAGCAACTTAAGGCAACATGACACTTGCATGCAGCAACTTAAGGCAACAAGACACTTGCATGTAGCAACTTAAGGCAACAAGACACTTGCATGCAGCAACTTAAGGCAACAAGACACTTGCATGCAGCAACTTAAGGGAACAAGACACTTGCATGCAGCAACTTAAGGCAACAAGACACTTGCATGCAGCAACTTAAGGCAACAAGACACTTGCATGCAGCAACTTAAGGCAACAAGACACTTGCATGTAGCAACTTAAGGCAACAAGACACTTGCATGCAGCAACTTAATGGCAACAAGAGACTTGCATGTAACAACTTAAGGCAACAAGGCACTTGCATGCAGCAACTTAAGGCAACAAGACACTTGCATGTAGCAACTTAAGGCAACATGACACTTGCATGCAGCAACTTAAGGCAACAAGACACTTGCATGTAGCAACTTAAGGCAACAAGACACTTGCATGTAGCAACTTAAGGCAACAACACTTGCATGCAGCAACTTAAAGCAACAAGACACTTGCATGCAGCAACTTAAGGCAACAAGACACTTGCATGTAGCAACTTAAGGCAACAAGACACTTGCATGCAGCAACTTAAGGCAACAAGACACTTGCATGCAGCAACTTAAGGCAACAAGACACTTGCATGCAGCAACTTAAGGCAACAAGACACTTGCATGTAGCAACTTAAGGCAACAAGACACTTGCATGCAGCAACTTAAGGCAACAAGACACTTGCATGCAGCAACTTAAGGCAACAAGACACTTGCATGCAGCAACTTAAGGCAACAAGACACTTGCATGCAGCAACTTAAGGCAACAAGACACTTGCATGCAGCAACTTAAGGCAACAAGACACTTGCATGTAGCAACTTAAGGGGGGGCTTCACCCCAAAACTGGCTAAAAACTTTTTTGACTTTTGACTGCCCATAACTTTTTTTATAATTGGTTTGTGTAGATAATTTTATGCTCAAATTGTTGCTTGTTCTATGTGCTTTCCAATGATATATAAAATATCTCTAGAGGCATGTTTTGTCAGAAGATGCATGCAGAAACATCCAAGGCAGGGACCCTCCTCCGTTTGGCAGACCCCCACAACTCATTTTTAAAAATCAAAAGCTGTAAATTGGTTTGTGGCTTGTCATAGCTAACAGCTGTGATTAGAGCGAAACCAAATTGCAATAACTAAAGTGGTTGTTGAATGGCAACCCGCCGTATTTGATTAAGACGCTAAAAAATGATTTTTAGCGTCTTAATCAAATACGGCGGGTTGCCATTCAACAACCACTTTAGTTATTGCAATTTGGTTTCGCTCTAATCACAGCTGTTAGCTATGACAAGCCACAAACCAATTTACAGCTTTTGATTTTTAAAAATGAGTTGTGGGGGTCTGCCAAACGGAGGAGGGTCCCTGCCTTGGATGTTTCTGCATGCATCTTCTGACAAAACATGCCTCTAGAGATATTTTATATATCATTGGAAAGCACATAGAACAAGCAACAATTTGAGCATAAAATTATCTACACAAACCAATTATAAAAAAAGTTATGGGCAGTCAAAAGTCAAAAACGTTTTTAGCCAGTCTTGGGGTGAAGCCCCCCTTAAAGAGACACTGCATGCACACACCACCACATATGTATGCACCACACACATGCACACACCACCACATATGCATGCACCACACACATGCACACCATCACATATGCATACACACACCACCACATATGCATGCACCACACACCTACACACCATCACATATGCATACACACACCACCACATATGCATGCACCACACACATACACACCATCACATATGCATACACACACCACCACATATGCATGCACCACACACATACACACCATCACATATGCATACACACACCACCACATATGCATGCACCACACACATACACACCATCACATATGCATACACACACCACCACATATGCATGCACCACACACATACACACCATCACATATGCATACAAACACCACCACATATGCATGCACCACACACATACACACCATCACATATGCATACACCACACACACACACACACACACACACACACCACCACATATGCATGCACACACACACACACACACACACCACCACATATGCATGCACCACACACATGCATGCACACACAGGTACGCACACATACGACACACCACAACATGTTACACACATTCACACACATACACACTCCACACATGCACACTCCACACATACATACTCCACACATCACACTCCACACTATACACATGCACACACACTTCGCACACACACTACACACATGCACACACATGAATACACATTCACATGCACACTACACACACATGCAGACACTCACTACACACACACACACAAGTGCATTATGACACCTCAAATTATTTGAACCGGCAGTAACCATTCGATGAAATAGGTACATATAATGTGTGTGTGTTTGCGCATAGGCTCCTCCCAGTCACCGTTGAGCTGGACCTACAAACACTAGCGCAGAGAAACTGAATCTAGTGAGAGAAAATGTCAGCCAGGACCAGAGCAAAGTTGAGAACAAAGTTTGCTAGACCTCAGTCATCAACTATGTAGGTTTCTAGTTCTTCATCGTCGTCATCAAGTCCTAAGAAAGGATTGCTATATCCCGACGTTCTCGACCTTCCCGCTTGAAAAGTGAGCTCAGCCATTTGTGGTGGAGGATCAGCTTCCACCACCCTGGTTTAGGCAGCAGTGAGTTTTCTCCATCTGGCATCTTCCCTGCCATCCTCTTGACATTGCAGACTTTCAGCTTGGAGTAGGTTTATCTGCACGTGCAGGAGATGGATGCACTTGGCATACAATTCAAGGGTGTGCACTATTATCATTCAGACCTCATTATGGGGCGAACATTCTTCGAGGGTGAATACAATTAGAGGGGAAATGGTACACACGAGCGCGCGCACACCATACACATATACACTCCACACACACACACATTACCAGTGCATTAACCCCTGAAAAGCCAATATTGAGGTACTAAAATCCTAAGAAATGCAAAAAGCATTTCAGTAAATCCTCGCACATCTGACTCATTTATCCAGAGACTTGGAACATTACAGAGCAGGGTTCAAAGTTTGCATTGCGCACATGCTCAGTAGCTTTTGTTTTCCATTTGCCAGTGGAGAGCTAGAGAGAGAAGGCTGCACAAGTCTGGAGCTCCAGGAAACGAAGAATAAAATTTTATCGGTTGTCTCGAAGCTGGGATATTCTGAACTCCCTGGCTAAAGGAGTCAGTTCAGCTAGACTGGCTGAGGAATATGATCAGCTATCTAGAGGGAATGAACAAGGAACGTATATTCGTATAGTACACTTGACAGTCCAGATGTGGGCGCATCTAGAAGGACCATGTGGCCAGCTAAGGAGGATAAGCTGGAAGAAGCTCTCCATATCTGGAGAAGCCAAGGAACAGCCATTAATTAGTGGACATCGACATGCAAAAATATATAGCCATGGAACTGTATTAAAAGAACGAGGATGAGCGGGCTTGGGACTTGGTTGGGGGACGTGCCTCCATCAGGAATAAATAGATAACCTTGTGTACCAATCTTTGTGTATCTTTTATAATCGTGATTTGAGAGGAGAGGAGGCACATGTGCGAGGGGCTTGGACACGAGAGAGATAACTTGTTTTGTAGCTTGATAATAACTTGCCCCCATGGATACTGCTAGTGCTGATGCAATGGGGAATCTATTTTTGCCCTAGTTAGCCACAATGTTTCTATCAACTCCACCAAACCCACAGCAACATAAATTAGAGCAAGCATCCAGAGAGAATTTGAAGTCGAAGGTTATTGTAATTAATGATTTTCTTCCTCTCTCTCTCCGCCACTTCCCTCGCCACTCAATGCCACACCTTCCCTCGCCACTCAATGCCACACCTTCCCTCGCCACTCGATGCCACACCTTACCTCTCCACTCATGCCACACCTTCCCTCGCCACTCGATGCCACACCTTCCCTCGCTACTCAATGCCGCACCTTCCCTCGCCACACCTTCCCTCGTCACTCAATGCCACACCTCTCATCACTCAATGCCACACCTTCCCTCGCTACTCAGTGCCACACCTTCCCTCGCCACACCTTCCCTCGCCACATCTTCCCTCGTCACTCAATGCCACACCTCTCATCACTCAATGCCACACCTTCCCTCGCTACTCAATGCCACACCTTCCCTCGCTACTCAGTGCCACACCTTCCCTCGCCACTCAGTGCCACACCTTCCCTCACTACTCAATGTCTTCAATTCATCACTACTGGTGGGCAGAGTTTGAAGTTAGTTACACTGCACAGGAACAGAAGTCGCTACTTCTGTTTGTTCCAGCTGAACTCCCGTAGGCTGGGAGTATGTAGCTACACTGCTGCAGTATATAACTAGCTCAGTTTAAAAAAATAGCTAGCCTTTTGCTTCCGATCTGCTGAATCAAAGGGCATTGTGCTACACCACAGACATAGAGCTACATAGCTGCAGTCAGTTACCAAGTTCCTGGTGGCTGTTATTGTCAATGGGGCATTCGTTCTCTTCTTTGTCCTCCTCGAGGGAGGCAAATGGATTTTCTCCATCACTGACACCCTCTTCCAACAGCTGGCGAGTCGCCTCAGCAATGGCTGGAACAGCTAGAGGTGCTACTCGACCATCCTTGAAGCCGTGAATCTCTCCGTCTTCCTACCTTCCTCCTTCACAGATATTCCGCAAGCGCAGAAGGATTTCTTTATCAACTCGGCATCTTCTGGTACACGAGATTTACCAACAGCTTGCTGGTGCTACATTGGTAATATTACTGTAATGAACTGGGTGTGCTACAATTGGAACACTGCATCTTCTTATGCGACTTCTACTCGGGTTTCTACTTCTATTTGTGAGAATAAATTACATCATGTAAATAGTGAGTTTGGTGTACAGAAACAGTTAATCATATTCATGAAATGATAATTTTATTCACGATTTTGCGTATCTGAAAACAACAACAATATGTTCCTACGTTAGCTCAAGCTCATGTGGACTGTCTCCTAGTGGCTACTGTAAGTAATGATGTCCTAAGTTAGTAGCTCAAAAGCACAAGTTTGCTACGCGTCGAGTCCTAACCTGCAGACCAGAACCTTCCTCCTCATTGAACCATCTTCAACAATCCTGTATATGTCCCTCACTCGGAGGTCATGCATAAGAAATAAGAGACGCCAAATTCCCACCTGATTAGTAATCTGCTTCTAAACTTTAAAAAATTAAAGATGGTAGAGGTCATCAGCTGTAAAGGATCGATGCAGGGGAATTTCCCCCAAACAAAACGGCCGCAACAATTGCAAAAGTGATAATTTCTACTTTTCCAACAAAAAAAATCCAACAATAACAATAAAATATTTTATTTTCTTCCTTGAAACCTTCGTTGGTCACCCCTAAAGGCCACACCCAGTTGGGTCTTGTATGACCAACATTTGCTACAGCCTCTTCATCATGGAAGAGCTCAGCTGCATCCTTGCTGCTCTGGACGTCTTCGTCCCTCAACCTTAAACGCACAACCAAGCTGTACCTCCTCATGGAGGTGAATGTCCCCCTAATCCCCACACAGCTCCCGGGCTAGAATGCTCTTGTCTCTCTCAGGCACTCCGTCCACCAAGGTTAATTGGAGCCTATCTTCATCAACCAGCACTAAGACATGTGATCTACCTGACCTTTGACCTCCAAAGTAAATAGCCCCTCCCTCTTTTACTATTTTATGCATTTTCATGTTCCTGGCGATAGCAGCAAATAATTGCAGCATGGTCGCGTCACCGACAAAGTACGGTAGCATATTCTAGAGCTCACATAGTGCGAGCAGTTTGCTGGTGAGCTGCCTCTATTAGAAAATAACCATGGTAGTTGAAGTGTAGGAATTTCCAGAGGGCAGCATCATTGGTGACGGGTTCTACAACAACAAAAACAGAGTAGCCATTATAGATGGCTGCCTAGGCCCTGCTTCATAGGGAGCCCAGCTACTGGGTACAGATGACAGATATATACTGCTTACTTAACTTTTTTAACTTGAGGCAATGCATAGCAAATAAAGCCCCCTTATTCACAGATGGTTATCTATTTCTCGACTAAAATAGAAAAGGTTTAACTTGAAACCTTCGTTGGTGAACCCTAAAGGCCACACCCAGTTTGGTCTTGTTCGTCCTATGGGGGCATCTAGGATGACCAACATTTGCTACAGCCTCTTCATCATGGAAGAGCTCAGCTGCATCCTTGCTGCTCTGGACCTCTTCATCCCTCATTCTTAAACTCACAACCAAGCTGTACTTCTTCATGGAGGTAAATGTCCCCCAATCCCCACACAGCTCCCGGGCTAGAGTGCTCTTGCCTCTCTCAGGCACTCCTTCCACCAAGGTTAATTGGAGCCTATCTTCATCAACCAGCACTAAGACATGATCTACCTGACCTTTGACGTGCAAAAGTCTGTTTTTAAATGGCCCCTCCTCCTTTTATTATTTTATGCATTTTCATGTTCCCGGCGATAGCAGCAAATAATTGCAGCATGGTTGCATTACCGACAAAGTACGGTAGCATATTCTAGAGCTCACATAGTGCGAGCAGTTTGCTGGTGAGCTGCCTCTATTAGAAAATAACCACGGTTGTTGAAGTGTTGGAATTTCCAGAGGGCAGCATCGTTGTCGACGGGTTCTACAACAACAAAAAACAGAGTAGCCATTTATAGATGGTTGCCTAGGCTCTGCTTCATGGGGAGCCCAGCTACTGGTGCCTAGGCTCTGCTTCATGGGGAGCCCTGCTACTGGTGCCTAGGCTCTGCTTCATGGGGAGCCCTGCTACTGGTGCCTAGGCTCTGCTTCATGGGGAGCCCTGCTACTGGGTACTGATAACAGATTAACTCTCTTTTTTTTTTAACTTGAGGAATGATAGCAAATAAAGGCCCCTTATTCACAGATGATTATCTATTTCTCGACTAAAATAGAAAAGGTTTAGCTTGAAACCTTCCTTAGTGGTCCCTAGTGGCCACACCCAGTTTGGTCTTGTTCGTCCTGTGGGGGCATCTAGGATGACCAACATTTGCTACAGCCTCTTCATCATGGAAGAGCTCAGCTGCATCCTTGCTGCTCTGGACGTCTTCGTCCCTCAATCTTAAAAGCACAACCAAGCTGTACTTCTTCATGGAGTTAAATGTCCCCCAATCCCCACACAGCTCCCGGGCTAGAGTGCTCTTGCCTCTCTCAGGCTCTCCTTCCACCAAGGTTAATTGGAGCCTGTCTTCATCAACCAGCACTAAGACATGATCTACCTGACCTTTGGCGTGCAAAAGTCTGTTTTTAAATGTCCCCTCCTCCTTTTATTATTTTATGCATTATCATGTTCCTGACGATAGCAGCAAATAATTGCAGCATGGTCGCGTCACCGACAAAGTACGGTAGCATATTCTAGAGCTCACATAGTGCGAGCAGTTTGCTGGTGAGTTGTCTCTATTAGAAAATAACCACGGTTGTTGAAGTGTTGGAATTTCCAGAGGGCAGCATCATTGGTGACGGGTTCTACAAAAGAAACACTTATTAGCCATTATAGATGTCTGCCTAGACTCTGGCTTCATGGAGAGTCCAGCTACTGTGTGGCATACGCCCTGCGTCATTGGGAGTACAGCTATACTAGGTGCCTAGGCTCTGCTTCATGGAGAGCCCGGCTACTGGTGCCTAGGCTTTGTTTCATGGTGAACCCAGCCACTGACTACATGGGCTCGGCTTCATAGGGAGCCCAGCTACTGGGTTCCTAGGCTCTGCTTCATGGGGAGCCCTGCTGCTGGGTGCATAGGTTCTACTTTATGGTGGAGCCCAGCTACTGGTGCTTAGCCTCTGCTACATGGGGAGACCCAGCTACTGGGTACAGATGACAGATTAACTCTCTTTTTTAAAAACTTGAGGCAATGCATAGCAAATAAAGGCCCCTTGACTAAAATAGAAAAGGTTTAGCTTGAAACCTTCCTTAGAGGCCACACCCAGTTGGGTCTTGTTCGTCCTGTGGGGGCATCTAGGATGACCAACATTTGCTACAGCCTCTTCATCATGGAAGAGCTCAGCTGCATCCTTGCTGCTCTGGACGTCTTCGTCCCTCAATCTTAAAAGCACAACCAAGCTGTACTTCTTCATGGAGTTAAATGTCCCCCAATCCCCACACAGCTCCCGGGCTAGAGTGCTCTTGCCTCTCTCAGGCTCTCCTTCCACCAAGGTTAATTGGAGCCTGTCTTCATCAACCAGCACTAAGACATGATCTACCTGACCTTTGACGTGCAAAAGTCTGTTTTTAAATGTCCCCTCCTCCTTTTATTATTTTATGCATTTTCATGTTCCCGGCGATAGCAGCAAATAATTGCAGCATGGCCGCGTCACTGACAAAGTACGGTAGCATATTCTAGAGCTCACATAATGCAACAGTTTGCTGGTGAGCTGCCTCTATTAGAAAATAACCACGGTTGTTGAAGTGTAGGAATTTCCAGAAGGCAGCATCATTGGTCTACAAAAGAAACACTGATTAGCCATTATAGATGTCTGCCTAGACTCTGGCTTCATGGAGAGTCCAGCTACTGTGTGGCATAGGCCCTGCGTCATTGGGAGTACAGCTACTAGGTGCCTAGGCTCTGCTTCATGGAGAGCCCGCTAGGTGCCTAGGCTCTGCTTCATGGAGAGCCCGGCGGGCTGGCTTGATCAACTATGAGTGCTGGCTGGATTAATTAAAATGTCTCTATTGTTTCCTACCAAAACCATTGGAATATGATCAGCATCCATTAATGTTTCAATCTGCACTCTAAACGACTCAACTTCTTCGAACGACTTACTGGTGCCTAGGCCATGCGTCATCCGGAGCAATGCTACATGTGCCTAGGTCCTTCTTCATGGCGAACCCAGCTACTGGGTGCCTAGCCTAGGCTTTGTTTCATGGTGAACCCAGCCACTGGCTACATGGGCTCGGCTTCATAAGGAGCCCAGCTACTGGGTTCCTGGGCTCTGCTTCATGGGGAGCCCTGCTACTGGGTGCATAGGTTCTACTTTATGGTGGAGCCCAGCTACTGGTGCTTAGCCTCTGCTACATGGGGAGACCCAGCTACTGGGTACAGATGACAGATTAACTCTCTTTTTTTTAAACTTGAGGCAATGCATAGCAAATAAAGGCCCCTTATTCACAGATGATTATCTATTTCTCGACTAAAATAGAAAAGGTTTAGCTTGAAACCTTCCTTAGTGGTCCCTAGAGGCCACACCCAGTTGGGTCTTGTTCGTCCTGTGGGGGCATCTAGGATGACCAACATTTGCTACAGCCTCTTCATCATGGAAGAGCTCAGCTGCATCCTTGCTGCTCTGGACCTCTTCGTCCCTCAATCTTAAAAGCACAACCAAGCTGTACTTCTTCATGGAGTTAAATGTCCCCCAATCCCCACACTCCCGGGCTAGAGTGCTCTTGCCTCTCTCAGGCACTCCTTCCACCAAAGTTAATTGGAGCCTATCTTCATCAACCAGCACTAAGACATGATCTACTGACCTTTGACCTCCTTCAAAAGTCTATTTTTAAAATGGCCCCTCCTCCTTTTATTATTTTATGCATTTTCATGTTCCTGACGATAGCAGCAAATAATTGCAGCATGGTCGCGTCACCGACAAAGTATGGCAGCATATTCTAGAGCTCACATAATGCGAGCAGTTGGCTGGTGAGTTGTCTCTATTAGAAAATAAGCATGGTTGTTGAAGTGTAGGAATTTCCAGAGGGCAGCATCGTTGTCGACGGGTTCTACAACAACAACAAAAAAACAGAGTAGCCATTATAGATGGCTGCCTAGGCCCTGCTTCATAGGGAGCCCAGCTACTGGGTACAGATGACAGATATATACTGCTTACTTAACTTTTTAAACTTGAGGCAATGCATAGCAAATAAAGCCCCCTTATTCACAGATGGTTATCTATTTCTCGACTAAAATAGAAAAGGTTTAACTTGAAACCTTCGTTGGTGAACCCTAAAGGCCACACCCAGTTTGGTCTTGTTCGTCCTGTGGAGGCATCTAGGATGACCAACATTTGCTACAGCCTCTTCATCATGGAAGAGCTCAGCTGCATCCTTGCTGCTCTGGACCTCTTCATCCCTCATTCTTAAACGCACAACCAAGCTGTACTTCTTCATGGAGGTAAATGTCCCCCAATCCCCACACAGCTCCCGGGCTAGAGTGCTCTTGCCTCTCTCAGGCTCTCCTTCCACCAAGGTTAATTGGAGCCTGTCTTCATCAACCAGCACTAAGACATGATCTACCTGACCTTTGACGTGCAAAAGTCTGTTTTTAAATGGCCCCTCCTCCTTTTATTATTTTATGCATTTTCATGTTCCCGACGATAGCAGCAAATAATTGCACATGGTTGCGTTACCGACAAAGTACGGTAGCATATTCTAGAGCTCACATAGTGCGAGCAGTTTGCTGGTGAGCTGCCTCTATTAGAAAATAACCATGGTAGTTGAAGTGTTGGAATTTCCAGAGGGCAGCATCGTTGTCGACGGGTTCTACAACAACAAAAAACAGAGTAGCCATTATAGATGGTTGCCTAGGCTCTGCTTCATGGGGAGCCCAGCTACTGGTGCCTAGGCTCTGCTTCATGGGGAGCCCTGCTACTGGTGCCTAGGCTCTGCTTCATGGGGAGCCCTGCTACTGGGTACTGATAACAGATTAACTCTCTTTTTTTTTTTACTTGAGGAATGATAGCAAATAAAGTCCCCTTATTCACAGATGATTATCTATTTCTCGACTAAAATAGAAAAGGTTTAGCTTGAAACCTTCCTTAGTGGTCCCTAGTGGCCACACCCAGTTTGGTCTTGTTCGTCCTGTGGGGGCATCTAGGATGACCAACATTTGCTACAGCCTCTTCATCATGGAAGAGCTCAGCTGCATCCTTGCTGCTCTGGACGTCTTCGTCCCTCAATCTTAAAAGCACAACCAAGCTGTACTTCTTCATGGAGTTAAATGTCCCCCAATCCCCACACAGCTCCCGGGCTAGAGTGCTCTTGCCTCTCTCAGGCTCTCCTTCCACCAAGGTTAATTGGAGCCTGTCTTCATCAACCAGCACTAAGACATGATCTACCTGACCTTTGGCGTGCAAAAGTCTGTTTTTAAATGTCCCCTCCTCCTTTTATTATTTTATGCATTATCATGTTCCTGACGATAGCAGCAAATAATTGCAGCATGATGGTTGCATTACCGACAAAGTACGGTAGCATATTCTAGAGCTCACATAGTGCGAGCAGTTTGCTGGTGAGTTGTCTCTATTAGAAAATAACCACAGTAGTTGAAGTGTTGAAATTTCCAGAAGGCAGCATCATTGGTGACGGGTTCTACAAAAGAAACACTGATTAGCCATTATAGATGTCTGCCTAGACTCTGGCTTCATGGAGAGTCCAGCTACTGTGTGGCATAGGCCCTGCGTCATTGGGAGTACAGCTATACTAGGTGCCTAGGCTCTGCTTCATGGAGAGCCCTGCTACTGGGTACTGATGACAGATTAACTCTCTTCTTCTTTTTTAACTTGAGGCAATGATAGCAAATAAAGGCCCCTTATTCACAGATGATTATCTATTTCTCGACTAAAATAGAAAAGGTTTAGCTTGAAACCTTCCTTAGTGGTCCCTAGTGGCCACACCCAGTTTGGTCTTGTTCGTCCTGTGGGGGCATCTAGGATGACCAACATTTGCTACAGCCTCTTCTACTGATGACAGATTAACTCTCTTCTTTTTTTTTAACTTGAGGCAATGATAGCAAATAAAGGCCCCTTATTCACAGATGATTATCTATTTCTCGACTAAAATAGAAAAGGTTTAGCTTGAAACCTTCCTTAGTGGTTCCTAGTGGCCACACCCAGTTTGGTCTTGTTCGTCCTGTGGGGGCATCTAGGATGACCAACATTTGCTACAGCCTCTTCATCATGGAAGAGCTCAGCTGCATCCTTGCTGCTCTGGACCTCTTCGTCCCTCAATCTTAAAAGCACAACCAAACTGTACCTCCTCATGGAGATAAATGTCCCCCAATCCCCACACAGCTCCCGGGCTAGAGTGCTCTTGCCTCTCTCAGGCTATCCTTCCACCAAGGTTAATTGGAGCCCGTCTTCATCAACCAGCACTAAGACATGATCTACCTGACCTTTGACGTGCAAAAGTCTGTTTTTAAATGGCCCCTCCTCCTTTTATTATTTTATGCATTTTCATGTTCCCGACGATAGCAGCAAATAATTGCAGCATGGTTGCATTACCGACAAAGTACGGTAGCATATTCTAGAGCTCACATAGTGCGAGCAGTTTGCTGGTGAGCTGCCTCTATTAGAAAATAGCCACGGTTGTTGAAGTGTTGGAATTTCCAGAGGGCAGCATCGTTGTCGACGGGTTCTACAACAAAAAAAAATAGAGTAGCCATTATAGATGGTTGCCTAGGCTCTGCTTCATGGGGAGCCCAGCTACTGGTGCCTAGGCTCTGCTTCATGGGGAGCCCTGCTACTGGTGCCTAGGCTCTGCTTCATGGGGAGCCCTCCTACTGGGTACTGATAACAGATTAACTCTCTTTTTTTTTTAACTTGAGGAATGATAGCAAATAAAGTCCCCTTATTCACAGATGATTATCTATTTCTCGACTAAAATAGAAAAGGTTTAGCTTGAAACCTTCCTTAGTGGTCCCTAGTGGCCACACCCAGTTTGGTCTTGTTCGTCCTGTGGGGGCATCTAGGATGACCAACATTTGCTACAGCCTCTTCATCATGGAAGAGCTCAGCTGCATCCTTGCTGCTCTGGACGTCTTCGTCCCTCAATCTTAAAAGCACAACCAAGCTGTACTTCTTCATGGAGTTAAATGTCCCCCAATCCCCACACAGCTCCCGAGCTAGAGTGCTCTTGCCTCTCTCAGGCTCTCCTTCCACCAAGGTTAATTGGAGCCTGTCTTCATCAACCAGCACTAAGACATGATCTACCTGACCTTTGGCGTGCAAAAGTCTGTTTTTAAATGTCCCCTCCTCCTTTTATTATTTAATGCATTTTCATGTTCCTGACGATAGCAGCAAATAATTGCAGCATGGCCGCTTAACCGATAAAGTACGGTAGAATATTCTAGAGCTCACATAGTGCAAGCAGTTTGCTGGTGAGTTGCCTCTATTACATACACACATATGTAATGCTAATGTTTTCAAAGAAAATAACCATGGTAGTTGAAGTGTTGACATTTCCAGAGGGCAGCATCGTTGTCGACGGGCTCTACAAAAGAAACACTGTGTAGCCAATAGATATCTGCCTAGACTCTGGCTTCATGGGGAGCCCTGCTACTGGGTGCATAGGTCTACTTTATGGTGGAGGCCAGCCACTGGGTGCCTAGGCCCTGCTTCATCCGGAGCAAAGCTACTTGTGCCTTGGTCCTTCTTCATGGGGAGCCCTGCTACTGGGTACAGATGACAGATTAACTCTCTTTTTTTATCTTGAGGCTATGCATAGCAAATAAAGGCCGCAAATTCACAGATGGTTATCTATTTCTCGACTAAAATAGAAAAGGTTTAACTTGAAACCTTCGTTGGTGAACCCTAAAGGCCACTCCCAGTTTGGTCTTGTTCGTCCTGTGGAGGCATCTAGGATGACCAACATTTGCTACAGCCTCTTCATCATGGAAGAGGTCAGCTGCATCCTTGCTGCTCTGGACGTCTTCGTCCCTCAATCTTAAAAGCACAACCAAGCTGTACCTCCTCATGGAGGTGAATGTCCCCCAATCCCCACACAGCTCCCGGGCTAGAGTGCTCTAGCCTCTCTCAGGCTCTCCTTCCACCAAGGTTAATTGGAGCCTGTCTTCATCAACCAGCACTAAGACATGATCTACCTGACCTTTGACGTGCAAAAGTCTGTTTTTAAGAAGCCCCTCCTCCTTTTATTATTTTATGCATTTTCATGTTCCTGGCGATAGCAGCTAATAATTGCAGCATGGTCACGTCACCGACAAAGTACGGTAGCCTATTCTAGAGCTCACATAGTGCGAGCAATTTGCTGGTGAGCTGCCTTTATTATAAAATAACCATGGTAGTTGAAGTGTTGGAATTTCCAGAGGGCAGCATCGTTGTCGACGGGTTCTACAAAAGAAACACTGAGTAGCCATTATAGATGGCTGGCTGCCTAGACTCTGGCTTCATGGGGAGTCCAGCTACTGTGTGCCTAGGCTCTGCTTCATGGAGAGCCCGGGAACTGGTACCTAGGCCATGCGTCATCCGGAGCAATGCTACATGTGCCTAGGTCCTTCTTCATGGGGAACCCAGCTACTAGCTATTCATGGAGAGCCCGGCTACTCTGGTGCCTAGGCCCTGCATCATCCGGAGCAAAGCTACTTGTGCCTAGGTCCTTCTTCATGGCTAATAGGTGCCTAGGCTTTGTTTCATGGTGAACCCATCCACTGGCTACATGGGCTCGGCTTCATAGGGAGCCCAGCTACTGGGTGCATAGGTTCTACTTTATGGTGGAGCCAAGCTACTGGGTTCCTAAGCCCTGCTTCATGGGGAGCCATGTACAGATGACAGATTAACTCTCTTTTTTTAACTTGAGGCAATGCATAGCAAATAAAGGCCCCTTATTCACAGATGGTTATCTGTTTCTCGACTAAAATACAAAAGGTTTAACTTGAAACCTTCGTTGGTTAACCCTAAAGGCCACGCCCAGTTTGGTCTTGTTCGTCCTGTGGGGGCATCTAGGATGACCAACATTTGCTACAGCCTCTTCATCATGGAAGAGCTCAGCTGCATCCTTGCTGCTCTGGACCTCTTCATCCCTCATTCTTAAACGCACAACCAAGCTGTACTTCTTCATGGAGGTAAATGTCCCCCAATCCCCACACAGCTCCCGGGCTAGAGTGCTCTTGCCTCTCTCAGACTCTCCTTCCACCAAGGATAATTGGAGCCTGTCTTCATCAACCAGCACTAAGACATGATCTACCTGACCTTTGACGTGCAAAAGTCTGTTTTTAAGAAGCCCCTCCTCCTTTTATTATTTTATGCATTTTCATGTTCCTGACGATAGCAGCAAATAATTGCAGCATGGTCGTGTCACCGACAAAATACAGTAGCATATTCTAGAGCTCACATAATGCAAGCAGTTTGCTGGCAAGCTGCCTCTATTAGAAAATAACCATGGTAGTTGAAGTGTTGGAATTTCCAGAGGGCAGCATCGTTGTCGACGGGTTCTACCAAAAAAAAACTGAGTAGCCGTTATAGATGTCTGCCTAGGCCCTGCTTCATGGGGAGCCCTGCTACTGGGTGCCTAGGCTCTGCTTCATGAGGAGTACAGCTACTGGGTGCCTAGGCTCTGCTTCATGGGGAGCCCAGCTACTGGGTGCCTAGACTCTGGAGCCCAGCTACTGGGTGCCTAGGCCCTGCTTCACGGGGAGCCCAGCTACTGGGTGCCTAGGCCCTACTTCATGGAGAGCCCTGCTTCACGGGGAGCCCAGCCACTGGATGCAGATGACAGAACCTACTTCTAGGCTACTAATATGTTTTCAAGCTGGTGTGACATGCAGGCAGACTAGGACAACTGTGTATCTATGTGTCAACACTTCCTTCAGTTCTCTGCACCAGGTGTATACCAGGGTTTCATTTGGGGGGGGGGGGGGGGGGGGGCTGCTCCCCTTGGAACCTTTTTGCCCCCCCCCCCCCCATGCCCCCTGGAAATTGTAATTATTAAAATTCATTAGAAACTTTGTCACATCTTTAACCATCATGCCCCCCCTTAAAATCCAGATTCCTCCAGTTGTCCCCCCTTGGACAATTTTCTAAATGAAACCCTGTATACCGTTCTAGTTGCCGAACGAAGTGGACCCTCCCCTCAGTGAGGAGCTTAGTATTGCCACACAGTATCATTTGTATGTATCTATTTATCGTACGTTTACCCGTAATAAATTTGAACGGTTCACCCACCTTAAATATAACGGGCTTATGTAAACCGGGAATGGTCATCATAGTGAAGAGAAAGATCAAGAAAACAGCAGCAGATTTGAAGCTCGAGGAAAGAAAACAGGCATCACTGGCAAGTGAGGACAGCTGCATGGTTAATAGCTGACAGGAAAGGTCGATGGAGTTTCATTCCAACATCCGATAGTTACTCAATCATGCTCTAGCTAAGGTGGTATAATATACACCATCTTTATCATGATGCAAAAACTTGTTATGAATCTTACTGCCGCTCTGTATGGACAGAGAGAGAACTGGCTTGTGCATAGTTGAAGGATGATGATCGTAGGTATAGGAGTGCTGTGGATAGTGAACTGAACTGAAGAAATTCCAGACATAGTTATTGGCTACTTATCCATATCACAATCCTAGCATTGCATCATCATGATTTCATCAACAATGTACAGATCAGTCCTTCAGGTATGCCAGGGCTAGGGAAATGGCTAGAGCAATGCTGCGCTCAATGACTTGCACTAAACACACACACATATACATATATATATATATATATATATATATATACACACTGTATATATGTATAATATATGTATGCATATATACACACTGTATATATGTCTGGTTGTGTACATATCAGAATTGCATTCAGAGGAGAGGTGGGGGCAGACGTTCACTTCATTAGGTGCCAGCGGTGCCCCTTTGGAAGTCTGATGAAACAATTATGAATCTCTTCACGAGTCAATCAATACGAGTAGCGAACAAGTGCTAAACTATGGACCATATTAGTTGCAGTACCATGCAGCAATTCTTTCAGTTCCCGATGCTAACGATCTCCTCCAAATCGCTGGCAGGTGGTTTTTCAGGCGATTGTAACAAAATCTCCATCAAGTTTGACGAGTTGTGCCCTGCCCACGTGATAGCCTTATTCCAGTCTCGCCTGGTTTCACCTGTGAGATGGATCTTTCAACATATGCCGTAACCGTAAACAGGACATGTCAAGCAAGGTGCGAGGAGTTTGCGCTGGTGTGGAAGCAATGCTGTCAGCTTCTCGTCGCGGTGGCTTGGTCTGTGAGGTGTGGTCGAGGGATGTCTATGGCTTCTCACTGATCAGTCCGCAGTATGCTCTCCACTCTGGACAAATGCCAGTGGATCTGTAGGCTTCTTTGACAAACCCAACCCCATATACTGGCTCTGCTTTTGTGTAGTGATCTATCGGAGCTTCAACATCTCCACAAGGCAATTCAGAGTATCAGAGGCTGACGTACTTTCTGTGGATAATACATGAAGAAGTGATCATTTAAAGGGGCGAGGCCTTGAGATCTTTTCCTTCGACAGACCACCTTGAAAAAAAAGTTGCATCTGACTGAGTGGCCCTTTCTGCAGTAGCTGCTTCCAAGTCTTCACTTCGATTCCTTTGCTGGATCATCCAGTGAAGGAAGAGTTGCATCCGCTCGAGTGGAAATCATAGACACTCTAGCCATCCGGAGGGGAGGGTTCTTCTCAGTTTTTCTACTTGGGGAGAGAATGTTTGTGGAAAAGGTAGAGAGCTACAGATGTTGACTTCTTGTGGAGTGCTTTTTTATGCCTAGAGCTGGTTCTTGTGAACTCCTCTGATGGATGTAGCTGTGGTTACAACAACAACTGACTGCCTGTTGCTCTCCACTCTCTCCTTGTTATTGCTAGATTGGAATCACAACTCTTCAGGCAGCTGGCCAGATGAGATGACCAGGTTTCACAACTTTACCTAATTAGGAAGTTCAGCTACAGTGCTCCTATCATAACTAGCAACTATAGCTTGCCAGATATATCTAGCAGGTATATTTAGCAACTATGGCTTGCTAGATATGTATATTTAGCAACTATGGCTTGCTAAATATGTATATTTAGCAGCTATGGCTTGCTGGATATGTATATTTAGCAGCTATGGCTTGCTAGATATGTATATTTAGCAACTATGACTTGCTAGATATGTATATTTAGCAACTATGGCTTGCTGGATATGTATATTTAGCAACTATGGCTTGCTAGATATGTATATTTAGCAACTATGGCTTGCTAGATATGTACATATATTTAGCAACTATGGCTTACTGACACGAACCTGAACTATCAAACTCTAGCAGTGGTTTCGATACCCCTGGCAGCCCTAGAAGGTTTTTGCTGCTGAATGCTCTGATTTTGATACAAGCTTCAGCCAAGCCCCCTCAACCAAGCCCCCTCAACCAAGCCCCCTCGCTCAGCTGCTATGAAGAACTGGACAGAAGAACATAATGACCAGCCTTCTCCCTCTGTGGACAAATCACAAATCATCCAGGGATGCCCAAAATTCAAAGTTCTCGGTCACCTAATACAATCTTGTGAAGTGAAACTTTGAACATAAAAGGTGCATTATAGGATTTCCTGCAGCTCCACTGGACTGCCCCGAGGGCACTGGGCAGCGTATGCAGGAAGCTGTGGGATTACCATCCCAAGTGTTTATGCCCACAAGCTGGGCCCGATCAAGATGTTGGGCACGCCCTTTGGCAACCTCTTGACGAACGTCTGGTGGGTGGATGTGACCTGATTTCATTTATTCCTTTGGCTTGTGAATGGCCAACATGCCATAAGAGAGTAGCGGTAGGTGTCCTTCCTGCCTTTGCCAAGTGCGTTTAGCAGACCACATGTTTGCCACCATTGTCACATACATGCCCACGAGGGCATTGTTGGACTCACTGGGTACGTACGTGGAACTATCCCGGTGTCGAGCATGCAACTGACCTGTAGCGGGACAGCAGTAATTGCGCTCTATAGGAGCCCAATACATAGCTGAAGTCTCTATAACCTACAGCCTTGGCCCTAGCCCTAGTCTTAGCCCTAATCTTAGCCCTAGCCACCTTAGCCCTAGTCTTAGCCCTTGCCTTAGCCCTAGCCTTAGCCCTAGCCTTAACCCTAGCCTTAGCCCTAGTCTTAGCCCTAGTCTTAGCCCTAGTCTTGGCCCTAGTCTTAGCCCTAGTCTTGGCCCTAGTCTTAGCCCTAGTCTTGGCCCTAGTCTTAGCCCTAGTCTTGGCCCTAGTCTTAGCCCTAGTCTTAGCCCTAATCTTAGCCCTAGCCGCCCTAGCCCTAGCCTTAGCCCTAGCCCTAGCTTAAGACTGACTTGCGCACGAGGTGTGTATACACGGATCAAAAGTTATCTAGCAAACTATCTCTCCCTACGCTACGATGCCTAGTGGGCTGTTAACACCATGACTCCTCCCACCTGTTAATGATGTATACAAGGTACTGTTTTCACTTCTGTTAGTCTCTGTGTACATGTATGCGCGATGAGAAAATAAATTCAAAATGGATTGACAACCCTTTACCAAACTTGGCCAGCAGAGCATACATACCAAGGAATAATTTTGAAAGGCCAGTAAGTGTGTGCGTGAGAGGAGGGGGGAGGGGCACGTCATGCAATCCTATAATTGGATCACCCTGTAATTAACACCTCATTACATGCCTCATACTCGGCACCAACCAATGCCAACATCTTGCTCTCCGGTTCATGTCACGAGACCTTCGCTCACGTCACTTCGGTTATTCTCCGATTCGTTCTCTTTCATTAATTAAATATAATTTTCCAAAGACACACGTTCTCGAGATTGCATACTCAATTTGGCAGGTTTATAAAAAAGTCGTTTATTAAGACCATTGATCTTTTCTACCTCTTCTCCAAATGCGTGGGTGGAAGGGCGACCATCTTTCCTTTCTTTGTGGTGGGAGCTTCCAAGGCAACACTCCTACTACTTATTATTCAATAACTGTTGCTATGGCAATGGCATGACAAGAGGTGCGATGTGGCGGATCAAAGCTTTAATATGGCCAACATATTGCATGTATGTACTGTATGATGTAATATATATTTATTATATATTATTTACTCAGTTCAAAGTTGGAGGATATGAAGAAGAAGGATGACGTCTCGGAGCCTGCTGCTACACCTACCAAGTCAGACACCCCAACCCCCAAACTGAGTGAGGAGGCAGCTTTAGGCGATGCGGAAGATGAGAGAATCGTTCCTCAACTTCGGATTGGGAAGGATGGAAATATCATTATTGACGAGCAAAGGTGTGTACGTAGACTTTGAAAATAATGTGGAGTCATTTATTAGAATGTGGTGTGAGGATACATACTGGACCAACATCACACTGGGTTGAAGTAGGTTGACAATAGCTCTGTGGGGATACACACTGGACCAACACCACTCTGGGTTGAGGCAGGTTGAAGTAGGTTGACAATAGCTGTATGGGGACACACACTGGACCAACACCACACTGGGTTGAGGCAGGTTGAAGTAGGTTGACAATAGCTGTATGGGGACACACACTGGACCAACACCACTCTGGGTTGAGGCAGGTTGAAGTAGGTTGACAATAGCTGTATGGGGACACACACTGGACCAACACCACACTGGGTTGAGGCAGGTTGAAGTAGGTTGACAATAGCTGTATGGGGACACACACTGGACCAACACCACACTGGGTTGAGGCAGGTTGAAGTAGGTTGACAATAGCTCTATGTGGACACACACTGGACCAACACCACACTGGGTTGAGGCAGGTTGAAGTAGGTTGACAATAGCTCTATGGGGACACACTGGACTAACACCACACTGGGTTGAGGCAGGTTGGAGTAGGTTGATAATAGCTCTAGGGGACACACACTGGACTAACACCACACTGGGTTGAGGCAGGTTGACAATACAGTAGCTCTATGGGGACACACACTGGACCAACACCACACTGGGTTGAGGTAAGAGGAAGTGCATGATATAGAAAAGATGGACATCCATTGCTTTGCCAGCAGATGGAGGAATAAATGGATATCTCTATTGTGATGACTTTCTCAATGCTCAGCTTAACATGCAGGAGCTAGTCTAAGCTGATTGTAGAGAAAGTCATTGTATTCTACTCCATATGTCAACTGAGAGTCTTTCTCTATGTTGTGATCCTTAGCATGATGATGAAGACCACGTCACAAAAGGACACGAGGGAAATAAGGTGCGTGCCTGCGCTCTGCATTTCTTTGCCCCTCTTCCTGGTCTGTTAAGTTTTTTGCAGATTGTTTCGTGGTTTCTTATATACATGTAATTAATCAAGTGATTCATCTTTCAGAAGCTCTATCATGCAGTAGTAGTACATGTAGTAGTAGTAGTAATTATATTAATAATAATAATAAATATAATAATAATAATAATAATAATAATAATAATAATAATAATAATAATAATAATAATAATAATAATAGTAATATTAATAATAGTAATAATCATAGTAGTAGTAGTAATAATAATAATAATAATAATAATAATAATAATCATCTTATTCCCATTAATATTTAATTTTTCACTCTTATCAAACCTCGTGATCCTGACATGCGTGCATAGCTCGTAACTGCTATTTATATTTTCTCCTGTGAAGCACTCTCCCACACAGTGATCACCATAAGAGAGCTGAGAATTTCCTAGCAGCTTTGCAGCATAAACAAGGAGAAGACACTGTTCTCAACAATCACATTAAAGACGTGTCCGTCCATGGCAAGTGCAAGTGGGTACAAATACCCTCAGCGTCTCTGCCAGTGCTTCACTCAATGGCCTCAAGGCCTTTTAAGGGTGATTCGTTTTGGTAAACGAGTTAACCTTTTGACTGATGACCTCCAGGCATCTCTCATAGAGTAAGCCAGCTACAACAAAAATGCAATATTAAATCAGGAGTGCATTCCTGCCACTTGCAATTATGTCATGTGATAGCGCTTTTGTTTATAAACAGTGTGATCACAACAATTAGCCATTGAACATGATTTATTATACCCAATTAGCATAAGTATGAACAGCAAATAATTATAAACAAAAACTGTGTTTTTTGTTTATAGTTTATTTAGAGATAGTTGTCAGAGTGGAGAGGGAGTGGTTAGAACTGGAGAGGGAGTGGTCAGATGTTGGAAGGGAGTGGTCAGAGCTGGAGAGGGAGTGATCAGATTTTGGAAGGGAGTGGTCAGGTTTGGGAAGGGAGTGGTCAGAGCTGGAGAGGGAGTGGTCAGATGTTTGACGGGAGTGGGCAGAACTGCAGGTGGAGCTGGAAGGTGCTTGTCATCGGATTCCATCAAGTCCACCATTATTACAATTTCAGGAATAACAGGCTAGTTCAAAATCGACATAATTTGACAAACCTAAAATGGCTACCAGATGCATGTCTTCACCATCTGAGGCCGGGTCATCGCTACATCCTTGAGAGGTCAGCAGCAGCCAAGCATTTCATTGCTCCATGATCAGAAATTGAGTTTACCGGGAACTATGTTCTCCTTCCTTCTGCTGCAGCATCAGAGAATACAAAATAGTATGGACAGTCTCGTCTTCAAGCTTCAATTGTTCGTCATTCATTTAGGGAGCGTCACGACTGTGGATTGTCAGTATTTTCCCACGTTTTTTACTGCCTTACCTGGCTTAATATTCGGATCGAATATGGACTCCGCTTTGTTCTGGTATGTGAAATATGGCAACAGACCGTGCGGTCGATACATTATCAATTCTTAAAAACAATTCCGCCATACGTTTTTTTGTTAGAGGGTTATTAGGGGCTGATTTTCCTTCTTGTGGTGTTAGAGACTTCCCGCTCGTAACGTGGCTACGAGTTCCGTTACACAACCAGTGAATGGGAAGTGGCTACAGGTACTCTGTGATTTTAGAGGATTTTTAAGGCGCTCGGGGTACAGTTTTGAAGTGAGTGTATACATCTTCACTGTACAGACTTACTAGCCATCATAAAGCACATCATTGGAAACTCTTGAAACAAGCTATCTTCTGGTACTAAGGGAGTATACTAATCATCACTGTACAGACTTACTAGCCTTCATAAAGCACATCATTGGAAACTCTTGAAACAAGCTATCTTCTGGTACTAAGGGAGTACACTAATCACTGCTTATAGCCTTCATGAAGTGCATTATTGGAAAGCTCTTGATCTTTTTGTTACGGAATAAATAACAAGAAAGTTAAAACTTTCAGGTCCTTTTTCAAAAAAAAAATTGGGTAACCCCCTCCCTTTAATGGAAACCATGGTGAAGAAGTTGCCACTCCTCACGAATGTAGGAGAATGCCCTTCTTAGGGAAGATCTACAGTAGAGGGCAATACAGTGGTAATAATCAAATCTCCATAATTCTGCTCCTGTGCCTCCCATGCAGGCCATTTTCAATGGGAAAAGGTAGCTCTCTCTCTGTGTGTGTGTGTGTGAGTGAGATAAAAAGACAAAAACAAACAATTATTAAAGGCTTTTGCTTTTTAGTAATTTATTTATTTTTAATTTATGTATTTATATATTTATTTATTAGTTAATAGACAAAAAATATTTGAGAAAAAACTCATTAAACGGTTAAGGAAGTGTCGAGTAAAGGCAAGCAAAATGATTGGGAATTGGGAGGGCCACATTTGTGAGAGATCTTCCCGAGCAATAAGAATTTCAAAAGTCATCTTCAGGCTTCTTCTGAATGGTCATTATTTGTGCGGTGAAAGCAGTAATTATTCTTGATGAACTTGATTTTTTAAAGTCGTTAAGCTTTTCTTTTGTGCAGTGACAACATAGCTTCATCTAGTTGAGCTGTTATGCCAGTGTTTCGGCTGAACTACTTTGGTCTTTATCAGGGCGGCACCGAAACAGCTTTATCGAAATGTTGCCATAGTGATCAAAAGACAACTCCTCTTTGGTTTACATTCTATGGAGCCAATTAGATCCGGTAAATAATTTGCTTGCGACAATGTACAGTTGGGGGAGGGGAGGGGGATTTAGTGGGTGCAAATGTTTTGTGGACACGCATTTGAATTAACTGTTCAGAGTTCAAAGCACATCAAACAGTCGCATTTTAGTAATGTCAAAACAAAGCAGTGTTGGTTGTCACTCACCGACATCACAGCTGCTCCCCATTATAAGAAGCCCAGATATCTTGGTAAAGTTGGTGGCCTCTAACCATTGCCTCAACACTAAAACGAGTATTATCTGTAGCCATAGCTACTCCAAGTAGCCAACAAGTGGTAATATGCGTCTTACTTGCCTTATATATTCACTTCATAGTGATGTCATTATTGAGGGCTCTGGACACACCACTTCAGCCTCCTACAGAAATAGGCACAAGATCGCCAAATGGTCCAAAGAAGGTACAGCAATCCACTCACTGTATACACAATGAGATGTTGGTCTGGTGTGTGTACCCATAGAGCTAATGTCAACCTGCTTCAACCCAATGTGGTGTTGGGCAGTGTGTGTACCCATAGAGCTATGTCAACCTACTCCAACCTGCCTCAACCCAGTGTGGTGTTGGTCCAGTGTGTGTCCCCATAGAGCTAATGTCAACCTACTCCAACCTGCCTCAACCCAGCCAGTGTGGTGTTGGTCCAGTGTGTGTCCATAGAGCTACTGTCAACCTACTTACTTACCTGCCTCAACCCATTGTGGTATTGGTCCAGTGTGTGTCCCCATAAAGCTAATGTCAACCTACTTCAACCTGCCTCAATCCAGTGTGGTGTTGGTCCAGTGTGTGTCCCCATAAAGCTAATTTCAACCTACTTCAACCTGCCTCAACCCAGTGTGGTATTGGTCCAGTGTGTGTCCATAGAGCTACTGTCAACCTACTTACCTGCCTCAACCCATTGTGGTGTTGGTCCAGTGTGTGTCCCCATAGAGCTATTGTCACTTCAACCTGCCTCAACACAGTGTGGTGTTTGGTCCAGTGTGTTTCCCCATAGAGCTATTGTCACTTCAACCTGCCTCAACCCAGTGTGGTGTTGGTCCGGTGTGTGTCCCCATAGAGCTATTGTCACTTCAACCTGCCTCAACCCAGTGTGGTGTTGGTCCAGTATGTGTCCCCATAGAGCTATTGTCAACCTACTTCAACCTGCCTCAACCCAGTGTGGTGTTGGTCCGGTGTGTGTCCCCATAGAGCTATTGTCACTTCAACCTGCCTCAACCCAGTGTTGTGTTGGTCCAGTGTGTGTCCCCATAGAGCTATTGTCAATCTACTTCCACCCGCCTCAACCCAGTGTGATGTTGATCTAGTGTGTGTTCCCATAGAGCTAATGTCAACCTACTTCAACCTGCCTCAACCCAGTGTGGTGTTTGTCCAGTGTGTGTCCCCATAGAGCTATTGTCAACCTACTTCTACCTGCACTGCCTCAACCCAGTGTGGTGTTGGTCCGGTGTGTGTCCCCATAGAGCAATTGTCACTTCAACCTGAGTGTTGTGTTGGTCCAGTGTGTGTCCCCATAGAGCTATTGTCACTTCAACCAGCCTCAACCCAGTGTGGTGTTGGTCCGGTGTGTGTCCCCATAGAGCCTCAATCTACTTCAATCTGCCTCGACCCAGTGTTGTGTTGATCTAGTGTGTGTTCCCATAGAGCTATTGTCAACCTACTTCAACCTGCCTCAACCACCCAGTGTGATATTAATCCAGTGTGTGTCCCCATGAAGCTATTGTCAACATACTTTCACCATCATGTATTAATATTCAGAAAAATGCAAATCTTCATTTCTCATTGTAAGACTATTTACGTTGCTATCTGTACCTTGGTGGTTAATAGGCATGCCGGCTCACTACTGGTGGGCTTAGTGTGTAGGTTAACTTCAATTACATACAAAGAGTGAATGAGCTCTAGTTGTTCTCCATTGTTTAATTTGGCATCGTTATTCTTTATGATTTTCATAGAAACTGGCACCTTCTTCAAAGCGCTTGGTCAGGTGGGAACGGACTTCACGATGATGACATTGCTCTTGCCCAAGAGGTCCAGGAAGGAGCTAAAAGTAAGTGCCTTTCTCTACATTACCTGCTATGTGTCCAGCTGATCAGCGCTTGAAGTCATTGGTTTGAAATCAGCATTTCATAAGGATCAGTGCTTGCTTGAAATTATTCAAACCAGTGATTGGAATCAGTGCTTAAAGCCAGCATTTGAAATCATTGGCTCAGTGATTGAAGCCAATCTTGAAATTAGGCCTAACAACTGGACAGATGGAAAAAATTATTGCATATAAATTGTCGGGCAACTAGAGGAATCTGGATATTAAGGGGGTGGGGGGGCATGATGGTTAAAGATGTGATAAAGTTTCTAATGAATTTTAATAATACAATTTCCAAGAGGGGGGGGGGGCAAAAAGGTTCCAAAGGGGGTCAGCCACCGCCCCCTAAATGAAACCCTGCATGTGCTTGCGCTACCTAATCGCCCAGCGCCCCTCACTATGGAAGTAGTAGAACTACTTACTTGTCAAGCTCTACTTACAGAGTTTGAAACTGTGATGGTGAACTGTTGTCTGTGTCTAATTGGTCAGGTTTGAAGCCTAATACTAGTCATGAATGCCTGAATATACATGAAAGTCGAAACTACAGTTTAACTTATCTCCAAGCACATCCTATCTTCTTATTGTTGCTGAATAACAATATGCGACTTTCAGTTTGAATTGTGCTAGTATAACAAAGATTAGTCTCGACTATTACGGTAGGCGTCATCTGTCTAAGTGTCCATTAGCTCTTCTGTTGAAGGAATGCCGTCAAAGAGCTCGGGAACTATTTAGCAAATTATTAATCCTCCCAATGTGTCGTCGAATAAACTATGATGAATGCAAGTGATTGCTGGGCGAGAGAAGGTGCAGTTGGTGTCTAGGCTATGCTTCGTGGGAACCCCAGAAAAAATTGTCGGTTTCATTTTACCACAGAAATTTGTTAAAGCTAAAGACACTATTTGTGTATGGAACCACGATTCACGTACAGGTTCCATTCTCATATTTGAATTCCCAGTTCATGTTTGTGATTCTCAACGAACTCTCAGCCGACGTAGAACTTCCAAAAACGTCCTCAGTAATTATCATACTGTTTTTAGTCGTTCGACGTTCCGGCTAGATGCTCAAGCCTTCTTCAGGATGAGTTAAACAATGAGGACCAAGATAAGCTGGCAGAGGCTGGTATGGTTAGCTATCTATAGTAACCTCTCATTAGTCTTTCATCTTGACAAGATGAAGAGGACTGTATCTAGCCAGAACATCGATTGATTTGAAATATTATCTTGATTAATCAAGCAAGCATGTGTGTTTTGGGATATTTATGATAGCTCATATTTTTGACAGGTGACTGATGTAAGGTGGTGTGTATATATGTGTGTGTGTGTGTGTGCAGTAGCTTTATGTGACTAGGCTAGCAAACACTCTTGTAATCCTCGGTAAGGAGGCGATTTGTTTGCCAATAATCTCCAAATATAAGAGCGGAGAAGGGGACACTCTTGCACGCAGCCTCTTCGGAGCTTCAAAGTGGCATTAAAAAAATTAAAAAATTTAAGACCCTTTTAAAGCATCTTTTGTGGCTCGCAGTGTGTGTGTCTGTGGGTTTGATCTAGACAACATTATAGCTGGTGGTAGTCTTCATAGAATACTTTATTTGGTCTGGTCTTATTGGTTTGTTCTCCAGCAGATGATGTAGGCTCTATAACTTCCGTTATGTGGCTGGACCATACTGTATTAGCTGTTCCTGCCCACTAGCTATTGTTCTCTAAGGTGATGCGCAAGCAAGGCAGAAACTTTTCTTGGATGTCCCAACAAAGAAGGGTCCTAGCTCAACCTCTAGCCCTAGCTCTAGCCTAGGTCACCCTCTAGCTCAACCTCTAGCCCTAGCTCAAGCCTAGGTCACCAAGCCTAGGTCACCATCATCTAGCCCTACCTCAAGCCCAGGTCACCCTCTATCTCAATCTCTAGCCCTAGCTCAAGCCTAGGTCACCGTCTAGCTCAAGCCTAGGTCACCCTCTAGCCCTAGCTCAAGCCCAGGTCATCCTCTATCTCAATCTCTAGCCCTAGCTCAAGCCTAGGTCATCCTCTAGCTCAAGCCTAGGTCACCCTCTAGCCCTAGCTCAAGCCCAGGTCACCCTCTATCTCAATCTCTATCCCTAGCTCAAGCCTAGGTCACCCTCTAGCCCTAGCTCAAGCCTAGGTCACCCTCTAGCCCTAGCTCAAGCCCAGGTCACTCTCAATCTCTAGCCCTAGCTCAAGCCTAGTTCACCCTCTAGCCCTAGCTCAAGCCTAGGTCACCCTCTAGCCCTAGCTCAAGCCTAGGTCACCCTCTAGCTCAAGCCTAGGTCACCCTCTATCTCAATCTCTATCCCTAGCTCAAGCCCAGGTCACCCTCTAGCTCAATCTCTAGCCCTAGCTCAAGCCTAGGTCACCCTCTATCTCAATCTCTAGCCCTAGCTCAAGCCTAGATCACCCTCTATCTCAAGCCTAGGTCACCCTTTATCTCAATCTCTAGCCCCTAGGTCACCCTCTAGCCCTAGCTCAAGCCTAGGTCACCCTCTAGCCCTAGCTCAAGCCCAGGTCACCCTCTATCTCAATCTCTAGCCCTAGCTCAAGCCTAGGTCACCATCTATCTCAACCTCTAGCCCTAGCTCAAGCCTAGGTCACCCTCTAGCCCTAGCTCAAGCCCTAGCCCTAGCTCAAGCCCAGGTCACCCTCTATCTCAATCTCTATCCCTAGCTCAAGCCTAGGTCACCCTCTAGCTCAATCTCTAGCCCTAGCTCAAGCCTAGGTCACCCTCTATCTCAACCTCTAGCCCTAGCTCAAGCCTAGGTCACCCTCTAGCTCAATCTAGCCCTAGCTCAAGCCTAGGTCACCCTCTAACTCAATATCTAGCCCTAGCTCAAGCCTAGGTCACCCTCTAGCTCAATCTCTAGCCCTAGCTCAAGCCTAGGTCACCCTCTAGCCCTAGCTCAAGCCTATGTTGTTCACCCTTTAGCCCTAGCTCAAGCCTAGGTCACCCTCTAGCTCAACCTCTAGCCCTAGCTCAAGCCTAGGTCACCCTCTAGCTCAAGCCCAGGTCACCCTCTAGCCCTAGCTCAAGCCTATGTTGTTCACCCTTTAGCCCTAGCTCAAGCCTATGTTGTTCACCCTTTAGCCCTAGCTCAAGCCTAGGTCACCCTCTAGCTCAATCTCTAGACCTAGCTCAAGCCTAGGTCACCCTCTAGCTCAATCTCTAGCCCTACCTCAAGCCTAGGTCACCTTCTAGCCCTAGCTCAAGCCTTGGTCACCCTCTTCTATCAAGCCCTAGCTAAGCCCCTAGCCCTAGATAAGCACCTAACTCTAGCCCTAGCTAAGCCCCTAGCCCTAGATCTGGTCCAAGCTCGTTGGCAATCCTGCATATATTAGTTGCTTGACACTACAGTATATCTGCTGCACCTATTGCTGCTGTTTCCATGACTACGTGTATGCATGATGTGTGTTTTGTTGTACTGCAGAATAAGTTCAAGAAGGAGGAGAAGACAAGTCCCCATTTGATATCTCAGGCACTAAGTAAGTTGACATTTTATGACGAGAGAGGAAGGTGTAAAGGAAGGTACATAGGTGTAAGAGGTGTGTGCTTTTTTTTTTTTTGGAGCTTCAAAGTAGCATTAAATTTTTTTATTTTTTTGAGACCCTTTTAAAGCATCTTTTGTGGCTCCAAAATATAGGCAGTGTAACATGCCAGAGGTTGTTATATGAACCCCCAGTAGGGACCTACATGTAACACACTTAATGTTGTGAGGTCATTTTATGCTTATAGTCAACGTGAACTGCTGGGTACTTGCAATGTGTAACACACTTAACCCTTTCACCGCTGACTTTCCTGGACATTTTCCCTAAAGTATACCAGCTACAAAAAAAAATCGTTATAAAATCAGCAATCCATTCATATCAGTTGTAATTTTGTCATGTGATAGCACCATTGTTTATAAACAATGTGATCTCATTAGTTAACCACATTATCAACCACAAAATATGAATATCATTATGCTAAATTTCTCTATCAATATCTAACATTTAATCAACAAAAAATGTTTATAATATATTTACTCATTTAGTTAGCATTTAGTAAACATTAGTCATAATAATTTAGGCATATAGCAGTATATAGCGGTGGGTTTTTGACAAAATTTGATCATATGATTCTATAGCCCAGTAATACAATGGTTTATTATGTTAATTGAAATTCAACTATTTGAGAAAGAACATGCAAATACAAATATGTAGATACTTTAGCTAACCTGAGAAGGCTTCCTGATCAATTTCATTATAACTAGAGAGCTGGTCATGGCAAAAGGAAGAATCCTGAGGGTCTAAAGTAGGGTCAACTACAGCGGCTAAAGAATGCACTGCTGCACGATCAGAACTTGCATTTCCAAGGTAGCCACATATTTCTTCACCTTCTTCTTCCTCTGACTCATCCTCAGTGAGAGCAAAATCCTCGCTAGAAACCAGGGAAAGTACTTCTTTAAGCGATAAACGTCCACTCATTTTTAGGTCGTCAAAACCGCGAACCGTCGGTAGTTGCACGTATTTTTCGCTAACTAATCAGGCGTTTCCGGATGTGATTTTTAGACGTCATATAGAGTAATAGTTGCTCTTTCCGGTGGTATGCAAATTATGACTATAGGCCAAGTGATCGATTTATTAGCGATTTTTAAAGTCCATTACGCCATATGGCGCTTACAGCGGTGAGAGGGTTAATGTCTTGGAGTCATTTTATGCTATAGTCAGCATTAACTGCTGGTTACTTGCAATGTGTAGCATCTCGAGCATCTAGTCGAAACGTCGAGAGAATACAATTTCAAGTTGATTGACAAGGTTATTGTAATATTATTATGTCAACTGAGAGTTCATTATTAGTTTTCATGGTACATTAGCTCTGCACTTGTATGGAACTTTACTGAGTTTGCTGAGGATCTTTGGTTGTTGTTGTTGATGCTGTTTAAAGCATAGCCATGTGCTGCAGTAGTCTCGTGACCCAACCCCTTAGGTTGTGCTACGCATGATTTGTTTCAGCACTTGGATCTTCGGCTTTCTGATCAGGTATATAGCCGAGGTTAAAAAAATTCCCCCTTCTTTTAACCCCCACTATCATGGCCTCTATTCAAACACTGAGCAGAAGTAATCAGCACCCTCCACGGGCATTAAAAGCATGTTCACACTGGCACACTGGAATCTGCTGTAATTGGTTTCATGTGTTAACACTGCCCCCAATAGGGCAAGTGTTAAAAAGCTTGGAACTGGTTTGGAGCGGGTACTGGGCTTAGTGTGCTCAGCATTTGAGTAGATGTTGTGTCAGTAATACTGGTGGGAGACTGGTGTGGATCTCACCTCTTCAATGGACAATGGATAATAGCTTCTTCTCTGTGCTCCTAGATTGATCAAACACCCACCTGGGTTTCTTTAGAGTTAAGCAGCATCCTAAGAGAAGCCTCCTACAAGCAGACTCCTACAAGAGGCCTCCTGCAAGCGGCCTCCTGCAAGCGGCCTCCTGCAAGCAGCCTCCTGCAAGCAGCCTCCTGCAAGCAGCCTCACATGAAGTCTCCTACATGCAGCCTCCTACAATAAGCAGGAAAACTCGATAACTATCCAATCACATTGGGTATTCTCTATATACCCAAATTTACAGACATTATATTCTACTATGTCAGTTGAAAGTTCATTGAGCGTAGATCTTTATGACTGAATGCTAAGACATTGCCAAAATGATTTTTTTCCCTGGGATATTGGGGGGGGGGGTGTATGTTTGTTTTGAAATAGGGCACACACCAGTACGGGTATATAGTAGTATTCCCTGATTATTATTGTGTGCTGGCACCTCGCTGATATGCTCGACAGTACTGTGAATGTGAGTTGTGTGGATTTTATTGACTTGACACACTGTCTTATTCAACTCTTCCTAGGGGTCCAGCAGACGAGTGCAGTAAGAACTTGACCCTGACACTGTCTAGTTATTATCACATCAATAGCTCCACAATCAATGTCCAGCAATAATATTTAATATCTACCAAATGATTGGGTTTGATAATGATGATATTATTATTATTATTATTATTATTATTATTATTATTATTATTATTATTATTATTATTATTATTATTATTATTATATTAATATATGAAAATAATATATTCATTGAAGTTAAACACGATAAGTGCTTGCAAGGCCTCCCATTGCTCCTATGGCTGCGATGACATTGCCCTTTTGTACAGCCACAGATAATTGCTCAACAGAAATTTGAATGCCTTCTCTTCCTTGGTGTGCTGCTTTATAGTTCTCCCCGCAGAAAGACCAAGGAATGGGCCAATGGCACCAATATAGGAACCGGTGCGAAAATAAAAGTCATGTATTTCAGTTGTACTTGGCCTCCTCCTCAACCATCGCAGCAACAGTGACTGAAGCCCTAGTGGCACGAGCACGATAAGACGGACAACGTATTAGGATAGGTTGCGTCCCAGATCAAGGGCTTGCCACACTTCCATGGTGAACCCATCCAAACGCTTTCCATCTGACCGACTCAGACCCGCTGGTTCGAGCCTGGAGGGCACCTGGGCAGATGACATATATAGCCCTGTGGAGTACATTATAACCGAGGAATGGGGGTATTGTCCACCCTTACTCTTCTTGCAGCTCAAACTATGCAGGCGATGTTGCTCACCTCTGCCTCGCAGTGCTGGCATTGATGAGGCTGTCAAGTTTCAGTGGAGGTGGAATCCTTGCTGAACAATGCCTCCGACGACTTGACTAGAGCTAGGCTTGAGGCTGTCCCTACAAAAGAAAAGAATCTGGAGCATGGCTCCATGCCCCACCAATTTCCAACTTGAGTTTGAGGGTGGCCGACAAACCATCAGAATTGCTGTGGACTTTTGTTTGTGTCTCGCGTATACCAGGCCTCCCTCGACTTCTGGAGGCATGCTGCTGAACCAGCCGGTGTAAGTTTATCATGACCTTTTGATGACATCAATAGGGTCTCCTCAAGATTGGGGGGTGGAAGGGACTGAAGGTATGGGGCGAGGATGTGTTGGACTAGGTCATTCAAGTTATTACTAATTACTACACCACTACTACTACTACTATTATGAGCAAGTTTAGTACTAGTAGACTTGTGTAAGTTGTTGTTTTAATGATCTGTGGATTTAGGATTGAACTCAAATGGCAGACTTGACCATATTATGGTGGAAAAGTTTTAACTGAGAGATTTGTGCTGGCAGGCACTGGCTAGCAGAATAAATGGTGTACATCAATTAAATCTAGTCACAGTTGGTAGAAACCATCTAACAAGCAGCTAATTCAGTTAGCTACTTCATGAATGAATATATACGGAGCTGGGCTGGATCAGGGAGGAGCAATGGTCTGTTGATGGTGCAAGCATATAGAGACATACATGGTAATGAACACATTATTATCAACGGGTATGAGCTGACAGATGACTACGTATGGGGACAGGTCATGAAGGGTGTGGTCCGTTTGGTGTCACTCAAGCTCCAGACAGAGTGAAATGGGATTGGTCTGTTGGATAACCAGGAATGTTGATTGGGGATTGAGAGAACATTTTGTAATGGCATTTCCCACGTTGTGTATATTGTCAATCTGGCTTGTTTATATGTGCTGGGCAAGGCACTGGTTATAGCTATTAGCCGCATTGTGTTGGTTGGAGGTTCCAAGTGGAAGAGGTGGGGTGTGGTGTTCCCCAGACACAGGAGTGTTGGAAAGTTGAAATTGGGATGCGAGTTCTACCGCTGCACAGACACTGGATGTTTGATATTGGTGTATAGCGAGACTTGTATCGGGCATGGGAATGCTGTTCTCATGTCAACTAGTGTGTGGTAGGACCCGCACACATCGGAATGAAGACGGAGGCGAGGTCTGTATGATGTAATGCACTTACAGACCAATGGGATGTTGGGAACGTTGACGTAGGTAGAAGAGGGTGTATATGTGTGTATATATATATATACGCCCAAGGTGACAGACACCACTCTTCTTCCAAGTTTGTATGCTTTACGCAGAGAGGGAAGGGGCGGGGGGAAAGGTTTGTTGGGAAAACACCAACATGGAGTTTGGTTGTTGTTACCTGGGCGTATGTGGAGTGAGGAGCTGGTATGTTTGGTCTTGGCTATATAGATACAGGCCAGTGTGTTCAGCAACATATGATAGAAGTGGTCTGTTTTTATGTTAACCCATACATGGAGAGGGGAGGTGGACGCAGGCTAGTTAACCACACCAATACAAACGGAACATGGTAGTGCTAAATTGTACGTCTATATTCAGTGCTACTGAAGTGGTGTAATGTCTAAACAGAGTAGCGAGACCGAAGTGTATCAAGAAGTTGATAACCGGTAGAGTCCTAGTTTTATTTGAGCATCACCCTATTGGCAACTATATTAGCTTTCATTATTAGTGCTTTCAGAAACATTTGTCCAACTGTTGGTAAGGAATGTGAAGGGATGTTAGCTGCTACCAACAACGGTTTTAACTTGCTCTGGTGGAGAGATGACGTAGCAAAATGAGAAACGAAGCATGGAAAAAAGGGGAAAAGTGGCCAGCATCTGCTTGGAAAGGAAAGAGGTTGAATTACAAGGACACATTTGGAAACATACAAACTTCACTTGATGGAACAGTGGACAGACCATTGCTACGTGCAGTGACTAAGTTTCTTTTGTTGGAGCAAAATACAGCCATCCAACTGTGTTCGAGATCACATCTACAAGGTATAAGTTATACAGTGAAGTATGGAACAAGTTGAGTGATTTGAACTAACAAGATGGCCAGAGATATGTTCAATAGCAGACTTGTAGATGTGATGTCCACGTATGATCAGCAGATTGGTCAGTTCTTTAGCATTACCTGGCATTGGGGATTAGCTATACTTGGCTAGTTGACTTGGAGCATCACATTGGCAATCTATCTCGATTTTCATGGGCATTACTTCACCAAGCGTAATGGCCCCAGCAAGAGGAAGTGAGTGTTTGTTCCTACATGTATTATGTTTTTGGTCGATTATCTTGTGGTTTTCACATTTGCAATTATTTTCATTCCAACTTTTGTTAAGAACATGCAGCACTTTGGAATAGATCAAGAAAAACCAGCAGAACCAGTATATACGAGGAAGATGACAACCACCGGTATACATATTCCTGGAACCAAACTGCTAATCTGTTTTCTTTCTTTTCACATTAAGAGCATCATGTGAAGATTGCAGTTATGCCTATTGAGTGGAATGTTCTTGTGGGCAGTAGTCGAGTGCCTTCCATTGAACTGGCCACAGCAAATGAACTGCAAGTGTCTGGTTGGACGTGAGGGGGAGGAGTTGCCTGAAGTCTCACTAGAGAACATCAAACAACTTGTGTTGCCAATACATAGCCTGCCAAGTACTAACCGCTAGGGAGAGCAAAAAGGTGTTGAGGTTATCTACTTCTCCATCCTGGATGTGCTTCCTAATATGGTATGTGTGTTTTGTATTTCAGGACTTGAACGTGTGATAAGAGAGATGGAAAGAGTCATGATATTTAGCACGCAGTTTTGGTGATGATTAGCACAAGACCCATTATGGTGATGCCTGCAGCATTACATAAATCCCCTGCATCTTGACACAAGCCCCCTGCATCACGACACAAGTCTCCTGCATCACGACACTAACCCCTGCACCATGACACAAACACCCCTCATGACACAACCCCCTGCATCTTGACACAAGCCCCCTGCATCATGACACTAACCCCTGCACCATGATGACACAAGCACCCCTTTCATCATGACACAACCCCCTGCATCTTGATACAAGCCCCCTGCATCATGACACTAACCCCTGCACCATGTCACAAGCACCCCTCATGACACAACCCCCTGCACCATGACACAAGCACCCCTTTCATCATGACACTAACCCCTGCAACACGACACAAGCCCCCTGTATCATGACATGACCCCCCCTGCAACACGACACAAGCCCCCTATATCATGACACAGGCCATGACACAAGCCCCTGTAGCATTACACAAGGACCCCTTTCATCATGAGAAGTCCCTTCCATGACGCAATGGGTACAATTACTTCCAAGGGGTTAGTGGCATTAAGAAAATATTCTAACTTGTACTAAGCGTGATGCATCAGCAGAATTTCACACCAAGTACTGGAGATCGGACTATGAATATCAAGAGTAATCTACAGGGGCTACTTTTACAAACGGTCATTTTATACGACGCACCAACTTTGACCATCATATTCATGTATATGTCAATAGGTTTCGTATGCTGCTAGATGATGCCTGCAGGCAATCAAGATCCCCTTTACAAATCCCGTACTTTTATGGACTCCGGACAAAATTGTGATCCGCCCTGCACCATCTTGGGAAACCTGGATTGGCACACATATACTTATATCGTGCAACATGTAGTAATTACACCCTATATACATGTAATTATTGCCTACAAAAGTACCAATTATATCCTGTATGCATGTGATTATAACCTACTTAATAATAATCTAACTTACAAATATGGAATGGGGAGTGTTTTGTCCGAACTTGGCATGTAATCAATTGAGTTATAACTAGAATGCCAACCTCTAGTCTCATTGACTGTTTTACTAAACTCATTGGGACTATAAATTGGCTTCACTGGCTATAGAGTGAACATCAACGAGAAACTACTCTAGAAATATCTGTGTCAATGCTGCAAACTACCACTGTCAAGTGCCAACCTGAACTGTGGCTACCCCTGTTTTTTTTGCTACCACTTATCAGCAATGTGAGTTGAGTCTTTTCATAACATAAACGATCTGCTTGTATTGACTTCATTTTGTTTTGTGAAATGTTTTTGTGCTAAATGTGTAAAAGAGGAGACCAGTGCCGCTAGACATATCTCACCTCACCAGTAATTTGTATATACTTAATACCAAGACATGACTCCACTTAGGAAGTACAACTCTTGAGTTGTGTATTACCTAAGCTAGTTGCAATTTAGCTAGTAGAGTTATGGCTACTAAAACATAAGAAGTTGAGACTGAGATTATTTATTCTAGACAATCTGTCAAGCCTTTCCCACCTATGACAAAGAGCTACACACAAAAGCGATTTGTGCACATTGTGGCAGCCTCCTATGATCATGTGTTTCAATCTCTCTGCGCATCCTGAACTGCAGGTGTTCTCTCAGGTGCCCTGTCCCATCGCGAATGATCCAACTATATGCACCAACTTAGGCAGAACACCCAATATTGACCAGTGTCGGTGTGATTGCCCAAGCTCGAGTCCGGATCCAAATTCGTGCATTCCTCCTCAAGTGTTCACACATGCTACATGCCTGTGTACATGTCCTGATGAACCCATGTCATGCCCTACTGATGCACTGTACAACAACACCATTTGCCAATGCGATTGCACCAACAGATGCCCAGGTGCTCAGGTCAGTGATGTTTCCAGCAACTGTGTCTGTATGTGCCCAGAAGGTAGTGAGACTCCACAAGAGTGTAACTCTTTAATTGGAGAGCACTTTAACCCCACTACTTGTGAATGTGACTGTCCTTCTCCAGAGCCGGTTTGCGATCCTCCTCAGACTTTCCTTGACTCGGCTTGCGCATGTGGCTGTGAACGTATCACTCCATGTCCTGGCAACTTTCTCTTCAACATGGTCACCTGCTCTTGTGTGTGCCGCCCTCCATCCGATAATATTTGTACGGAAGACCAGATCTTCGACTTAACAGCTTGTGATTGTGTCTGTCCTGACCAAACTATATCTCAGAGTTGCACTCAAAAACAGATCTTCACTGACGAGTCCTGCTCATGCCAGTGCAGGTCTGACCTCATTGCACCATCCAGCTGCCCAGTACCGATGTTCTTCAACAACAAAACTTGTGAATGCGAGTGTCCAAATATAGGGGCATGTGAACTGCCGATGGTTTTGGATGAAACTTGCTCATGTGTGTGTCCAGACTTGATGTGTGGAGATATGGGTATGATACAGAACCCAAGCTCATGTCTATGTGAGTGTTCCCCCGTGCAGTGTCCAGGTCAAATGGTCCAAGACTCTGATACTTGTCGATGCGTCTGTGACGTGGTCTCCTGCCCTGTTGGTCAAGTTCAGAACGACAACTGTATCTGTGGCTGTCCAACTGAATCTTGTCCTATATCACAGATTAGGGACCCAGATAGTTGCCTTTGCATGTGCCCTTCAGGTATACAGTGCAATAACTTGGAAGTAGTCGACCCTTTGACATGCCAATGTAGATGTGTTGAAGTTGTCAATGGTAATGCATTGTGCATAAGTGGCACCATACTGAATCTTGGTACATGCCAATGCTTTTGTGTGCCATGTCCACCTGGATTGACTCGTACTAGCACACCTGAGAACCAGTGTGGCTGTAACTGCCCAGATTGCTTGAACAGTCAGGTCATAGTCGATCCAAATGATTGCCAGTGTGGCTGTCCAGACTGTCCAAATAGCCAAGTCGTACTTGATCCAAACACTTGCCAGTGTGGCTGTCCAGACTGTCCAAATAGTCAAGTTGTAGTCAATTCAAATTCTTGTCAGTGCGGCTGTCGAGAGTGTCCTAATCGTCAAGTCATAGTCGATCAAAGTACTTGCCAGTGCGGTTGTCCAGAATGTCCAAATAGTCAAGCCATAGTTGATCCAAGCACTTGTCGGTGCAGCTGTCCAGAGTGTCAAAATGACCAAGTTACAGTCATCAATTCAAATACTTGTCAATGTAGCTGTCCTCTGTGTCCAGAGATGCAAGTTTTAAATAACCCTGATAGCTGTCAATGCAGCTGTCCAGAATGTCCACAAGATGAGATCTTGGTCAACCCTAGCACGTGCTTATGCTGCCCTGGCTGTAGTGCTTCACAGGTGAGGGTCGGGTCTGACAATTGTGAATGCCAATGTCAGACCCCTCGAGTGTGCTCTGGGAACACTGAGCTGAATTTTACATCATGCGAGTGCCAGTGCATCCCAACGAAGTGTCCCAGCAGATTTCAAACATTTAACAGCAACACATGCAGCTGTGATTGTCTAGTTGAAGCATCATCCATAACCAGCATGAGGACACGAAGGAAAGCTAAAAAACACTCCAAAAAAAAAGCTGGTCCACATGCAGAGAGACGTATGAATACACGTAGAAGGTCCACAAGGAAAAACTCAAGAGCTAGGCCAGAAAAAGATGAACACTCCCATTCACATTCAAAAAGTGGTAGGTCGAAGCATCGCTTGCATTCACATTCAAAAAGTAGCAGGTCCAGGCATCGCTCGCATTCGCATTCAACAAGAACCAACAGAACCAAGTCTTCTCGATACTTCCATTCCCATCCAGATTCAAGCCGAAGCAGCAGGAGAATGTGTCGGAAAAAGGAAACATTTGACTTCACATTATGTGATTGTGTTAGAGCGTAAAAGGACTACAGTATATGTAGTTGTGATAATAACAGTTAATAACTGCAGTATACATATATATATATATATATTGCCATCAATTAGTTTCTCGTGATATAATTGGACAGCTCCTGGGTAGATGTATCCTGTATCCTACCCTCTGCACAGTAAAAAGCCATCCATATGTGGGACTATATATGTGCGACACATCTTGTTGGCCTGTAAACAAGAGGGTCTTGCCTTTGTCCGGCCACTTGGCCAGAACTAAAGTATATATTGGTTGATGTAGTTTTGTTTAACTTGGGTACGATAAATTCATTATTAGGCTCGGTTTAAGGTGAGATATGGATTACCTCTAATTGCTGGAGCTCGTACATAGCTTGGCACCTGTGTGCCTCATCCTGTATGAGCTCCTTGACTAGATATAGCCCGTATCCCCCCCCCCTAACATCCACCAATAATTAATAATAGCATATTCATATTGATTGGAATTTATTTATCTTTGTGGAATGTATTTAGGCTTCTGGAAAACTGTTTTGACTATGTAGCCTCACTAATGACCATGAGATGAGAACTACTATATAGTTCCTGTGGGTAGAACTTAGAACTCCTGAAATCTTCATCATTGTAAGCTTAGGAGTCTGAATCTCACAGGACAGACATATTATATTTTAAGGGAGAACACACTACTGTAAACATGACCACCACATTCCATGAGGGACTGGAACTTAGCAACTTTGATGAAGTCATGAGCAGCTTGAGAGTGAGCCAATGAACATACCTTTGTTTAATGACAACTTCATAGGTTTGTGATCTTTTCACTATGGAGCTGTAGTCGGTCTTTCTGGTCTTTTTTAAATTGATGCTGATGAAAGGAGAGGAGCCCACTGCTTTGGTGAGAAGTACGTTAATTCTGCATTGTGGAGATCTTTTCTTGAAATTAATATATACTGAACTGAAACATCCCTCGCTTCTGACAATAGCTCAGTAACTTTTTATGCTAGCTGTTCTAATGTACTTCTACTTAATGAATTTTGGTTGGGTTTACTCAATAAACTAGCCAAATTCTCTTATGGGGTGTCAAAAAGTCAAACCCCAGAACTGGCAGGTTATAGTCAGATACAACACTAATAATGATAATCAACACCACTTAGGGGAGACTAAGGTAAAATTATTAAAAACATTATGCTTTCTAGGACATATAACAACATTATTTTAAAGGCTATACCTTTTTGCTAGATTATGATAAAATTTAAAGATTGTTTTTTTAACCTTTAATCTCTCCTTAGACTTCATGTAAGTATTCACCAAACCTCATGCACATTTTGTAACTTGGATGGAATAGTTAGGATGAAGGAAGAGTGTTTTACACATCAATTGTGCATGGCAATGATTGGTAGTCGCATGTCCAAAGCAGAGAGAGTAGTTGTGGTTAAGGAAGGTAAGAGGAATAATATCATGGGAAGGAAGGGGGGGAAACTAGATACAATGCGCTTAGAGCACCCACAATAACATTCCTGGTGGTTGATTAGCAAAGGTGTAATCGTGAACTCTGTACATATATAATGAAAACATTATACCCTTGTAATGGTTTTCTCTGACTATTGAGTGGTGTATCTGAAACCCTCCCCCTATTATATCTGCTTGAGTATTGGAGTGCACCTAGGACTGCTCTCATCAATATAGATACTGAGATAATTATTTAAAAATAGGATAATGAATCATCATTTTGGAACTCTGCATGCTTCATAATTAAAGACTTATTTTTATTATTCAAAAGAAGCTCAGCTAGGAACTCATTCGGCTCTAGAGTTACATACATTCAAGCTCTGGGGAACTAATTTCACATCATTTGTGTGAATTATGGGGAATCCATCTACCATGCAACTATATGCCCGATGGTGAGCCAAGATTTATATTTATGCCCTGCCTTTGGGTGGATATCCCTTTGGTGAGGTCTTAACTCTATCTACAATAATAAAAGAGAGCATACAGAGATAGCTTGTTTGTTTCCAATAATATGGTTAAGTTTGAAGCATGTAGAAGCTGTGGAAATTGACAGATAGTGTTGGGTAGGCAAAGATAGACATGAAGACTTGCCAAAACTAACTGGCAGGCAAATTTAAAAAAAATCCAACCCCACAGAAAATGCCTCACAACCAGTTGGGCTTGTAGTCCAGGTGAACAGAAGGTCTCCAACAGCCACACCCATAGGTCAGACATTGCTTTATGGGAGAATAATCAGGCGTGTGATACGTAATGTGATTTTTACAGTCTCATTGGCCTTGCCAACATTCTGGCACTGCTCATGGGGTTTGTACATGTTTCCCAGACATATATTCTTTCTTCGCTCTTCTTCTTCACATGCAATATACGTCTGGGTCTGCAGACCAGTGAGAACTTTTTATGTAATGCCGGATGCTGTGACAGATGCAGGATTTTGAAAAAGGAGCTGCAAACAACAAAGTACGAGTCAGACCCTTTACCAAAATATTTACTGAGGTGCTGCAATACAAGAAGAAGAAGCTGGCACCTATCGTAGGAAAATAAGGCCAGAGGTTGGATTGCATGCTATTTTATTACAAGGCAAAGAATCTAGTTGAAAATATGAGAAGGGTGTTTGGGGTCACAAAAAACCCCACCCCCACCCCCCTGTTATATATATATATATATTATACATTTGACAGTCCACGATTGTCTGGTGGCCATTTTAAACTTTCAGAGCCATAGAATGCCTGATGTCCGACAAACTCTCTTTCTCCCTTGTGTATGATACCTTGGATTTGCACCTGACAAGTGTATACACATATATATGTTTATATATACACACACACACACACATGCTCATATCTAGTCGGTAGAGGATAGGAAACTGCAGTCATTAGATGCAAGAGACAATGGTGGCTGAGGGGCAACCTTACAAAGTACAGAAATGATATACGTACCTATATAGACCATCAGACGAGGCCATGCTGCTTGCATTGCAACTGCAGGTAGCCACATCCAAGTTGAGGTGGTGGTATTTGGATATATTGGATGCTGGATGAACATCTAGCACCAAAAGCTACAGTTGTTAGATTCAACAAAGAACTAACAATGATAGTGAAAAGATGCTAAGTTATGTGGTGATTGTAATACGATTGTGGACACACTGTTTTGTCATCTATTTCAGATGCTAGACAGCTTGGCAAAGAATTGAAGGCAGAGACTGAAGCTGGCACAATATGGTATATTTATTACAGCCCCTCAAAGACCAAATGTTACTTGAACGAGTGCACTAACAGCAGTTAAACATCTGATTAGCAAATAAGGCATGGTGTAAACCCAAACATATTTTAATCAGCAGTCACCTAGCAAAATAAACGGGATACGTCTTGGTGAGGCACAAACCCAAATATTTTGTTATCCACAGTATGTAGTATAACCACAATTACATCAGTTAGCCAACTAGACAAGTAACTTTTGTCCTCAACAGACTGCCTTTTTCTCTGGCTTTCTCGCTCTCTATCATCTGGTACAGACTGCCTTTGGCTTGTTGTTCCGTTGGCTAAGGATTACTTGGCTGGATGTTGAATATTTCATTATAAGAAACTGTTTACTCTAATTTACACATCAGAGGTCACAACTGCAAGAGATCCATAGTGTCTTCTATTATCATCTGCTTTATTGGGTCTCTGCTAGTTGGCCAAGCTAAGACGACCTGTTCTTAAAATAAAATAAAAATTGGGGAGGGGGGGATTTTTTTTTTGGGGGGGGGGGGGGTTCAGCATCTATTAAAACATGTTGGGACATCATGGTTACTCTTGTGTGTAGTATAGTATAGGAAAAAGTTTTAGCTCTGGCTAAGATACCTCACACCATCCTGATCGGCTTCTGTGTCCAAGTTTTAACAAGAAAATTACCTTCAGTTACAGAAGCTAAATGCAAGTGCATATATGAAACACTTAGTTTATTAGTTGCTGATCAGGTAGGCACGCAGTAACATGATCACAAGTGGGTGAATGTGGCCAATAATTGGGTGTTCCAGGCTACCTCCCTTTTGTGAAAGAGGAACTTGGCACTAGATAATAGGCTATGCCACTAACTTTCACAAGGCTGGCAACTTGGCACTAGATAATAGGCTGGGTCCATTCACATTCAGCTTTCACTCAATTCCAAATTTTTTGGTTGTTCTACGATGCTATTTTTAGATTGAGGACTGCGTATGCATATATGTGCGTGTGCTTGCATGTGTGTGTGTGTGCATGTGTGTGTACATGTGTGTGCATGCATACTTGTGTGTGTGCATGGGCATTGCATGTATGTGTGTGTGCATGATACTCTGTCAGTTATTAGTGTCTATATTATCTCATTAGCTTTTGTCAGTGATATTCAACAGACATGTGGCTGATTGTTAAACAGTGCTATATCGAATCAGTGAGTATCCCTATGATCCAGTTTTAAAAACAGTGGACCCATGATCACCTTCACTAGAAGAAGATCAAAGCTCATTTATCAGTAATGAATTAGGCACTCAGTTAGGGACAGGGCAGAGGTTAGCTACAACATATTAGCTAAAACTAATTCTTAACTGTCTAAACCCTGTCTACAATAGATATACCTTAAAACTAGAAATATTCTAACCTTACAGATGTGTTTTCTTATAAACAGAAATGTTATGAAGATTTGAACTGAGAAGTCAAATTGATTTATTGATGAATATTTTTCAAGGGAAGCAAAAGCAAAGGCATTAGTGTGCACTCTAGCAAAACTAAGGATCAACTCCACTATACCCAATATCTGTGCTGTGTTTGGATAGTTCTGGAGTATACTCTCTTGTGCAACTGTTGCCAAAAGTAGCTGATCTTTGGCTGACTCAAATAACAATATAAGAAGTTATTATTTATATGGCTTCTCTACAGCAATAGGAATTGAGTTAAACATTAAAAGGTCTGTTGCTTTGTTTGCTTGCATGTTGCTCTCCCCTGCCACAGCTTAACCAACAACAACAACAAAAGGTGTTTTAATTTGATCGAGTAGAAAGATGAAGAAACAAGAATGACCTGATGACCCTTTACCATTTAAAATCACACGCATCAAGCGCTTATTTGATTTTGAATGGTTCATCTGATTGGTTGCAGTCTTCATGGGTACAGCCTTGTTTACTTTCTTGTTTGAATAACATAGTTGAAAATTGTTGTTTTTGTACGTGGAGAATCATGGAACTTGTACGTTTTTTCGTGCATGTAAACAATTGTTTGCACTTAATTATCTTGCACTTTTGTTGTAGCATTGGAGCTTGATTAAAGTAATAGGACTTCATTAGTGAGAACACCATGAACACAAAATTACCGGAAATAATATACCTATGAAGACCATCAGACAACAGGTAGAAAAAGGAATCATGGTTGGTACTGAATAGAAAGGTGTCTGTGAGGTGGAGACAAAGAATTAACATCCTCCTACTTTGCCAAAACTCATAACTCCTCTGCTGCAGCAAAGAAATGTGTAAACTCTGGTGGTTCATTCCTAAGGGTAAGCTGGTTTTGGGCTTCTATCTTGGTTCACAGTGAAGCTAGGTAACATTCCATCGTGGTTCACAGGAAGGTTCATTCCTAAGGGTAAGCTGGTTCCGGGATTCCATCTTGGTTCACGGTGAAATATCAAAATAGTGCAGAGATGAAACATAACCATAACAGCCCTAGTTTGATAGTTCTGTCATGACATCTGGAAATTATGCTCATATTTTAAGTTGTGGCTGGTTTATATTTTTATGCTGTTATGATGTAAATGTGTCACTTTTAGAATAGGAGCAAATCTATCCCAGATATCAATGTTCTTATGAACCGGTGTTAGATACACAACAAGAGTATCTGCAGTAATCATTATAGCCATCAGTCACAAGGGAGGAATAAAAGTCAAATGTTGTGTTTTCTAAATATAGGTAGCTTTTTCATACAACCCTTTTAAAAGTATGAGGGGAGACATACATTATTGGATGAGCAGGCAAAATACATCATTCAACTCTGCAAAACTCTCTCCAAGAGCAGAACATGAATAGGGTTCAAATATATTTTGTGGGTGGCTCAAGTGCCCTGTTACACGATAAAACTCCAACTGAAGAGGTAGTAAGTAGTGTTAATGGACACCTACTTCAAAGCATTCTGCATTTTACAGAAGTCAAAAGTTTATAGATTAGAGCTTCTTAAAAGTTTGAGATATATAATTGACGAGAGTTATTTCTGCTGGGTGAGAGGAGGATTTTTTTGTAATCCAGATCACCGTCAAAATAAGTCAATTTGGTAGTAATCTGCACATTGCATGCAACCTTATTTAAAGAACCCAAAGCATAATAGTTTCTTCCATCAGAATATTGTAGACAAATCAAAACCCCTGCACATAACAAAGATTCATTGTTGACTCTTTTTAACAGACAAAACAAAGAAATCCTGTGAAATAAATTATAAACTGGGTGGATATTGACTAGACGGTTTTATGGACAGACAACACTTTTAAAACTGAAATGGTATAAAATGGCTACAACAGACAGAGGCATTTCACTTGATCCAGCTTAGGTATCCTTCAGCAGCTGTTTTAGCTGCAGGCTTGCTTCCCCAGAAGAAGTGTTTGTTGCCTAGAGTAGTTAAATCATACTACCTGAACCATGAAAGTTATAGCATTTGCTGTGATTGCCTCATTTCTTGCGCTGGTAAGTCCTACTTGATATTACTTACAGTAACACACACACACACATGCACCCACATGCATGCATACACACACACACACACACACACATTACAAACACACACATACACAGTATACCTACATGTACAATCCATAGAGCCAGAACTGTATAATTAAAATTAAAAAATCTTAACATCGTATGCAGCAAGCAGTACAATCATCATTGGCATTGCATTCTTCATCAAGTGAACTTGAATGTCTCATTACTCACTGTCCAAAAGGGGAGATCTGGGATCAGAAGCAATGCAAGTGTGAGTTGTCATCGGATTCCTCATTATCTGACTCTTCATCGTTGAATATAAAGTCGTCAGATTCCTTGTTAAGTGATACCTCACTATCTCGACCCAATCTCATAAACAGCTATGGATTATATAAATTTCAACCGCATCATAGCGTAGTTTTTTACCGTCGTGGTCGGAGACGCGGTGGACGCCGTGGCACTGGACGCCGTGGCACTGGAAGCCGTTCCCGTAGTCGCAGTAGAAGACGTAGTCGCAGTAGAAGACGTTCCCGTACTCGTTCCCGTACTCGTTCCTCCACAAGAAGAACTTCCCGTGGTTCCACAAGAGGTACTACAAGAGGTACTAGAACTCGTACCCCAACACCTCGTACCCCAAGAACTCGAACTCGTACCCCAACACCTCGTACCCCAAGAACTCGAACTCGTACCCCAAGAACTCGAACTCGTACCCCAAGAACTCGTACCCCAAGAACTCGTACCCCAAGAACTCGTACCCCCAGAACTCGTACCCCAAGAACTCGTACCCCAAGAACTCGTACCCCAACACCTCGTCCCCCAACACCTCGTCCACCAACTTTTCCCCCACGACCAATTTGTCCTCCAACAAAGTGCCGCTTCTATTATTACTTCAACTATCAAATCTGCCAATGTGTACCCAGAAGTGGTCAGACAAAATATGGTCAGGGATATGGAGGATATGGTAATGGTGGATATGGCAAATATGGTTATGGTGGAAATCGTAATGGTGGAAATGGAAATGGTGGAAATGGAAATGGTGGAAATGGAAATGGTGGATATGGCAATGGTGGATATCGTAATGGTGGATATGGTAATGGTGGAAATGGAAATGGTGGAAATGGTAATGGTGGAAATGGTAATGGTGGAAATGGTAAAGATGGAAATGGTAATGGTGGATATCGTAAAGGTGGATATCGCTTGTACTACAAATATCAATGATATCATCCTCACACTCAAGTGTGTCATCATACTAACATAATATACCTTACTGAACAGAACTGATAAACACATTAAATACGAATGATAATTTAAGAAATTAATGAAATGACTGTTCATAACTTTAATGTGATAAGTAATAGTATGTTGAAAAACCTCACGAGGGGGGCATCTAACCAATAGTGTATAATCCCCAATGCCAGGTAATGTTAAAGGACTGACCAATTTGCTGATCATACATGGACATCACATCTACAAGTCTGCCTAGTACCCATGAACATATCAGGCCATTTTTCTAGTCCAACTTGTTCCATTCTCCACTGTATAACTTTCTAAACTTATACCTTGTAGATGTAATCTCTAACACAGTTGGATAGCCTGCCCTTTGCTCCAAAAAAGAACCCAATCCAAACATATTTTAATCAGCAGTCACCTAGCAAAATAAATGGAACATGTTTTGCTGTGGCACAAACCTTTAATTCATATATAGTATGCAGTCAAACTTATTAGCTATGCCAACTAGACAAGTAACTTTTGTCCTCACCACACAGACTTTCTCTGATTTTTTCACTCTTTATCATCTGGCTTGGCTTAGTATCCTGTAGGACAGATCACTTGGCCATAAGTTCAGTATTTCATATAAGAAACTGTTTGGTCTAATTTAGATAAGTTTGGGCTATAGAGTCCACAACTGCAAGAGATTCATACAGTCTAATATTACCATCTGCTTTATTGTGTCTCTGCTAGTTTGCAAAGCTGTTTTTTAGTTGTTGTTTATTTGCCGAGGGGGGAGGGAGGGGGGGGGGGGGGGGGGGGGATTAAAAGCAGAAATCAAATAATTGAGTTATCTGAAGTTCTGAACACTTCAGCATTTATTAAAACATGTTGGGACATCACGGTTGCCCTTGTGTGTAGTACAGGAAAAAGTTTTAGCTCTGGCTAAAATACCTCACACCATCCTGATCGGCTTCTGTGTCCAAGTTTTAGAAAATTACCTTCAGTTACAGAAGCTAAATGCAAGTGCATATATGAACCACTTAGTTTGTTAGTTGCTGACAGGTAGGCACGCAGTAACATGATCACAAGTGGATGAATGTGGCCAATGATTGGGTGTTCCAGGCTACCTCCCTTTTGTGTGAAAGAGGAACTTGGCACTAGATAATAGGCTGGGTGCATTCACATTCAGCTTTCACTCAATTCCAAATTTTGCAGGTTGTTCTACGATGTTATTTTTAGATACAGGACTGCGTATGCGTATATGTGCATGTGCTTGCATGTGTGTGTGCGTGCATGTGTGTGTGTACATGAGTGTGCATGCATACTTGTGTGTGTGCGTGGGCATTGCATGTATGTGTGTGTGCATGCATGAAGTACTACTCTGTCAGTTATTAGTGTCCATATTATCTCAATAGCTTTTGTCAGTGATATTCAACAGACATGTGGAAAAGGACTGATTGTTAAACAGTGCTATATATAACGAATCAGTGAGTATCCCTATGATCCAGTGGACCCATAATCACCTTCACTAGAAGGAAAAAAAGAAAGAAGATCAAAGCACTAATGAATTAGGCACTCAGTTGGGGATAGGACAGAAGTAGAGGTTACACATATTAGCTAAAACTAACATTGACAGATTCTTAACTGTCTAAACCCTGTCTACAATAGATATATCTTTAATAGCAGAAAACTAGAAATATTCTAACCTTATAGATGTGTTTTCTTATAAACAGAAATGTTATGAAGATTTGAACTGAGAAGTCAAATTGATTTATTGATGAATATTTTTCAAGCGAAGCAAAAGCAAACAACTATAGAGGCATTAGTGCACTCTAGCAAAACTAAGGATCAACTCCACTCTACCCAATATCTGTCCTGTGTTTGGATAGTTCTGGAGTATACTCTCTTGTGCAACTGTTGCCAAAAGTAGCTGATCTTTGGCTAACTCAAATAACAATAATTATAAGAAGTTATTATATGTCTTGTGTAGCTACTCTACAGCAATAGGAATTGAGTTCAACATTAAATGGTCTGTTGCTTTGTTTACTTGCATGTTGCTCTCCGTTGCCACAGCTTAACCAACAACACAACAACAAAAAGTGTTTTAATTGGATCGAATACAAGATGAAGAAACAAGAATGACCTGATGACCCTTTACCATTTAAAATCACACGCATCAGTGCTTTTCAAATCTGTATAATGACTGATTTTGAATGGTTCATCTGATTGGCTGCAGTATCTATGGGTACAGCCTTGTTTTCTTGAATAACATAGTTGAAAATTGTTGTTTTTGTATATGGAGAATCATGGAACTTGTACGTTTTTTCGTGCATGTAAACAATTGTTTGCACTTAATTATTAGGCACTTTTGTTGTAGCATTGGAGCTAATCAAGATTAAAGTAATAGGACTTCATTAGTAAGGACACCACGAACACAAAATTACCGGAAATAATATACCTATGAAGACCATCAGACAACAGACTGAAGAGGTAGAATCATGGTTGGTATACTGAATAGCAAGGTGTCTGTGAGGTGGAGACAAAGAATTAAACATCCTCCTACTTTGCCAAAACTCAGAACTCCTCTGCTGCAGCGAATAAGTGTGTAAACTCTGGTGGTTCATTCCTAAGGGTAAGCTGGTTCTGGGCTTCTATCTTGGTTCACAGTGAAGCTTCATTCCTAAAGGTAACATTCCATCGTGTTCATTCCTAAGGGTAAGCTGGTTCCAGGATTCCATCTTGGTTCACAGTGAAGGTTCATTCCTAAGGGTAAGCTGGTTCCAGGATTCCATCTTGGTTCACAGTGAAGGTTCATTCCTAAGGGTAAGCTGGTTCCAGGATTCCATCTTGGTTCACAGTGAAGGTTCATTCCTAAGGGTAAGCTGGTTCCAGGATTCCATCTTGGTTCACGGTGAAATAGCTATAAATATCAAAATAGTGCAGAGATGAAACATAACCACAACAGCCCTAGTTTGATAGTTCTGTCATGACATCTGGAAATTATGCTCATATTTTAAGTTGTGGCTGGTTTACATTTTTATGCTGTTATGATGTAAATGTGTCACTTTTAGAATAGAATTAAATCTATCCCAGACATCATTGTTCTTATGAACCGGTGTTAGATACACAACAAGTCTATCTGCAGTAATCATTATAGCCATCAGACACAAGGGAGGAATAAAGGTCAAATGTCTAAAAATATGTAGGGTTTTTTCATACAACCTTTTAAAAGTATGAGGGGAGACATACATTATTGGATGAGCAGGCAAAACACATCATTCAACTCTGCAAAACTCTCTCCAAGAGCAGAACATGAATAGGGTTCAAACTTTTTTGTGGGTGGCTCAAGTGCCCTGTTACACGATAAGACTCCAACTGAAAAGGTAGTCAGTAGTGTTAATGGACGCCTACTTCAAAGCATTCTGCATTTTACAGAAGTCAAAAGTTTATAGATTAGAGCTTCTTAAAAGTTTGAGATATATAATTGACGAGAGTTATTTCTGCTGGAGGAGAGGAGGATTTTTTTGTAGTCCAGATCACCATCAAAATAAGAATTTTAGTCAATTTGGTAGTAATCTGTACATTGCATGCAACCTTATTCAAAGAACCCATATCATAATAGTTTCTCCCATCAGAATATTGTAGACAAATCAAAAACCCTGCACATAACAAAGATTCATTGTTGACTCTTTTTAACAGAGAAAACAAAGAAATAATGTGAAAATAAATTATAAACTGGGTGGATATTGACTAGACGGTTTTATGGACAGACAATACTTTTAAAACCGAAGTGGTATAAAATGACTACAACAGAGAGGCATTTCACTTGATCCAGCTTAGGTATCCTTCAGCAGCTGTTTTAGCTGCTTCCCCAGAAGAAGTGTTTGTTGCCTAGAGTAGTTAAATCATACTACTGGGAACTGAACCATGAAAGTTATAGCATTTGCTGTGATTGCCTCATTTCTTGCGTTGGTAAGTCCTACTTGATATTACTTACAGTAACACACACACACATGCACCCACATGCATGCATACACACACACACACACACACATACACATTACAAACACACATACACAGTATACCTACATGTACAATCCATAGAGCCAGAACTGTATTAACTGATACCTCACTATCTCGACCCAGTCTCATAAACACCTATGGATTATATAAATTTCAACCTCATCATAGCGTAGTTTTTTACCGTCGCCGTCGTGGTCGTGGACGCGGTGGACGCCGTGGCACTGGACACCGTTCCCGTAGTCGCGGTGGAACACGTTCCCGTAGACGTGGAACACGTTCCCGTAGTCGCAGCCTTTCCAGTACAAGTCGTTCCCGTTCCTCAAGACGTTCCAGTCATTCCGGTACTTCAGGAAGTTCCCGGAGTTCCTCAAGACATACCGCATCTAGTAACCCAACACCTCGTCATACCCCAACACATAGTCGTACCCCAACACCTAGTCGTTCCTCAACATCTCGTCGTTCCCCAACACCTAGTCATTCTCCAACACCTCGTAGTCCAGACTCGCGTAGCCCAGGACGCTCACCATCTATTCCTTCACCACTTTCCCCCCCATGACTAATTTGTCCTCAAACAAAGTGCCGCTTCTATTATTACTTCAACTACCAAAGCTGCCGATATGTACCCAGAAGTGGCCAGACAAAATATGGTCAGGGATATGGAGGATATGGTAATGGTGGATATGCTAATGGTGGATATCGTAATGGTGGAAATGGAAATGGTGGAAATGGTAATGGTGGAAATGGTAATGGTGGATATCATAATGGTGGATATGGTAATGGTGGAACTGGTAATGGTGGAAATGGTAATGGTGGAACTGGTAATGGAGGAAATGGTAAAGATGGAAATGGTAATGGTGGATATCGTAAAGGTGGATATCGCTTGTACTACAAATATCAATGATATCATCACTCACACTCAAATGTGTCATCATACAGTACTAACATAATATACCTTACTGAACAGAACTAGATATTCATTAAATATCAATATAAGTTGAATGATAATTTAAGAAATTAATGAAATGACTGTTCATAACTTTAACGTGATAAGCCCTGAAATATAATAATAGTGGGAAATGAATGTTGAAAAACCTCATGAGGGGGGCATCTAACCAATAGTGTCCAATGCCAGGTAATGTTAAAGGACTGACGAATCATACATGGACATAACATCTACAAGTCTGCCTGGTACCCATGAAGGCTATTGAACATATCAGGTCATTTTTCTAGTCCAACTTGTTCCATTCTCCACTGTATAACTTTCTAAACTTATACCTTGTAGATGTAATCTCTAACACAGTTGGATAGCCTGCCCTTTGCTCCAAAAAAGAACCCAACCCAAACATATTTTAATCAGCAGTCACCTAGCAAAATAAATGGAACACGTTTTGCTGTGGCGCAAACCTTTAATTCATATATAGTATGCAGTCAAACTTATTAGCAATTACATCAGTTAGCCAACTAGACAAGTAACTTTTGTCCTCACCACACGGACTTTCTCTGGTTTTTTCACTCTTTATCATCTGGCTTGGCTTAGTATCCTGTAGGACGGATGACTTGGCCAGAAGTTCAGTATTTCATATAAGAAACTGTTTGCTCTAATTTAGTTAATTTTGAGAGCTATAGAGGCCACAACTGCAAGAGATTCATACAGTCTAATATTACCATCTGCTTTACTGTGTCTCTGCTAGTTGGCAAAGCTGTTTTTTTAGTTGTTGTTTTTGCGGAGGGGGGAGGGTGGAGGGGGAGGGGGGGGGGGGAGGGGGTCAAAAGCAGAAATCAAATAAATGAGTTATCTGAAGTTCTGAACACTTCAGCACTTATTAAAACATGTTGCGACATCACGGTTACCCTTGTGTGTAGTACAGGGAAATTTTTTAGCTCTGGCTAAATGACCTAACACCATCCTGATCGGCTTCTGTGCCAAGTTTTAACAAGAAAATTACCTTCAGTTACTGAAGCTAAATGCAAGTGCATATATGAACCACTTAGTTTGTTAGTTCCTGATCAGGTAGGCACGCAGTAACATGATCACAAGTGGATGAATGTGGCCAGTGATTGTGATAATATAGGTGTTCCAGGCTACCTCCCTTTTGTGTGAAAGAGGAACTTGGCACTAGATAATAGGCTATGCCACTAACTTTCACAAGGCTGGCAACTTGGCACTAGATAATAGGCTGGGTGCATTCACATTCAGCTTTCACTCAATTCCAAATTTTGCAGGTTGTTCGACGATACTATTTTTAGATACAGGACTATGTACACATGTGTGTGCATGTGCTTGCATGTGTATGTGTGTACACTGCATACTTGTGTGTGTGTGTGCATAAAGTACTCTATCAGTTATTCATGTCCCTATTATTACCATAGCTTTTGTCAGTGATATTCAAAAGACATACGGGAAAGGGTTGATTGTTACACATATACACATTGGCATGGAAAGACTGGCCTTGCAAAATATATGCTCTCTTCCCCCCTCCCCCCCTCCCATGGTGCATGATTTTCTTAAAATAGCTCAAGCCTATTCGAAAAACAGTCACTTACTTAATTTTTATCAGGGAGAATAGTATATAGTACTGGTTTGATGCACAATAAAATGGTGGATATCCACTTCCATAAAAATATCAAAGATATATCAGCTAAAACTAACATTAACAGATTCTTAGCAGTAAACAGTGCTTTGACCACTGTTTGGTACAAAAGCACTCGAGTGTATCCTGAATCCTTCACTTGGGTAGTAAACAAGCAGGTCTTGACGTCTATCTTCAAGGGTACGTATATCTAATATCTATCACTTACCCCCTCACATATCATGTGTATATTAGGCTCCTTCTGTGTGAACCTATCTATGGGGGAGATATACAATAGATATAAACTTGAGTAGCTGAAGATAAGCCTTTTTTCGGTTGCAGAAAAAGGCATAGCCATGCAAATGTGCTTTCATATAATCGAAGTAATGTTATGAAGATGTGAACTGAGAAGTCAAGTTGATTTATATTCTTCAAGCAAAAAGATATGCAAAAGCAAACAACTATACAGCAATGTGCATTAGTACACTCTACAAAACTAAGGATCAAATTATCTGCTAGTTCTGGCACACTCTTGTGCAACTGTTGCCAAAATAATGTAACAAGTTATGGTATGTGCTATCTTGTGACTCTACAGCAATGTGAACAGTGTTTAAAAGGAGTTAATTACCTCTGTGGCTTTGTTTGCTTGCATGCTGCTCTCCCTTGCAACAATGTTGAAGGATTCTATAAAAAAAATTAAAAAAACAAGACAAAAAGTTCATTTTATATAATATATATATATAAAAGCAAGCAACTACATTCGACTGAGTAAGGGGGGGGAAACAAGTGTTACCCATGATGACCCTTTACCATCTATATTATAGGCTTTTTAAATCCGTATATGACTTGTGTATGAGATTCACCTGATTGGTTGTAGTCTTTATGGGTGCAGTCTTGTTTCCTTTTTCCTATCCATGTTTGTTTATGTTCTTGTATATATTGAGAACCATCCAAAAGATTACAAAACCTCATGAACATCAGAGAACTTACATAATTTCCTTCATGCATGTCAAGAATCCACCAATGTGTTAGCACTTAGTTATTTTGCACTTTCACTCTAGCAGTGGAGGAGCTAATATATTAATATAATATGACTTCATTAATAAGGATACCAAACAAATCAGAGACAGATGAGGTCGAAAAATACTAGGCATATGTAAGGTGGAGAGGAAGTAACATCTTGCAAAACTCAGAATTTCTCCACCACAGAAGAAGTGTGTAAATTCTGGTGGTTCATTGCTTAAGGGTAAGCTGGTTCCAGTATTCTAGTCTTGGTTCACAGGAATAGACATATCAAAATAGTACATTAAGTCTCTAGTCATGACATCTGGAAATTATATTCATCATTTAGGTTGTGACTGGTTTACATTTCTATGCTTGTGCTAGTGTTATGATGTATTTTTTAACTTTTAAAATAGGATGAAATCTATATCCTAGACTTCATTATATCTTATGAACCAGTGTTACATCCAATAAGCAGTAATCATTAGTCACATAAGGGAGAGTAAAGCTCAATAATGTCCTTTTTTATACAACCTCTGGATATAATTCCCGGATGTAATTTTTAGAGCTTTTTATGAGCTTTAAAATAATATATAATATGAGCAGAGGAAATGACAGGCAAAATAGTGAAGACATTCAAATTGACTCTCTGTGAAGCTCTCTCCAAGAGCAGAACATCACAAGGTTATTTTGTTGGTAGCTCAAGTACCCTAACAACATAAAACTCCAGCTGAAGTGGCCTAATGAATATTAATTCTCCAATGTGCTGACTATGACTCCTTTGAAGAGGTTACCTACTTTAAAATCATGGAAGATTATGCATTTTACTGAAGTTAAAACATAGACCAAAGAAAGAGTTAGAGGTAATATGTAAGTACTGATGAAAGTTATCTCCTTGGGGCAAAAAAGTATTTTTTCTAATATCCAGACAACTATCAAAATAAGAACGTTTGTCACATTGGTAGTATATTACATGCATCCTTCTCCAAAGACTGGTAGTATAATTGCTTCACCCATCAGAATATTTTAGACAAATCAAAAACCTTGCACATCACAAAGATTCATTGTTGGCTCATTTTAGTAGTGGTGGAAAAATGCTGCTGGAAATAAAATAAACTGAGTAGATATTGACTAGACAGGTTTATGGAAAGACAATACTTTTAAAACTGAGGTGGTATAAAAGGACTGCAACATCAGAGGCATTTCACTTGATCCAGCTTAGGTATCCTTCAGCAGCTGTTTCAGCTGCAGGCTTCAGGAGTGTTTCCACCATAAGTATTTGGTACCTAGAGTAGTTGCTATTGGGAACTGAATCATGAAAGTTATAGCATGTGCTGTGATTGCCTCACTTCCTGCACTGGCAAGTCCTACCTGATCACATGCATGCACACATGCATGCACACACACACACACACACACAATCCATGTAAAATCGAGCCAGATCAAATCATAGTCTTAACTTCACATGCAAGCAGTATCATCAGCGTTGGCATCACATTCTTCAGAACTGGAATATCTCATCACCCAGTGTCAAAAAGGGGAGATCTTGGATCAGAAGTGATGCAAGTGTGAGTTGTCATCGGATTCCTCATTATCTGACTCTTCGCTGTTTAATTTAAAGCAATCAGATTCGTTTAACTGATTCCTCACTATCTCATCAAAATGTCATAGAGAGTGATGAATTTCTAGCTCATCATAACGTATTTTTTTGCCATTGTCCGAGATGAGGTCATGGTAGGTGTCAGGGTTGTGGTAGGAGTCGAGATCATACCAGAACTCATTCCCATACTCGTTCCAGAGCTTTGTTCCTACAATCGTTCCACAGGAACTGGTCCCCAAACCAGCTCCACAGAACTGAAACTTGGTCCTCTGAAACTGGCACTTGTTCCACAGAAAATGGCCAGAATAACTGATATTGAAACTGGCACTGGAACTGGTACCAGAACTCATCCCTCACCACCTTCTCCCTCACCACCTTCTCCCCCTCCACCAATGTGCCCTCCAAGAATTTGCCCTTATTACAACTACTGCTTCACTACCAAAGCTGCCAATGTGAACCTTGGTGCCATCTCCGACTGTCCTACACCTCTGGTCCTGGACCAAATTAATTGCAGCCAAGGAAATGAGTGGTGTCCCAGAAGTGATGAGAATAGGCATATTATACCATACAAATACCAACAATATCGTGATACCACACTATCTCAACAGAATGTCATAACTAGCTATGGATCATATAAATTTCAACCTCATCGTAGTGTAGTTTTTACCATGGCCGAGGTTGTGGTCAGATGGATGTCGTTCCTGCAGTCAGGGTGGATGCTGTTTCTGTGGTCATTTCACAGGAAGACGTACCGGAACTAGTTCCTCCCGAACTGGTACAGGATCTCCTTCCACAGGATCTCGGATCTATTCCTCAAATCTCGTTCCTTAGGAGGGGCAGGTTCCTGTCACCTTCTCCTTCACCACCTCTCCCACCATCAATTTTCTCTCTATTACTACTTTAACTATCAAAGCTGCCGATGTGTACCCAGAATTTGTCAGAATAATTATGGTGAGGATATGGTAATGGTAGATATGGTTGATATGGTTGGTGGATATACCAAATATGGAAATGGTAAAGGTGGATTATGGTAAAGGTGAATTTGGTTTGGGTGGATATCGCTGGCAATACAAATACCGATGATATCATCTAACACTCAATTGCATCATCATACTAACAGAATACACCTTACCGAACAGAACTAACAGTATAAACACAAGATATTTAATCTAGTGCGAGCAGCCATAAGCTTCCATTTTAACTCACATGAATAACTTGCGAGCACTTTCTTGAAATGACTTCCACATACGACAGGTGAGTACATGCCAGAAATACTTCACACACATCCTCCTGGCACACTTTGCTTGACGTGGAGGTCCATATGGGGAGGGAGGGGCATATTGCTCTGTGTGTTACTATCATATGTCAAAGTGTCAGACTTGGGAGAAGGGGTATGGTCATAGGAATGTTTGGTGAGACTAACTCACTGCATGCTCTATAGGAGTAATAGGATTGCTTGGTGAGACTAGCTCACTGCATGCTCTATAGGAGTAATAGGAATGCTTGGTGAGACTAACTCACTGCATGCTCTATAGGAGTAATAGGAATGCTTGGTGAGACTAGCTCACTGCATGCTCTATAGGAGTAATAGGAATGCTTGGTGAGACTAACTCACTGCATGCTCTATAGGAGGAGTAATAGGAATGCTTGATGAGACTAACTCATCTATAGGAGTAATAGGAATGCTTGATGAGACTAACTCACTGCATGCTCTATAGGAGTAATAGGAATGCTTGGTGAGACTAGCTCACTGCATGCTCTATAAGAGTAATAGGAATGCTTGGAGAGACAACTCACTGCATGCTCTATAGGAGTAATAGCAATGCTTGGTGAGACTAACTCACTGCACGCTCTATAGGAGTAATAGCAATGCTTGGTGAGACTAGCTCACTGCATGCTCTAAAGGAGTAATAGGAATGCTTGATGAGACTAACTCACTGCATGCTCTATAGGATTAATAGGAATGCTTGTTGAGACTAACTCACTGCATGCTCTATAGGAGTAATAGGAATGCTTGTTGAGAATAACTCACTGCATGCTCTATAGGAGTAATAGGAATGCTTGGTGAGACTAACTCACTGCATGCTCTATAGGAGTAATAGGAATGCTTGATGACACTAACTCACTACATGCTCTATAGGAGTAATAGCAATGCTTGGTGAGACTAACTCACTGCATGCTCTATAGGAGTAATAGGAATGTTTGGTGAGACTAACTTACTGCATGCTCTATAGGAGTAATAGGAATGCTTGGTGAGACTGACTCCCTGCATGCTCTATAGGAGTAATAGGAATGCTTGGAGAGACTAACTCACTGCATGCTCTATAGGAGTAATAGGAATGCTTGGTGAGAATAACTCACTGCATGCTCTATAGGAGTAATAGGAATGCTTGGTGAGACTAACTCACTGCATGCTCTATAGGAGTAATAGGAATGCTTGGTGAGGCTAACTCACTGCATGCTCTATAGGAGTAATAGGAATGCTTGGTGAGAATAACTCACTGCATGCTCTATAGGAGTAATAGGATTGCTTGGTGAGACTAACTCACTGCATGCTCTATAGGAGTAATAGGAATGCTTGATGAGACTAACTCACTGCACGCTCTATAGGAGTAATAGGAATGCTTGATGAGACTAACTCACTGCATGCTCTATAGGAGTAATAGGAATACTTGGTGAGACTAAAACTCACTGCATGCTCTATAGGAGTAATAGGAATGTTTGGTGAGACTAACTCACTTCATGCTCTATAGGAATAATAGGAATGCTTGGTGAGACTAACTCACTGCATGCTCTATAGGAGTAATAGGAATGCTTGGTGAGACTAACTCACTGCATGCTCTATAGGAATAATAGGAATGTTTGGTGGCATGCTCTATAGGAGTAATAGGAATGCTTGGTGAGACTGACTCCCTGCATGCTCTATGGAGTAATAGCAATGCTTGGTGAGACTAGCTCACTGCATGCTCTATAGGAGTAATAGGAATGCTTGGTGAGACTAACTCACTGCATGCTCTATAGGAGTAATAGGAATGCTTGGTGAGGCTAACTCACTGCATGCTCTATAGGAGTAATAGGAATGCTTGGTGAGAATAACTCACTGCATGCTCTATAGGAGTAATAGGATTGCTTGGTGAGACTAACTCACTGCATGCTCTATAGGAGTAATAGGAATGCTTGATGAGACTAACTCACTGCACGCTCTATAGGAGTAATAGGAATGCTTGATGAGACTAACTCACTGCATGCTCTATAGGAGTAATAGGAATACTTGGTGAGACTAAAACTCACTGCATGCTCTATAGGAGTAATAGGAATGTTTGGTGAGACTAACTCACTTCATGCTCTATAGGAATAATAGGAATGCTTGGTGAGACTAACTCACTGCATGCTCTATAGGAGTAATAGGAATGCTTGGTGAGACTAACTCACTGCATGCTCTATAGGAATAATAGGAATGTTTGGTGGCATGCTCTATAGGAGTAATAGGAATGCTTGGTGAGACTGACTCCCTGCATGCTCTATGGAGTAATAGCAATGCTTGGTGAGACTAGCTCACTGCATGCTCTATAGGAGTAATAGGAATGCTTGGTGAGACTAACTCACTGCATGCTCTATAGGAGTAATAGGAATGCTTGGTGAGACTAGCTCACTGCATGCTCTATAGGAGTAATAGGAATGCTTGGTGAGACTAACTCACTGCATGCTCTATAGGAGGAGTAATAGGAATGCTTGATGAGACTAACTCATCTATAGGAGTAATAGGAATGCTTGATGAGACTAACTCACTGCATGCTCTATAGGAGTAATAGGAATGCTTGGTGAGACTAGCTCACTGCATGCTCTATAAGAGTAATAGGAATGCTTGGAGAGACAACTCACTGCATGCTCTATAGGAGTAATAGCAATGCTTGGTGAGACTAACTCACTGCACGCTCTATAGGAGTAATAGCAATGCTTGGTGAGACTAGCTCACTGCATGCTCTAAAGGAGTAATAGGAATGCTTGATGAGACTAACTCACTGCATGCTCTATAGGATTAATAGGAATGCTTGTTGAGACTAACTCACTGCATGCTCTATAGGAGTAATAGGAATGCTTGTTGAGAATAACTCACTGCATGCTCTATAGGAGTAATAGGAATGCTTGGTGAGACTAACTCACTGCATGCTCTATAGGAGTAATAGGAATGCTTGATGACACTAACTCACTACATGCTCTATAGGAGTAATAGCAATGCTTGGTGAGACTAACTCACTGCATGCTCTATAGGAGTAATAGGAATGTTTGGTGAGACTAACTTACTGCATGCTCTATAGGAGTAATAGGAATGCTTGGTGAGACTGACTCCCTGCATGCTCTATAGGAGTAATAGGAATGCTTGGAGAGACTAACTCACTGCATGCTCTATAGGAGTAATAGGAATGCTTGGTGAGAATAACTCACTGCATGCTCTATAGGAGTAATAGGAATGCTTGGTGAGACTAACTCACTGCATGCTCTATAGGAGTAATAGGAATGCTTGGTGAGGCTAACTCACTGCATGCTCTATAGGAGTAATAGGAATGCTTGGTGAGAATAACTCACTGCATGCTCTATAGGAGTAATAGGATTGCTTGGTGAGACTAACTCACTGCATGCTCTATAGGAGTAATAGGAATGCTTGATGAGACTAACTCACTGCACGCTCTATAGGAGTAATAGGAATGCTTGATGAGACTAACTCACTGCATGCTCTATAGGAGTAATAGGAATACTTGGTGAGACTAAAACTCACTGCATGCTCTATAGGAGTAATAGGAATGTTTGGTGAGACTAACTCACTTCATGCTCTATAGGAATAATAGGAATGCTTGGTGAGACTAACTCACTGCATGCTCTATAGGAGTAATAGGAATGCTTGGTGAGACTAACTCACTGCATGCTCTATAGGAATAATAGGAATGTTTGGTGGCATGCTCTATAGGAGTAATAGGAATGCTTGGTGAGACTGACTCCCTGCATGCTCTATGGAGTAATAGCAATGCTTGGTGAGACTAACTCACTGCATGTTCTATAGGAGTAATAGGAATGCTTGGAGAGACTAGCTCACTGCATGCTCTATAGGAGTAATAGCAATGCTTGATGAGACTAACTCACTGCATGCTCTATAGGAGTAATAGGAATGCTTGGTGAGACTAACTCACTGCATGTTCTATAGGAGTAATAGGAGTACTTGGTGAGACGAATTCACTGCATGCTCTATAGTAGTAATAGGAATGCTTGGTGAGACTAACTCACTGCATGCTCTATAGGAGTAATAGGAATGCTTGATGAGGCGAACTCACTGCATGCTCTATAGGAGTAATAGGAATGCTTGATGAGACTAACTCACTGCATGCTCTATAGGAGTAATAGGAATGCTTGGTGAGGCGAACTCACTGCATGCTCTATAGGAGTAATAGGAATGCTTGGTGAGACTAGCTCACTGCATGCTCTATAGGAGTAATAGGAATGCTTGATGAGACTAACTCACTGCATGCTCTATAGGAGTAATAGGAGTACTTGGTGAGACGAATTCACTGCATGCTCTATAGTAGTAATAGGAATGCTTGGTGAGACTAACTCACTGCATGCTCTATAGGAGTAATAGGAATGCTTGATGAGGCGAACTCACTGCATGCTCTATAGGAGTAATAGGAATGCTTGATGAGACTAACTCACTGCATGCTCTATAGGAGTAATAGGAATGCTTGGTGAGGCGAACTCACTGCATGCTCTATAGGAGTAATAGGAATGCTTGGTGAGACTAGCTCACTGCATGCTCTATAGGAGTAATAGGAATGCTTGGTGAGGCTAACTCACTGCATGCTCTATAGCAGTAATAGGAATGCTTGGTGAGACTAGCTCACTGCATGCTCTATAGGAGTAATAGGTGAGACTAGCTCACTGCATGCTCTATAGGAGTAATAGGTGAGACTAGCTCACTGCATACTCTATAGGAGTAATAGGAATGCTTGGTTCTATAGGAGTAATAGGAATGCTAGGTGAGACTAACTCACTGCATGCTCTATAGGAGTAATTGCAATGCTTGGAGAGACTAACTCACTGCATGCTCTATAGGAGTAATAGGAGTACTTGGTGAGACTAGCTCACTGCATGCTCTATACGAGTAATAGGAATGCTTGGTGAGGCGAACTCACTGCATGCTCTATAGGAGTAATAGGAATACTTGATGAGACTAACTCACTGCATGCTCTATAGGAGTAATAGGAATGCTTGGTGAGACTAGCTCACTGCATGCTCTATAGGAGTAATAGGAATGCTTGGTGAGACTAGCTCACTGCATGCTCTATAGGAGTAATAGGTGAGACTAGCTCACTGCATGCTCTATAGGAGTAATAGGTGAGACTAGCTCACTGCATACTCTATAGGAGTAATAGGAATGCTTGGTTCTATAGGAGTAATAGGAATGCTTGGTGAGACTAGCTCACTGCATGCTCTATAGGAGTAATAGGAATGCTTGGTGAGACTAGCTCACTGCATGCTCTATAGGAGTAATAGGAATGCTTGGTGAGGCTAACTCACTGCATGCTCTATAGGAGTAATAGGAATGCTTGGTGAGACTAACTCACTGCATGCTCTATAGGAGCACTGGGAACACAGTAGACCCTTGCGTATCTGAACCCTGTGGCCCCCAACCCTCTCTTGATAGCAAATCTCCAAGCCTTGCATACATATTATTATCATGGGTATTTCGCAAAGTATTGGAATTGCAAATTAGCTGATTTGCTGCAAGGTCAGGTAGAGTAGTGTGAAAGAGCAGTCCCCAGCTAACTAACTTGGTAATTGACTTTTAAAAGTGGTCATAACTACTCCCAAAATGTGTTCATGCTAATATGAGTTTGAAATGAAAATTGTCTCAGTACAATATTGCTGTTGGATTCCTCAACAAGTTCACTGGAAGCAGATGAAATTCCGTTACCTGGTAACGGAATTTCATAAAAGTGCCTCCTTATAGCACAGAGGAAATGACAAGCTTTCATAACTGCATGCAGCCATTGTAAGTGTGTGTACTTGTAGACTATTCTTACTGTCAGAACATCACATATGCATTATGCCAGTGTAAGTGTGTAGACTTGTAACTATCAGATATTCACGTATGCATTATGTCACCACGAGGACTTGCATGCTGATAGATTTTTAATCAACAGAAAAGGTTTCATGAGGTGCTATAATCTGACTTGTTCGTGACTAAAATGTTCCTGAACTTCAAATTGTAATAACTCTCGAACCGTGCTAGGTACACAGGGCAGAGAAAAAATATTCTCCATAAGCTAGAGATGAATAGATTCTCAGAAATACAATGTCTAGAGGATATATTGAGTTTTATTTTTCAGCCTAGATATTAACTTTAGCCAAGAGAGGTATCAGAGCTTTCTTTATGGCTGTGTGGTCATGTTCACTACCACAAGTAGGCAGATACCTCACTATGTATAATCTAACTGAGAATAGGCACTGGGAGTGCAAGGGTGTGGTCATGGCAGACTGCAATTTATAATGCAATATTTTTACAGATTTTTACAGCTATGTTTGGGAGAAGGGGCATGGTTAGTCAGTGTGTCAGGGTGGAAGTTTGTGTGTGTGTGTGTCTGTGTGTATGTGTGTGTTAGAAAATATTTAACTTGTATTCTTGATCAAACCTTCAACCCAGTTGTGGTGTGTGTCCATCTAGAGCTATTGTCAACCTGCCCCCACCCAGTAAGGTGTTGGTGGAGTGTGTGTCCACATAGAGCTATTGTCAACCTGCCCATACCCAGTGAGGTGTTGGTGGAGTGTGTGTCCTCATAGAGCTATTGTCAACCTGCCCCCACCCAGTGTGGTGTTGGTGGAGTGTGTGTCCTCATAGAGAACTATTGTCAACCTGCCCACGCCCAGTGTGGTGTTGGTGGTGTGTGTGTCCCCATAGAGCTATTGTCAACCTGCCCCCACCCAGTGAGGTGTTGTTGGGAGTGTGTTAATTACATATTTATAAAAGAAAATTTTATCTTCTAGTAAAATATTTTGCAACTTATGGTAGTTTAAGTGTTGCCTCTATAGAATACTATAACACATGTTCGAGAAACATTTTATGTCAGAAGAATTGTTGTAGCTAGTGGCTAGAATTGCCTCTTCTCCAGATGTCTGTGAGTATTTAAGCCTCTTACAGAGAGTCTACCTGAGCACAGCAGCTTATCAGCCTCTCTGTCCTCATAGACAGCTGCCCCACCCACAGGGAAGTGGAGGAGACCTGGAGAGAGAAGGAAGGGAAGATGAAGGCCATGGACAAGGTCAGCAGCAAACAGCAAGAATGCTTGCATAGCTTGAGCTGTGCACAGTGAGGGAAGACTAATAGCATGCATAATTTTAATTTATAAGAATCAGGGAGAGCGCACACACACTCTCTCTCTGACACACACACACACACATACACACACAACACACACACACACACACACACACACACTAGCTGCAGGCTGTGTTGGATGGAGGGACAGTAGCTGTTGGGGCATTCATTCATTAGTGCTCCTTCACACTTCACTAAAGTGGTTTTGTTAGGGAGAACGGAGTACTAGTGCATGTCAAGTTGGTAGATCCTCAAAAGGAGTTGTCTAGAATTGTCGTGCCATCTTGTAGAAGGAAAGAGGTGTTGGACATTGGGCACAGAGGGTTAGTTGGTGCACACAATAAGATGCTTGCCACCCTATCTCACCACTTCACATGGCCTGGTATTAGGAAAGACATTAGGGCATACTGTAGTGCCTGCCCAGAATGTCAAAAGGCAGGGAGGCAGCTACAGCCTAGAGTACCCGTGGTAGTTACACCAACCATAACAGAACCTTACCAAAGGATGGCCTGGGATCTGGTAGGAAAATTGGATAAAACCAAACAAGGTCACAGGTATATCCTGACCATTATGTGTCTTGGGACCAGATACCCATATGCTATTCCTTTGAAACGGGTAGATGCTGAATCAGTAGCAGAGGGTTTAATGGAAGTAATCAGTCACAGGCACTCCGGTTGAACTCTTGTCAGATCAAGGATCTGTTTTTCTGGGAAAGGTTATTAAGGAGTTATGTAGGCTCTTGAATACTAAACAGATAAAGACCACAGCCTACCACCCCCAGACCAACGGGATACTAGAATGGTGGCATGGTTGTTTGAAGAGTATGATTCGTAGATCTAGGGCAAAGACCAAGAATGGGACAAACTCCTAAAGTATTGCTTGTTAGCGTACAGAGCTACCCTCCACACAGCCACCGGGTTTTCACCTTACGAATTAGTTCATGGTAAGAGCATGAGAGGTCCCCTTGAGGCAGTTAAAGCGGGCTGGATAGGTGGAGACATCAGCTTTACCAGCACGGTTGAGTGGGTACAGGTATTGAGGGAGACCCTAGTAGCTCTACACGAAGTAGCTCATGCCAATGAGGCTATTGCAAAAGAAAATCCAAGACAGCATATGATGCTAGATCCAAGGCCCGTAGCTTTGAGCCAGGGGATCTTGTGTTATGCCACACCCCTGGGCTCACGGGGAAATTGCATTCAATCTGGGATGGCCCCTATGTAGTGAGTGCTAAACTATCTAACTGCAACTACACTATTGCAATCCAAGGCAAAAGATCTAGACATGTCACTGTGCATATCAATAGGTTAAAAGCTTGGAAGACCCCAACTGCCAACTTGTTCCGTGTTGTAGTGGCAGATGAGTTTGAAGTCAATCCTGAACCTATTGGGAAGGTTAGGATGGGTGTTACTCACTTAACTGAGGAACAGCGCCTCGGGTTAGACCTGCGGCTTGCCAAATTCCCTGATCGAGTTACCCATATCTTAGGTGTTGCAAAATTTGAAGAGAATGACATTAATGTCAAAGAAGGTTATCCTTTGAGAACTCACCCTTATCGTATTGCTCCAGGCATGGTTGATGATTTGAAGGGAGAGATTGATGATATCCTTAGGAAAGGATTGTTGTCCATCAAAGAGCCCATGGTCATCACCAATGGTGCCTCTCAGAAAAAAGAGTACTGGACAGGTGAGGCTTTGCATCGACTATAGGAGGCTAAACAATATTACTATTTCGGATCCCTATCAAATGCCATGTATTGAGGACTTACTAAATCAGTTCTCAGGTGCAATCTGGTTATCGAAACTGGACCTTAACAAAGGCTTCTATCAGGTTCCCTTGAGTAGAAAAAGCCAGGACAAAACAGCATTTTTCACACCGTGGGGCAAGTATGCCTTCACGCGTATGCATTTGGCTGAAAAATGCGCCTGCAGCATTCCAGAGGTGCATGCAGAACACCCTTGCGCATCTGTCCGAGTTCAGTTCAGCTTATATAGACGACATTTTGATTTTTTCCAATAGCTCGGAGGAACATTTAGACCAGATTGAAGCTGTGTTACTTGCATTGAGAGAGGCTGGACTTACTGCTAACCCGGATAAGTGTGTGTGGGGTGCAAAGTCGCTTGAATACCTAGGACACGAGATACACCATCTCCGAGTTGGAGTGTCTAGCAGTGGTAAAGGCAGTCGATCACTTCGCCATCCACCTACTGGGGCGTGTCTTCACCGTGGTGACCAATCACCGTGCCCTCCAAGACTCGGGTCGCCTGAATGGGCGCCTCATGAGATGGGCCCTGGCACTCCAGGTATACGACTTTGAAGTGAAGTACAGACCCGGCATATATCATCAAAACACTGATGGCTTATCAAAACAGTGTTGGCCAGAGGATGCGGCAAGACACCTTCGACAGTGAATCGGGCGCTAGATGATGAAACAATGACCACTGGCCCTAGGCTCATGCAGGAAGCGATCTCCACAGGAAGAGGACTCATACCAGAGGGGAGAGCTCCAAGCTTAGGAGGGGGAGATGTCGAGGGCAGCCCCTCGACATTGCCCCATCAAGATGGCCCTTTAGGCCTGCCTGAACACGCTCACAGCTGATAATAATAATTAGTTTTGTTATCTAAATCCTTGAGGTGACCTCATTAGAGTTCATACCAATTATTGTGTTTCACAATTTCTATTTTATATTGGCATATGGAAGCCTATGTGTTTTGTGTGCTTTGGACTTTTGTGTGTGTATTGTAAATTGTGTGGTTTCCTGCTTCCTGGGAGGCATTACCATGTGTGTTATTTACTATTTCCAGGTGCAAACACCACTCGTGTTACCAACATGCAGTTACTCCAACCAGAGGATATAATTCGACGGATAGATGATGATACCTGTCTTAGGAAGAAGCGAACCATACCTGATGCTGCAATCCGGCATTCTCTTCAAATAGAGAAGACGAGGGTACTGCCATATAAAGTGTGGCAACCCTAAGCCAATGGATATAAATTTTTCACTAACAGGGGACACCTTGATGCAAAGAAATAGATGTTTTCTCCATGCAATGGTGAGAATTGATAAATCTGGCAAAGATCAACCAGTTGGAAGTCAGAAGACTGGTGCCTATTCAGGTTTCTATTCAACACTCGGTGATCCCATGACGAAGAACAAGGTATATTATCATCTCACATTCCCATCACCACCCAACAAATCCACGGTCAAAGAATCAATGGATAGATGTGTGGACATCATTCAGCTTAAAGCAATGCCCTTACTGGGGAACAGCCAGTATATGCACTCGTCATGGAAATCAAGAATGAACATCCAGAGTGATACCATCTGATGGAACCAATCAAGAAGAACAAATGACTTACCTTCTTACATTGCCCGTCCACAACAACATCCTCGAACAAAATGGGCTTGGAGATGGACAATCAGGTGATGGCAAATTTGATCAAAGTCGCTCAGCATTCAAAACTGGAGCTGGGAACAGTTATGGAGTACTGTTTGACAAATATGCCATTGGCTGTTTCAATCCAAATGGAACCATGAGAAAGGTTGTAAAAGCAAAGCTTCAGGACAAGATGTCTTTTGTGGAAGTCCAGAATCCTTCTCGACGGGCTCAAAGGGTTATCATTGACATGGGTTGTATATGGTGCTCAGCAACTCCATTGAAGGAAGACAGAGAAACGTGTGATGGTAGGCAATACACATGATGCAACTATGCTGAGAAGATATTCAACATGGCAGTTAATAGACACAAAGAAGCTAGAGAGTTTCATTTCATAAACGACCGTTATGATCTCATCAACACCATAAAGGACAGTGAACACCAGAGAAGAGCTGGTGCATTTATTGGTGGCAGTAAGAATGTCTTCATCAAAGCTGACAATGAGCTCCTTTCTACACGAGAGCTTGGTAAATTTTTCACCAATAAACAAAATTTGCCTACAAGAATTCCTTTTTCACGAATTCAAACGTCTCATTCTCAAACATGGAGATACAAATTTCGTGTACACCATGAAGGAAAAGAGCAACAATTTGAAAACCAACGCAGAGTTGTTAGAGTTAGAATTCCATCAACATGAGGCTGATTCCAGGATTTTTTTCCATGCACACTTTCTCAGTTCTGATGCGGCTATTATAATCAATGCTGAAGATACTGATGTGGTACTGGCTGCCAGTGTTTCCCATGAATTGGCAGCTCCGTTATATTTGTACAAGAAGGGAAAATTTTATGAGTGCAGCAAGCTTTCCACGCAAGAGGTATCTTCAGTTATCCTTCAGTTGCATATCTTCACAGGAGCGGATAGTGTGTTTGGATTTTATGGCCATGGGAAAACCTCACTATTCTCCACAGGAACAAGCTCTCCTGAAGCCTGATCTCTCTTGTCCCAGCTAGGCAGTCACCTTCCTGCTAATAATACAGAAGCTGTAATCCTTCACCTTGCATTACACCTATGGTGAAAAGCAGGCACAGTGTCTTGGAAAGGCACGAGCTAATAAATGGAGAAAAAGCATACATCAAGACTTCCACCAGATTCCGACTCCCTATCCTTCCATATTTCAAGAGCCAATTATCAACTTTGGGTTTTCAAAAATTATATGGACCCTGACACGCCTCCTTTGCCATTGGAACATGGGTGGAAAAAAGACATGTTAGAAACCATTGTTCCTGTAATTCACTCTAAACCCATGATCCCTGAAGATCTCTCAGTTCTATACCATACCGAACAAGATATACTAACGCGAGACTACGAACAAGATGTACCAGTGCGAGACAATGAAACAGATTCTGATTCTGATTATTCGGCAGATTCTGATGACAGTGATGAAGCGTAGGATAACAACTGAGGAGTGACATGTGTGCATATGTGAATAGACATTAACATTGTAATTATGTGACATCCCATATTTGTGTAAGAAGATTGCAATGAAGCTGTGGTAATCTGTAGTACCATTTGTAGCACTGTATGTTAATTATGCATCATTGTATTCAATCAATTTTGTTTTAATCACATATTTTGGGCATTTTCTGGGATTCGGTGAATCTCAGAAGTCAGTGTGACAGGTAGGTTCTGAAATGCTCAAAAAACCTCATAATCAATGCTTTAGGTGAGTTTTAGGATGAAAAATGGCAAAAAAAATTCTGTTTCCATAGCGGCCATGGCGGCCATTAAAAAAAACACCCTCTAGCGAGAGTTCCAAACCATTTCTGAAAGTGTATAGAAAACACAATGTCCTAAGGAATGTAAATCAACAGTCCAACTTAGTTCTCCGCAAATTATTTTTGGGACTCCAATATGGTAACACCACTAGTACTGGAACTCCAGAAAAACTAGTGTCCATGTATGTTATGTACTGGCACTTGTTGTGTTGTTGTCTATCACAACAGAGAAGTGCAGATATAATGGAGGTGCTTACAAAGGCCCTCCTTCTGCCTGGCTGCACAACCAGATGCTCCTCATGATAACAGGCTGGCCGGTAGGGAAGCGAAGCACACTAAGAGTGTGGCCATCAGGCAGAGCTGTGGCCACAGCAGACCAGAAGCTGACAAGAAGCTTGGACATTTTCAGACAATTTGCAGACTTGTGTGCATTTTATACTGTGTCTGTGTTTTGTGTGTCCTCCATCACCAGCAATTCTATGTCACAAATACTGCCTCTGAAGATGGTGCACACAATCCCATTTTATCCATTCATGTTTGTCAGGGAGGACATCCAGGGAGATAGATAGATAGATCGTCGCCACATCCAGCCAAACATGGCAATATGCACTTTCCCACTCACACTTCAGTGAGAGATCACTTAGCTTGCCAGTAATAATAACAATACAATTAAGAGAAGCAAGAACAGCACAAAAGCCAACCCCATAGAGTTGGTGCCCACAATTAGAAAAGCCAGCCCCAGAGAGTTGGTGCCCACAATTAGAAAAGCCAGCCCCAGAGAGTTGGTGCCCACAATTAGAAAAGCCCGCCCCATAGAGTTGGTGCCCACAATTAGAAAAGCCAGCCCCAGAAAGTTGGTGCCCACAATTAGAAAAGCCAGCCCCAGAGAGTTGGTGCCCACAATTATAAAAGCAAGCCTCAGAGAGTTGTGTCCACAATTAGAAAAGCCAGCCCTAGAGAGTTGGTGCCCCCCACAATTAGAAAAGCCAGCCCCAGAGAGTTGGTGCCCACAATTAGGAAAGCCCGCCTCATAGAGTTGGTGCCCACAATTAGAAAAGCCAGCCCCAGAGAGTTGGTGCCCACAATTAGAAAAGCCAGCCCCAGAGAGTTGGTGTCCACAATTAGAAAAGCCAGCCCCAGAGAGTTGGTGCCCACAATTAGAAAAACCAGTCCCAGAGAGTTGGTGCCCACAATTAGAAAAGCCAGCCCAAGAGAGTTGGTGCCCACAATTAGAAAAGCCAGCCCCAGAGAGTTGGTGTCCACAATTAGAAAAGCCAGCCCCAGAGAGTTGTGCCCACAATTAGAAAAACCAGTCCCAGAGAGTTGGTGCCCACAATTAGAAAAGCCAGCCCCAGAGAGTTGGTGCCCACAATTAGAAAAGCCATCCCCCAGAGAGTTGGTGTCCACAATTAGAAAAGCCAGTCCCAGAGAGTTGGTGCCCACAATTAGAAAAGCCAGCCCCAGAGAGTTGGTGCCCACAATTAGGAAAGCCCGCCTCATAGAGTTGGTGCCCACAATTAGAAAAGCCTGCCCCAGAGAGTTGGTGCCCACAATTAGAAAAGCCAGCCCCAGAGAGTTGGTGCCCACAATTAGAAAAGCCAGCCCCAGAGAGTTGGTGCCCACAATTAGAAAAGCCAGCCCCAGAGAGTTGGTACCCACAATTATAAAAGCCTCGTTTCCACCATCACATAGTATCTCTCTTGCAACATCAACACTCAATTCAAGAGCCAGGGCTGCAGAGAGAAAAGCGGCCAGGAAGAAGATAGAGGGGTCTCTCAATATCCTCACAGGACACACTTATGTTAGTAGGACATCCGACATCAGTGTCCTGACCTGAGGCAGCTCCTCCAGCACTGTGTGTGTGTGTGTGCATGCGTGTGTGATGGGAGGAGAGGCAGAGTGCAGATTGGTTATGAACTCGATGTTCCATAAATGCTGAAATGTTGCCATGGAAACTAGAGAATCTCCACAGAAAGTTCTTCCTCACATTATAAGTGTGCAGCACTTTAGGTAGTCGCGAGGAAGTTGCACCAGCAACAACAACAAACACGGCCCCTTGGTCTGCCCCTCCCCCAGCTGTGCCTATGAACTATGAACAGAGGTCATCTCGCTCTGAGCTCTGAACTGCTCTGGTTCAGGCTGGGCCATGAGATAACAGAGTCCCTGCGAGGACTAAAGAATTGTCTGTGATGAGAGGAAGCACCTCTACAATAGGAAGAACTTTGACCCATCACACTTCACATATACGTACACACACACCTCACCACATGCACGCACACACCTCACATGCACACCCACCCCACATGCACACCCACCCCACCTGCACACAGAGTGTGTCCCATACAAGAATGAGGAGGGAGTGATGCTACCCTGACAGAAATCCCCACGTAGGTTCCCCCGAGTTCTTCACAAATGAAGTGTCACTTATTACTGGTCCCTTCTATACTATTTACATGCTGTGGCCTTGGTCCAAGCAAGTGGGGCAACATGATGGCTAAATATTGCACACACACACATGTCCAAGTCTCCCAGAGCCCACCTCACACCCTGGTATGACCTCCACCACCACAAAATCTATGGGAAGCGGCTTCCCCCAACACCTGACTCACCTCAGCTAAACCCAGATGAACCTTGGCACATGCTCACACACACGCACACTGATTATGTTAGAACAGGTGAGCCTTATTCAGAGCTCCTACACTCGCTAAAATAGTTTTGTGGGCTGCCAAATATTTCATGAGGGAGGGAGCCCACCACACGGACCTAATTAGTGCTAAACAGGAAGTGAGCAGTCTTAGCTCCAGTATAAAAGGCCACACCTGTAGCCCAGAGGCCAGAACTCTTGCTGATCTACTAGCTCTCAAACTCTGTGATCTAGCAGTTCTTTGCCACTGCCCAGCTCTCTCCTCTCACCTGCAGTGGGAGAACTTTGGAAGTTATCTTAGGAACCTTTACTAGCAACAGTGAGTGTTGTTGTGTTATCTATTATTAAAGGAGTCTACAGTGAGTGTTGTTGTGTGTTATCTATTATTAAAGGAGTCTAGAGTGAGTGTTGTTGTGTGTTATCTATTATTAAAGGAGTCTACAGTGAGTGTTGTTATTGTGTTATCTATTATTAAAGGAGTCTAGAGTGAGTGTTGTTGTGTGTTATCTATTATTAAAGGAGTCTACAGTGAGTGTTGTTGTGTGTTATTATTATTAAAGGAGTGTTGTTGTGTGTTATCTATTATTAAAGGAGTCTACAGTGAGTGTTGTTGTTGTGTTATCTATTATTAAAGGAGTCTAGAGTGAGTGTTGTTGTGTTATCTATTATTAAAGGAGTCTACATTGAATGTTGTTGTGTTATCTATTATTAATGGAGTCCACAGTGAGTGTTGTTGTGTTATCTATTATTAAAGGAGTCTACAGTGAATGTTGTTGTGTTATCTATTATTAAAGGAGTCTTGAGTGAGTGTTGTTGTGTTATCTAGTATTAAAGGAGCCTACACCATCTCCCTGATTTTTTCCTCTCACCTTTCCTCCTCCCTCCTCTCTCCCTCACTTTGAAGATTTCTTCTTCAGCTGAACAGGAAGCTCGGCCTCGGCAAAGCAAGGAGCACAACATCCTGCTGGACTACAAAGATGACATGGTGGCACAAGTGTCCGGCATCAACCTGGTCCATATCTCAGTCGAGTTGCGCAAGTCGTTTGTCATCTCTGAGGCAGTGAAGGACACATTTGTTGCACTGGACGACAAGCTAGACGCCAAGCTAAGAGTACGCTACTTACTTCAACACACGTGTGAGGGGGTTAGGTGGGACATAGCAGTGTCCCATCAGTTTGTTCACATCCTGGATGGGTACGGTGGTCGTGCAAGACAGCTGGCTAGATGCCTGAGTGAGGCTGTGTGTGGGTCTGAGAGAGAGGCAGAGGGTTGGAGTGGAGGTGACGAGGCAGCCAGTGGCCAGGTTGCAGGAAATGACACATCTCTTTTGGAACATGATGTTGCTGATTTGGTTGAGGCTCTTGCCATGATTAACGATAAGTGGGAGGAGCTTGGCCCTGCACTGGGTCTTTCTAAATCAGTACGAGTAGATTGTAAGAATGCCAACAGTAATATACTCCGACTGGAAAACATTCTCTTGAAATGGGTAACAGGAGCGTGCAAAGGGACCACACCTGCCACTCTGAAATACCTGGAGCACAAACTAGCCAGTGGGTATGTTGGAGCAGCTAATGTGGCACTAAGCTTGGGGAAGGAATTTAGAGAGCATCAGAAACCATCTGTGCCAATACTCGAGACATGACGGCAAGTTTAGCCATTGGCTGGAAGATAGTCAACTAATCATGCAGCATTGAAGTACCTGATGGCAGGTCAACTCTTATAGAGGTCCAAGTCAGTGACAGTGAGGGAGCATGTTTACCTGTGGAAGAAGGAGGGGCATGCCTTAACTGACGGCCGACATTACTCTGGTTCACAAATACCCATACTTCTCTTCCACCAAGCCAGGCAAGCAGCTCAAGGGAAGTATACCTGCCATATATCCAAAGGCAGTGAGGAAATCCTTATTAGTGAAGCGGTTTCCTTATCTGTGATCTTCCCTCCAGGAAAGAAGCATCTCATCACATCATATGCACAGGATGTGAAGACTCATGGCCCCCCAAAGTGAATAGCACCTTCATCAACCTTGCACTTATCAAAAAGAAGAAGGAGATTACTCATGCTTACAAATACTCACTGAGGGGAGGTGCCGAAGACATCGGAGATGAAGGAGATGGTTGAGTATGGCACAGTGTTTGGGAGTATATAAGAGTGGATCAGTGGTCCTGGTAGAAGGTTGGCCTGGTAGTGGCAAGACTACATTAGTGCATAAGATCTGTCGTGACTGGGGGGAGGTGCTGATGAGTGCAAAGCTGGTCATTCATATTCCACTGCGACAATTATTCAACAGAAAGACTCAAGACTTGTCAGATCTTCTTGAACTTCTCTATCTTAACAGAAAAGTACGTGAAAAGGTGGTCAGCGACATTGAGGAATCTAACGGCGAGGGCACGTGCTTTATACACTTGATGGCTTGGACGAGTTCCATCCTCAGGATGAAACCAAGTCCGTAATCCATCAGTTATTGTATCAGAAGTTCCTTCTTGCGGCCATGGTCATAGTGACCTCACGCCCAGTTGCCACTGACAAAACTAAGGCACAAACAACACGTGACCAGATGCATCGAAGTGCTTGGATTTAGTCATCAACAAATCCTTGAATACATCGACAACTATCCCTTCACTTCCTACACATCTAATATCTCACCATTTCAACTGAAGGCATATCTAAATTCCCATCCCAACCTATATTGCGAATGTGCTATTTGCCGACAATGATATGCTTGGGGAGAGAGGTAGCATTCCAAAAACTGAGACAAAAATCTACGAGCACTTCACCCAATATATTGGCTTGCGTAATCTAAGATGTACTAATGAGAATGCTGAACTTGATTGACTAAATGATTTACGTGGAAATGGCAGAGGATATTTCAACAAGATCTGCGAACTGTCCCTCGACATGACTGCTCACTCCAGACAATCAGTTTGCCAGAGAGAAACCTAAGTACAACTTACCCTAGGTACTGGCCCTGATGATGCGCCTACCCTAGGCTTGGTATATAACAATTGACAGAACTGCTTATCTACATCGACTTGATAATACATTCTCCACCTTACCTTAGAGTTTCTAGCAGCTCTCTACTTAGCTCAACTTAAAGAAGAAGAACAAATTAAGATGATCAAATTATATGGAAGAGAGCAACAGATGCAGATTGTGTGGAAGTTTTACTTTGGAATAGTAAAGTTTGAAAATAGAGTTGCTCAAATACAACACATCATTCGCTCTGCACGCACGAGGCGAGCACAAGCTAGCTTTTATGCAGAACAACAAGCTAACTTGTATGCAGCACAGTGTGCATTTGAGTCACAACAAGGTCTCGTCTGTGATATGAAAGTCTTAGCTATAACAACTGCACTCTACACTGGCTGATATAACTGCTGTGTGCTATGTCATCTGTCATCTCCACTACTTTTCAACCTGTTACAGAGCTAGATATGGCTTGGTGTCTTACATGACGAGCACATTAGAACACTACTGGAAAAAATTAGCTAAATTTTATAGAATCACTTTGTTTCCATGGCAACAAGATTAATGTTAATGGTGCAGCAGCAGATCAATATAGAACATTGCACCTGTTCTGTGTGAGGTCAATATAGAACACTGCACCTGCTCTGTGTGAGGTCAATATAGAACACTGCACCTGCTCTGTATGAGGTCAATAGAGAACACTGCACCTGCTCTGTTGAAATTAGAACACCACACCTGCTCCAAATAATTGGGCAAGCTAAAATTAGCAGGAGCTCGATTAAACAAGGTTAAATGCTCATTTATGTTACTTAAAGTTGAATACCTTGGGGCATGTGATTGACAAGGATGGTTTGCACCCCACTGAAGAGAAAATGCAGGCTATTAAAGAAGCCCCAAGATCAACTAATATCACTCAGTTGAGACCCTTCTTGGGGATCATTGAAGGTTCATGCCTAACCTATCCTCACAGCTGTCTCCATTGTATCAATTACTATGTGGGCAAGCAGGATCAGGCTTCTGTATTCCACACCAGTTGCTTGCAATTCTTCCATGGCACCATGGTTACCCCTTCAGGCCTTTTCCCATGAAAAAGACACGACGGTTCCATCTTGGAAGGGGCACCGGCAGATGGCAATGCCCGGAAGATGATGTCGTTCATGGTGGTATGACGGTAGAAACGTCCTTCGCTCCTCTTGCAGCTAAGACTATGTGTAGCAAGGCACACTTCTGCTCCACAGTGCTGGCAGTTATGGGTGTGACACAAAGTGGAGCCCCAGCAGAGACCCATGGCAACCCTGATAGTAACATCATCAATCCTCAAATCCAGGGACGAGATGGGAAGGGCATTTAGCCATGCACCGGATTCCAAAAGCCAGGCTTGAGCCAAATCATCAGGTGCATTGTGCAACAAAGATTCCATGGTCTTTGACACCCTGCACATATCCCAGGATTTCTGGAAGCATGACGCATGACCAGATAGTGGGGTGTTGGCATGATCCATCGACCATGCTGAAAGGGCATTATCGACCAAAGGGACAGTGAGTGAAAACAAGTGAAGTAGCAGGATGGCTTGGACCAGGTCATGAGTGGCAGCAGCTGAGGCCCAGAAGGCAGAGGGAGCAAGCTGAAGACCCCCTACATCAACAGGGGAGAGTGGCCTGCAACCAAGAACAGATATCTCCAGAGAAATTAATGTTAGTACTACCACTCACAATTGACTTGAGATTCTCATCATAATCTATTAGAGAGAAAACATAGAAAAGTTCTGAGAGTGTATGGGATAGAAAAAGCATTACACAGTAGGATTAGGGCATCCTGAGCAGAAACAAATCTGAATCTCTCCCCCATGACCTCAAGGGCACTGGTTTTCTCCCTGAGGACAGTTGAGACAGAATCCACACTACCCAACGGAGAACCCAGGAGACAGGAATCAACCACATGAGCTCCTGGGAGAGAGCATAAGATGGTTCCTCTCGAAACTGCATCAAGGCAAATGATCTCAGACTTATCGTTTTCAAAATTAATCCAGTTTGTTTGATGAGCTCTAGATCATGAATTATATCTTCCGTTGAGCCCCCCAGAGTAATGTCATCTAGAAACATTACACACAACTCCGATGACAACTGAGCACAGTTATGATGGAGTGAAAGATAAAAAAGGAGAGGGCCAAGAAGATCTCCCTGCTGCACTTGATTATCGAGAAAGTCCATAATTTATGACCGAGAATTTGTTGAGGGATTGGGAAAGATGAAGTTCTTCATCTAGATTTGCTGTCATATTGGGCCGCTCCAATAATGTGGTGTAGATCAACCCAATAGGAACTGTATATAGGCATTGAAATAATGATCATTTTACATTAAACAATAAAGCAACTAATTCAAAGTTGGTCATATCTCCCGGACTTTAGGAAAGACAATAAGTGTAGTTGCTACAGACTGAGAATGTATTAGGCCAAATTTTACAACCAAACCAAACTCCGAGGTCCTACATATATAGTAGAAACACCCTCTGGTGCCATACGAATGTGTGAATGTGTCGCAGTCAGTTGTTGGCCAAGTTTTACGACCAACCCAAACTCTGAGATCCTACATAGTAGAAACACCCTCTGGTGACATACGAATGTGTCGCAGTCAGTTGCTGGACATTGTTCCTGAACCTTCTGCTACAACTGATATATAACCCAAACTCAAGCTTGACAAACTTAAGTCGAATCTCCCCGACTTTGGTGCCCACTTTCATTAACTTGAACCAAAGAAAAGAATTAGACAGAGTCAATAACTGGCACAAGTATAGTAGCCTCAGACCATCTTAAGGAGATGATGTGGAGGATATTCATTTCCTGTTATGGTCAGGCAGTTTCGTTATCAATACAAGTCCCTGTTATCTATTCACTTTTTGTCCAGTTGCCAGTTTGTATTATTTACAAATTTGTACTACTGAGTATTGTTGGCCCCAACAGAGTGACAACCTTGACATGGCAAGGTGTGACTCTATACCCAAGTTGCTAATGAGCTCTTAAAGCAGACATCTCAGGCTTGAACTCCATGACCCTGATTACTGAACATGCACACATACACACACACTAGCATAATTATGATTGGACAACCACATCAGTAATGTTATTTTACTTACCCATATTTGGTCATGTGAGCTGGGCCTGTCAGCCTAATTAAGGGCACCAGGCTAGCACTGTGTAGTAGAGTTTTTGAGATATACTGTACTGAAGTGAGATTGTAAGATTACGTTCTTATCAACTACTGAAGGCTTGAACTAATAGGTTAGGCTACTGCCCTTCAGGCCAGTTACTACAATTAGCAAGGGCTGTGGCAAAACATATGGTGGCAGCGGAAACTCGATCCGAACTATAGATCAATAGACCCCTAGACTGGTAGCACATCTCCAGCAGAGACAAAAAGGCCAAGCAATTTGGCAGAACTGAGTTGGAAGACCTAAGTGTGACAGAAAGAAACGGAGAAAACACTGTCCGGATCACCAGAGCCATGGCAGCGGAACAGCAAGGAACAGCTGACTTGCTGCAAATAATGGTCCAACAGCAGCAGCTCGAGGCAGACTGATGGCGATGCTTTGAGGCTAAAGATAGCCGAAGAGAACAGACCAGAGGAACAACAGAGACTGGACCAAGAGCGATGGAGTCGTCTGGAAGCAGAGAGAGAGTCGGAGCACCTGCGTCAAATTCGAGATGCTGAACAGCTCACTCAACTCATGCAGTCATTAGTCACAGAGAGACAGCAACCTAAGTTATAACCCACTAAGCTAGCAGCAATTAAGGACGAAGACGATGTCAATGCAGCTTTAACACGATTTGAGCAACATATGACTACCTTTGGCGTGCCGAGAGTCCAGTAGATGCTCCATAGACAAACGGGGCAGTGGAGCGGTTCCATGGCACGCTCAGGCAGATGATGAGAAAGATCAGAGGTGATAAGAGGGAGTGGGATACTTTGTTACCTTACTTCTTATTAGGGAGGTGCCACATGCTAGCATGGGCTTCTCCCCATTTGAGCTACTTTTTGGCAGATATGGTCGAGGACCTTTAGACATGTTGAAGAAGTCTTGGGTGGCTGGACCAACTAGATCGGAGTCAGTGGCTTCCTTTGTACTGGAAATGTGGAACAGACTCGACCAGATGAGGGACCTGGGATAACTAGAGTGAAAAAAAGAAGACACCAAAGTGTAGTATGAGAGAGATGCTCGATACATGAGCTTTGAGGAAGGAGACCAGGTCCTGGTGCTGAGGCCCTCTGGAGCAAGCAAGCTCACGGCAGAGTGGCAGGGGCCATACCCAGTCTTAACCAGAGTATCACCAGTAACCTACAATATTAACATGGTCGACAGACGGAAGAGACGAAGAACCTTTCATGTGAACATGATGAAGCCAAGGCATTCACCAGTAGCATCAGTGCTGTCAGCAGCAGTGCCTAATGTTGACTCAGAAACTGAAGATGACACCATCACCACTGACACAACAGAGACGGGAGTACCCACCCTAGGAACACAGCTATCGGCCGAACAGCAGAAGCTACTGATTGAGCTCGCGGACAGTCGACCAATGATTTTCTCCGACAGAAGACCAGGATGGACTGCAACAGTTGAGCATACAATCGACACCGGAGGGGCAATACTGTTTCGCCTACCCCCTTATAGGATCCCTAAAGCTTGGGAGGAGCAGGTCAGGAAGGCTATGCTGGACTTGGATGTGATAGAACTATGCAGAAGCCCCTAGGCTTCTCCCATAGTGACTGTGGCTAAAAAGAGTGGCACCCTCCGGCTCTGTATTGATTACAGGAAACTAAACTTTGTAATGACAGCTGACCCTTACCAGATGCCGAAGATTGAGGATTTGCTAGACTAGCTGGGGAAGGCCTCGTATTTGTCGACACTAGACTTATCAAAAGGGTACTACCAAGTACCAGTCAGACCCGAAGACTGTGACAAGACGGCTTTTGTTTCACCATATGGCAAATACGGGTTCAAAACCATGCCATTTGGATTGAAGGGGGCCACCACCACCTTCCAACGGCTAATGGATGGAGTGCTAGACAACCTCTAAAGCTTCACAGCAGCTTACCTGGATGACATTGTCATATTTAGTAAGGACTGGGACAACCACCTCCTTCACCTGACGACAGTGATACAGCGACTGGGGGAGGAGGGCCTGACTATCAAAAAGAAGAAGTGTCAGTTGGGAATGGCCTCCTGTACATATCTGGGACACGTTGTTAGCTTGGGGCAGATAGCCCCTGAGCTAACCAAAGTGAAGGATATCCAGCAGTTTGCACAACCACAGACTAAGAATGATGTCTGAGCTTTCTTAGGTCTGGCAGGCTTACTACAGGCATTTCATGCCATCGTTCAGAGGGATAGCTGCCTGCCTGTCAGATCTGACAAAGTCTGCAGCACCAACCAAGGTTCAATGGACACCCGAATGCCAAGAGGCTTTCCAAACACTGAAGAATGGACTTACCAGCAAGCCAATCTTGACAAGCCCAGATTACAGCCAACCCTTCCTGCTGCAAATGGACGCATCAGATCACGGGATTGGAGTCAACACGACCAGGAGGATGTGGAGCGACTTGTGGCATACCACTCCCGCAAGCTACTAAGAGAGTCAAGTTATGCTACGGTGGAAAAAGAATGTCTGGCAATAGTAGCAGCACTGAAACACTTCGAAGCATACTTGCTAGGTCGGAGTTTCACCATCCAGACAGACCACAGAGCTCTCACCTACCTCCACAGCATGAGAAACGGAAACGGACACCTGATGAGGTGGGCCCTGACCATACAGCTTTTGAGTTCGACATAGTTTACAGGCCTGGTTCCACCAATGCCAACGTGGATGGATTGTCGAGACAACGCTGGACTGACGAGCAGAGATCTCAAGAAGGGAAGGGGAATGTTGGCCCCAACAGAGTACCTTGACATGGCAAGGTGTGACTCTATACCCAAGATGCTAATGAGCTCTTAAAGCAGACATCTCAAGATTATGAACTCCTGACCCTGATTACTGAGCATGCACACATACATACACACTAGCATATGATTGGACAACCACATCAGTAATGTTATTCTACTTACCCATATTTGGTCATGTGAGCTGGGCCTGGCAGGGCACCAGGCTAGGCACTGTGTAGGAGATATACTGTACTGAAGTGAGATCGTAAGATTATGTTATTATCAACTACTGAAGGCTTGAACTAATAGGTTAGGCTACTGCCCTTCAGGCCAGTTACTCAATTAGCAAGCGCTGTGGCATAACAAGTATATAACGAACTCATAAGTTTGATAGTTAATAGGTGTTGCAATGCAATGGACAAGGTGGAGTCTTCCATAGAAATGGACCTATTATATGCTAGTTAAATGCATGCAGAAAAGTAGACAACACCAACAGACTTTTTTAAAAGCAATCGGTCGTCATTTGATTAATAAGTAAATGGGCATGAAAAGTTTGTGGTAAATTCTTGTTTCTTTTCTTATTATCAAATCCTAGAGCTCACTTATTGGAACTAGAAGGATGCCACTCAACTGAATTTTTTCATTTTGCATGGTAAATTCCTTTGTGCATGCGCACAATGAATATCCAGTAACCTTTTGCCTAATGTGGAACCTCGTCCAGCAGTTTCTTTCCATTCTCCTCTTCCATGTCTAAGCAGAGAGCTCTGCTAGGCCTATTCAGAAGACAAAAATAGTTGTCCTTAGTATCAAGGTAAGCGCAAGATCTGTGATACTGAGAGGAATTGGGAGAGTAGCAGTGGAATGCAATGTTGGAAACATGATTCATGAGGAACAAGAAGTTATCCAACTCTGTCCCAATGTGTTCAGATAAGTGGCATCCTTCTGGAAAAAAATATATATACCCAGAAAAATAATGAAATAAGAATCTACCAATGTAGAAAACAAAGATTAAACTACAAAGATAATACAGATTTTTAAAAAGAACTACCATAATAGTTGTCTTCATTATTATTAATAGGTAAAGGGTCATAAAATGTTTGTTGCCTACTTCTCTGACAAGTCAACCATATTTTTGTTTCAAACATTTTTTGTCTTGTTTCTATTTGGTTTTATAGTCGAGCAACCACCTACAAGAAGTTACTCAGTGTAACACTACACCTACAAGAAGTTACTAGGTGTAACACCAGAACTAACCAAATCATAGATGTTGTTATTTACCATACTTATTACTAAAGTAGACACGCATGCCTACGTATTTATGTAATAAACATAGACACATGCATTATAAGTAGTTGGCAGGTTTTGTTGAAGGTCTATGGTGTTACTATTGTTACAGGGATAAACTTCTTAGGAAACCAACTGTGCACTTCTTGGTACAAAAACAGCGGTTATTGGTGACTCAACTTAACTTGTCACAAGAGTAAACTTCTGAACATATATATAACGTTTTTTGCCATTTTAAAATGGGTATACTCCAGCAGCCACCTACAAAGTGTAGACAATCATAAAAGCTTATTAGCCATTCCCATTAAAGTATGCATATATACAAGCCTATGTTTTCATGCTTTGTTCAAGGTCTCAGCTGTTGTCATGAGTACATTCTGAGGAAATTAACTTATGACTTCTTGGTAGCAAAGACGTACAGCTGTTCTGTGACTTGTCTCATTTATGTTTAAGTATTGTCATGGATGTAAACTTCTGAGCAAGCTAGTTGATCAATTCCTCACAGAGAAAATGTGCAGCTGCCGCTGAGTCAGCTCAGCTATATTGGATATCACATGTAATATGGACATCTTTTACTGATTTTCAGGTGCATTAGATCAGTCACTGAAATGCATAATGTTCTGGTAGTATAGAATGGGTCTGTAATGTGCATGTGTGTGTGAGAGAGAGAGAGGGGGGAGGGGGGGCGGTGGTTGGAGTAGACAGGCAAGATACAAGAACCTTGAAGAACTGAATTTCATGGTTTTTTAATGCTTTTTATGGGCTGCTGGTTTACCACCTTATCAAAGGATCCAATGCATGCTTGAAGTGTTTTGGGGAGTTAAAATCTGCCGAAACCTCCATTTAGGATAATAAGAAGCTGCCAAAGTTAATTTTAGCTGAACTTTGTGTTTTTATGCCTATTAAAACCAATATAAGAAGTGCGACCACACCTCACCAATACTATTATGTAATATATTTGCACCTATAGTGTTTCTATTGGAAGACAATGAGATTTGAACATGTCTGAGAATAAAAATATAAAAAGCAGCTGCAGCATCATGCAGGGCTCGTTGGTTCTAATTAGTCACAAAACATAATCTTGCTTTTCTTGCCAGTGATCTTGCGATGAAATTATTTTCCAGCTGGACATTTTCCCTTTGATACGGGTTGCTTTGACATGATTGCACACAAAATAACTGCCACTTTCTGACTTTGTTCAGTCACATGGCACAGTGTTGCCATATATTCTTTGGTAATTTCCAAATTACTCGCCAAATTTTTTGGCAACCAAAAATTCAAACAAAATCCAAACAACAATTTCATGAGAAATAACAAACAAAAGTGTGTTCATAGCATTTACACATGTCTTTAATAGTTCAGTGTTAGGTTTAAATTCATAGCATTTTTTAGGAACATTGAATTGTGCTGTTAAAAGTTAATTTAATGTAGAAAATTCTAGTCTGTTTCTGTGCTTCATTTTGTTGAGACCAATGTGGCTGAATAAACGTTTGCAGCATTGCCATGGGGTATAACTAGAATGGCTTTTGCGGGTTTTGCCAATGTGGAGTAGCGATACTCACAGTTTCCAAGCAGTCTTTGATTGACTGATTGCATGCCAATACTTATCCACCTCTGTGATGGCCGTGACTTTAGGAGGTAATGGCGACATGCAGAAATCCATAAATTCCTCTTGAAGGCTGGGTTTGTCACCAACTTGAACTACCTGAGAAACACACTGCTGCAGCAAGCACCTGACCATCCATACTGTATTGTTGTAAGCTTGGTTGAGGCCATTTGAGATTGGAGAGTAACTTGTGACTCATAGGTTTGACAGATCCCTTGGCTGCAGCAATCTATCAAGTTTCGATAGTCTCCTCACATCTTCAGATGATAATCCATCCTCTTCTTCAAGGAATGATAGTGTGTTGTGACCTACGAAAACTTCATGTAAGGGGAGATACTCTTCTGAGTTATCAATACACACTTGTGAAACATGTTCAGCAGCACACACGTACTCAGAATTCATGAACCGCAACAGAAATTTTAGGCCATCGAGCTCTTGGTAGAGAAAATGAAGAATTGGAGATTGCTGCTGCATGTACCTGTTGAAATTATTAACAATTGGTAATGCAGAACATAGAAAGAGCAAGTAAGCTTTGATCAGAGGCTTTTCAAGTACAATTTTTACTCTTCTCACTACTGCCTGAATCCTCAGTACTTCGAAAGTATGAGAGTAAGGCTTCATATTGCTCGATAAGATGATTTACACGAGCTTCAAGGCTGAGCCATCGTGCTTGGCATGCTTTTAACAACTTGTGTGGCTTGCATTCCACAAAATTCTGAAATTCTTCAAACTGTCACAGCCTCCTTGGGCACTTCTGGAAATAATACCATACATCAGTTGTCAGATCTTGCAATTCATCAGGCAAAACTTTGCAGGCCTCATTTGCTATTAGTGCTGCTATGTGACAATGACAATGAAGAGCAACTAAAGCTGGCTGCTTACATCGTAACCGCGACATCACTGAATTTCGTGCTCCCAACATTACATTGGCCCGATCTATACCTAATCCGACAAGATTATCATAAAGGAGGGTAGTGGATTCTTGCACATTAAATAGCAGCTCTGCAGTTGCCCTCTCTACACTCTCTAGGGCAAAGAAGACACATCTCACCTGTTCTTGGGTGTTTTCGAAGAATCGAAGCATAATAGCAGCTTGTTGTGTAACGGTAATATCAGTTGTCTCATCAGTTTGGAGGCTGAAGTATTTAGTCTCTCTAACTGCTGCAGAAATGGTTTTCCAACAATCCTGGGCAATAACTTTCAACACAGCTGTTGCTTTACTATGACTGCACTTAAAGTCTTTAGCAATAGAAGAATCAGGAAACATTACCTTGAATAGTTCGGTACAATGATAAAGGCAAGATGGTGCTCTCCAAGGAAATATGCGAAGAGTACTTCTGCACGGATTACAGACTCCTCTCTTTTTGGCAAAAAGTAGGACTGTAGAGGCAGTATACCCACACCATCTTTTTCTGAGTGTTTGTGTAATTTCATTTCCTGATGTCTCCTGAGATCTCTAGTACCACCTCTTCCAAGGTTTATATCAGGAGAGCACTTCATATGCAAAAGAAGATCCCTTTCTCGAAGTTGTGGCCCATGGGAAAGTCTTTGCAGACACTTGCTGTGAAAGATTTTAACTCTTGCACAAATCAGGCTTTAAATACCCAACCAGATAGCTCATGCATGAGCACGCACATAGGTCAAAGGGTTCTGGCTCTGCAGGCATATTCCTGCACAGACCTGGGTGAACACAGGATTGTGCAGGAATATTCCTGGTAACCACATGAATATTCCTGACAGACCAGGTGACCACAGAATGACCACACTCAGCTAATACCACAGAGAGTGGTTTTGAAATATGCTGCACATGGTCTGATATGCATGAAATGTCAAACAATTTTCTAATGATGAAAAATCCAAACATTTATTGATAAAATCCAAATAGAAAATTTATGGGTCAAAAATCCAACAGTATGGCAACACTGCATGGCATTGTGCTAAGATGTGAAGTTTGTTTCACAAGTTAGCACCTTTTCATTTGGAGGCATGGCACAGCATGCAGGCTAGTGTGTAGACTTAGAATAAATATACAGTTATAATGAGCATGGCACAGCATGAATGCAGGCTGGTGTATAGACTTAGCCAGATAAATATACAGTTATTAGGAGCATGGCACAGCATGAATGCAGGCTAGTGTGTAGACTTAGCCAGATAAATATACAGTTATTAGGAGCATGGCTCAGCATGAATGCAGGCTAGTATATAGACTTAAGCAGATAAATATACAGTTGCATGGCACAGCATGAGTGTAGGCTAGTGTATAGACTTAGCCAGATAAATATACAGTTATTAGGAGCATGGCTCAGCATGAATGCAAACTAGTGTATAGTCTTAGCCAGATTAATATATAGTTGGTGGGTGCAGTGAAGCTTTGGCAATTTCAGAATCCTAACACTTTCATCAGGTGGTTGATGTCCTACTTTGGAATAATGGTTGGAATAATGAATATACTCAGCCTTCCCTGGCCTCAAAATGATACTATCAAATAGCACTGCACTTGCCATTCTATAGCTGCATGCACTTTTTCATGCTTTCTACATTCCCAGTGATAGCACACAAATAACAGCATTACTGACAAGCTACACTAATTGCATTATTAGAGTTCACTTAATGCAAACGATTTGTATAGAGTCTGCTTCTGGCCCTACTTGATTAGCAAAACACTGCAGTTGCTGAAATGGTAAGATTCAGCAGAGTCTTTGACAATTCAACAACTATTTAAATTTTAAAGAGTATCTTTATAGCTAAGGCAGGTTGGGGCAGATAACATTGGGAGTCAACACCTGGGGGTCTTGCTCATGTTGTCTTTCTTTGCTATTTTAATCTTTTCAAGCAATGATGGGTGCCTCTGGAATTTTTTCACAAGAAGCATTTGATAAACGTTGGGTTATTCAATCAGCTTTGTTTTAATGCTATTAACACAAGTCCTGGTAATCTCAAAGTGATTTCTTTGAGTTTTATGCTTGTGCTAGAAGTTAAGACCTCTATATATTTATGCTTACCTGAAATATCTTGCCAGCTGGTTAACTATCTATCTATCAATAACTCTTCTTACAGATATATTCCATCTTAGTGTCATGATTGTTCATCTATATTGAAAGTATTTTATGCCTATATGAGTTTCTAGTTAACTAGGTAGCTATCTATCCTGAATTCAGCCTTCCCTGCCTCAACATCACTTATAGCCTTTACCACAATTATTTTTCTACATTTTACACCTATCTGGGTTTCTTGCTAGCTATTATAGTTAACTATCCACCTCTCCTAGCCATTAAACGCATGCAGTTCAACACTGTTAATAGGTATTACAACTTTATGGCAAATTGAACCAAGTGGCTAGAGTAGGTTAATTGCCAGCAAGGCAATTCTTAAGAATTAGTATATCTGTTGTTACAATCTAAGTTAGCCATAAACATATCAAAACCATAATAAGAATGTTTTGGTTATGTTGCCATGGACACCAACCCAGTTCTACTTAGTATATACTGTGATATGTAAACATTTGTATATAGTTATACCCAAGATACATAGGGTAAGCCATTAGTTATAGTCTAATCAAATATGTCGCAACTTCACACTGTCGCCATAATTGAGACAAGCACTGAAATATACAGTATATAATAATGAATGTGGACTGGGGGGATTTTAAGGAAACAACATAAACTGCTGTGGTATAAAAAGACCACTCTGAGGATATTTCACTCAAGCCAGCTTGAGTATTCTTCAACAAGGCACAGCAGGCTAGTGTGTAGACTTAGCCAGATAAATATACAGTTATTAGGAGCATGGCACAGCATGAATGCAGGCTACTGTATAGACTTAGCCAGATAAATATACAGTTATTAGGAGCATGGCACCAGCATGAATGCAGGCTAGTGTATAGACTTAGCCAGATAAATATACAGTTATTAGGAGCATGGTACCAGCATGAATGCAGGCTACTGTATAGACTTAGCCAGATAAATATACAGTTATTAGGAGCATGGCACAGCATGAATGCAGGCTAGTGTATAGTCTTAGTCAATAAATATACTGTTATTAGGAGCATGGCACAGCATGAATGCAGGCTAGTGTGTAGACACAACCAGATAAATATACAGTTATTAGGAGCATGGCACAGCATGAATGCAAACTAGTGTATAGTCTTAGTCAGATAAATATACAGTTATTAGGAGCATGGCACAGCATGAATGCAGGCTAGTGTATAGACTTAGGCAGATAAATATACATTTATTAGGAGCATGGCACAGTATGAATGGAAACTAGTGTATAGTCTTAGCCAGATTAATATATAATTGGTGGGTGCATTGAAGCTTTGGCAATTTCAGAATCCTAACACTTTCATCAGCTGGTTGATGGGTTGATGTCCTAATAGTGCATATAACCAAATTTAAATTTAGAATAATGGTTGGAATAATGAGCCTTCTCTGCCTCAAAATGACACTATCAAATAGCACTGCACTTGGCCAGTTAGCCATTCTATACCTGCATGCACTTTTTCATGTTCCCAGTGATAGGTATGGGCTTTCTACATTCCCATATAGCACACAAATAACATGATATGGCAGCATTACTGACAAGCTACACTAATTGCATTATTAGAGTTCACTTAATGCAAACGATTTGTAGAGAGTCTGCTTCTGGCCCTACTCGATTATCAGTTGCTGAAATGGTGAGATTTACAGCATAGTCTTTGACTAATTCAACAACTATTGAAATTTTAAAGAGTATCTTTATAGCTAAGGCAGGTTGGGGCAGATAACATTGGGAGTCAACACCTGAGGGTCTTGCTCATGTTGTCTTTCTTTGCTATTTTAATCTAAGCAATTATCGGTGCCTCTGTTAGGCTGGAATTTTTTTACAAGAAGCATTTGACAAATGGTGGGTTATTTATTAATCAGCTTTGTTTTAATCCTGGTAATCTCAAAGAGATTTCTTTGAGTTTTTTTTGCTTGTGCTAGAAGTTAAGACCTCTATATATTTATGCTTACCTGAAATATCATGCCAGGTGGCTATCTATCAATAACTCTTCTTACAGATATATTCTGCCTTAGTAGTGTCACGATTGTTCATCTATATTGAAAGTATTTTATGCCTATCTGAGTTTCTTGTTAGCTAGTTAACTAGGTAGCTATCTATCCTGAATTCTTAATTCAACATCACTTATAGCCTTAACACAATTATTTTTCTAAATTTTACACCTACCTAGGTTTCTTGCTAGCTATTATATTTAACTATCCACCTCTCCTAGCCATTAAACGCATGCAGTTCAACACTGTTAATAGGTATTACAACTCTATGGCAAATTGAACCAAGTGGCTCTTATTAGCTAGAGTAAGTTAATAGCCAGCAAGGCAATTCTTAAGAATTAGTATATCTGTTGTTACAATCTAAGTTAGCCATAAACATATCAAAACCATAATAAGAATGTTATGATTATGTTGCCATGGACACCAACCCAGTTCTACTTAATCCCCAAGATACATAGGGTAAGCCATTAGTTATAGTCTAATCAAATATGTCGTAACTTCACACTGACGCCATAATTGAGACAAGCACTGAAATATACAGTATATTATAATAATGAATGTGGACTGGGAGGATTTTAAGGAAACAACATAAACTGCTGTGGTATAAAAAGACCACTCTGAGGATATTTCACTCAAGCCAGCTTGAGTATTCTTCAACATGGCACAGCATGAACGCAGGCTAGTGTATAGACTTAGGCAGATAAATATACAGTTATTAGGAGCATGTCACAGCATGAATGCAGGCTAGTGTGTAGACTTAGCCAGACAAATATACAGTTATTAGGAGCATGGCACAGCATGAATGCCGGCTGGTGTATAGACTTAGCCAGATAAACATACAGTTATTAGGAGCATGGCACAGCATGAATGCAGGCTCATATAGACTTAGCCAGATAAATAATTTATACAGTTATTAGGAGCATGGCACAGCATGAATGCAAACTAGTGTATAGTCTTAGCCAGATTAATATATAGTTGGTGGGTGCAGTGAAGCTTTGGCAATTTCAGAATCCTAACTCTTTCATCAGCTGGTTGATGTCCATATAACCAAATTTAAATTTGGAATAATGGTTGGATTAATGAATATACTCAGCCTTCCCTGCCTCAAAATGACACTATCAAATAGCACTGCACTTGGCCAGTTTGCCATTCTATACCTGCATGCACTTTTTCATGTTCCCAGTGATAGCACGACCTGGGTATGGGCTTTCTACATTCCCAGTGATAGCACACAAATAACAGCATTACTGACAAGCTGCACTAATTGCATTATTAGAGTTCACTTAATGCAAACGATTTGTAGAGAGTCTGCTTCTGGCCCTACTCGATTAGCAAAACACTGCAGTTGCTGAAATGGTGAGATTCAGCAGAGTCTGACAATTCAACAACTATTTAAATTTTAAAGAGTATCTTTATAGCTAAGGCAGGTTGGGGCAGATAACATTGGGAGTCAACACCTGGGGGTCTTGCTCATGTTGTCTTTCTTTGCTATTTTAATCTTTTCAAGCAATGATGGATGCCTCTGGAATGTTTTCACAAGAAGCATTTGATAAACGTTGGGTTATTCAATCAGCTTTGTTTTAATGCTATTAACACAAGTCCTGGTAATCTCAAAGTGATTTCTTTGAGTTTTATGCTTGTGCTAGAAGTTAAGACCTCTATATATTTATGCTTACCTAAAATATCTTGCCAGCTGGTTAACTATCTATCTATCAATAACTCTACTTACAGATATATTCCGTCTTAGTGTCATGATTGTTCATCTATATTGAAAGTATTTTATGCCTATATGAGTTTCTAGTTAACTAGGTAGCTATCTATCCTGAATTCAGCCTTCCCTGCCTCAACATCACTTATAGCCTTTACCACAATTATTTTTCTACATTTTACACCTATCTGGGTTTCTTGCTAGCTATTATAGTTAACTATCCACCTCTCCTAGCCATTAAACGCATGCAGTTCAACACTGTTAATAGGTATTACAACTTTATGGCAAATTTAACCAAGTGGCTCTTATTAGCTAGAGTAATAGCAAGGCAATTCTTAAGAATTAGTATATCTGTTGTTACAATCTAAGTTAGCCATAAACATATCAAAACCATAATAAGAATGTTATGGTTATGTTGCCATGGACACCAACCCAGTTCTACTTAGTACCATGACATGTAAACATTTGTATATACTGTAGTTACCCCCAAGATACATATGGTATAAGCCATTAGTTATAGTCTAATCAAATATGTCGTAACTTCACACTGTCGCCATAATTGAGACAAACACTGAAATATACAGTATATAATAATGAATGTGGACTGGGAGGATTTTAAGGAAACAACATAAACTGCTGTGGTATAAAAAGACCACTCTGAGGATATTTCACTCAAGCCAGCTTGAGTATTCTTCAACATGGCACAGCATGAATGCAGGCTAGTGTATAGACTTAGGCAGATAAATATACAGTTATTAGGAGCATGGCACAGCATGAATGCCGGCTGGTGTATAGACTTAGCCAGATAAATATACAGTTATTAGGAGCATGGCACAGCATGAATGCAGGCTAGTGTATAGACTTAGCCAGATAAATATACAGTTATTAGGAGCATGGCACAGCATGAATGCAAACTAGTGTATAGTCTTAGCCAGATTAATATATAGTTGGTGGGTGCAGTGAGCTTTGGCAATTTCAGAATCCTAACTCTTTCATCAGCTGGTTGATGTCCTATAGTGCATATAACCAAATTTAAATTTGGAATAATGGTTGGAATAATGAATATACTCAGCCTTCCATGCCTCAAAATGACACTATCAAATAGCACTGCACTTGGCCAGTTGGCCATTCTATACCTGCATGCACTTTTTAATGTTCCCAGTGATTTAATGTTCCCAGTGATAGCACCACCTGGGTATATATGGGTTTTCTACATTCCCAGTATAGCACACAAATAACATTATATGGCAGCATTACTGACAAGCTACACTAATTGCATTAGAGTTCACTTAATGCAAACGATTTGTAGAGAGTCTGCTTCTGGCCCTACTCGATTAGCAGTTGCTGAAATGGTGAGATTTACAGAGGACAGCACCGTGTTTGACTAATTCAACAACTATTTAAATGTAAAATTAATTTGAGAATCCATATAGCTAAGGCAGGTTGGGAGGATAACATTGGGAGTCAAGTAGAAGTTAAGACCTCTATATATTTATGCTTACCCGAAATATCTTGCCAGCTGGTTAACTATCTATCTATCCTAGCTTATAATAACGCTTCTTACAGATATATTCTACCTTAGTGCCACGATTGTTCATCTATATTGAAAGTATTTTATGCCTATCTGAGTTTCTTGTTAGCTAGTTAACTAGGTAGCTATCTATCTTGAATTCTTAATTCAACATCACTTATAGCCTTAACACAATTATTTTTCTAAATTTTACACCTACCTAGGTTTCTTGCTAGCTATTATATTTAACTATCCACCTCTCCTAGCCATTAAACGCATGCAGTTCAACACTGTTAATAGGTATTACAACTCTATGGCAAATTGAACCAAGTGGCTCTTATTAGCTAGAGTAAGTTAATAGCCAGCAAGGCAATTCTTAAGAATTAGTATATCTGTTGTTACAATCTAAGTTAGCCATAAACATATCAAAACCATAATAAGAATGTTATGATTATGTTGCCATGGACACCAACCCAGTTCTACTTAATCCCCAAGATACATAGGGTAAGCCATTAGTTATAGTCTAATCAAATATGTCGTAACTTCACACTGACGCCATAATTGAGACAAGCACTGAAATATACAGTATATTATAATAATGAATGTGGACTGGGAGGATTTTAAGGAAACAACATAAACTGCTGTGGTATAAAAAGACCACTCTGAGGATATTTCACTCAAGCCAGCTTGAGTATTCTTCAACATGGCACAGCATGAACGCAGGCTAGTGTATAGACTTAGGCAGATAAATATACAGTTATTAGGAGCATGTCACAGCATGAATGCAGGCTAGTGTGTAGACTTAGCCAGACAAATATACAGTTATTAGGAGCATGGCACAGCATGAATGCCGGCTGGTGTATAGACTTAGCCAGATAAACATACAGTTATTAGGAGCATGGCACAGCATGAATGCAGGCTCATATAGACTTAGCCAGATAAATAATTTATACAGTTATTAGGAGCATGGCACAGCATGAATGCAAACTAGTGTATAGTCTTAGCCAGATTAATATATAGTTGGTGGGTGCAGTGAAGCTTTGGCAATTTCAGAATCCTAACTCTTTCATCAGCTGGTTGATGTCCATATAACCAAATTTAAATTTGGAATAATGGTTGGATTAATGAATATACTCAGCCTTCCCTGCCTCAAAATGACACTATCAAATAGCACTGCACTTGGCCAGTTTGCCATTCTATACCTGCATGCACTTTTTCATGTTCCCAGTGATAGCACGACCTGGGTATGGGCTTTCTACATTCCCAGTGATAGCACACAAATAACAGCATTACTGACAAGCTGCACTAATTGCATTATTAGAGTTCACTTAATGCAAACGATTTGTAGAGAGTCTGCTTCTGGCCCTACTCGATTAGCAAAACACTGCAGTTGCTGAAATGGTGAGATTCAGCAGAGTCTGACAATTCAACAACTATTTAAATTTTAAAGAGTATCTTTATAGCTAAGGCAGGTTGGGGCAGATAACATTGGGAGTCAACACCTGGGTTGCTCATGTTGTCTTTCTTTGCTATTTTAATCTTTTCAAGCAATGATGGATGCCTCTGGAATGTTTTCACAAGAAGCATTTGATAAACGTTGGGTTATTCAATCAGCTTTGTTTTAATGCTATTAACACAAGTCCTGGTAATCTCAAAGTGATTTCTTTGAGTTTTATGCTTGTGCTAGAAGTTAAGACCTCTATATATTTATGCTTACCTAAAATATCTTGCCAGCTGGTTAACTATCTATCTATCAATAACTCTACTTACAGATATATTCCGTCTTAGTGTCATGATTGTTCATCTATATTGAAAGTATTTTATGCCTATATGAGTTTCTAGTTAACTAGGTATATAGCTATCTATCCTGAATTCAGCCTTCCCTGCCTCAACATCACTTATAGCCTTTACCACAATTATTTTTCTACATTTTACACCTATCTGGGTTTCTTGCTAGCTATTATAGTTAACTATCCACCTCTCCTAGCCATTAAACGCATGCAGTTCAACACTGTTAATAGGTATTACAACTTTATGGCAAATTTAACCAAGTGGCTCTTATTAGCTAGAGTAATAGCAAGGCAATTCTTAAGAATTAGTATATCTGTTGTTACAATCTAAGTTAGCCATAAACATATCAAAACCATAATAAGAATGTTATGGTTATGTTGCCATGGACACCAACCCAGTTCTACTTAGTACCATGACATGTAAACATTTGTATATACTGTAGTTACCCCCAAGATACATATGGTATAAGCCATTAGTTATAGTCTAATCAAATATGTCGTAACTTCACACTGTCGCCATAATTGAGACAAACACTGAAATATACAGTATATAATAATGAATGTGGACTGGGAGGATTTTAAGGAAACAACATAAACTGCTGTGGTATAAAAAGACCACTCTGAGGATATTTCACTCAAGCCAGCTTGAGTATTCTTCAACATGGCACAGCATGAATGCAGGCTAGTGTATAGACTTAGGCAGATAAATATACAGTTATTAGGAGCATGGCACAGCATGAATGCCGGCTGGTGTATAGACTTAGCCAGATAAATATACAGTTATTAGGAGCATGGCACAGCATGAATGCAGGCTAGTGTATAGACTTAGCCAGATAAATATACAGTTATTAGGAGCATGGCACAGCATGAATGCAAACTAGTGTATAGTCTTAGCCAGATTAATATATAGTTGGTGGGTGCAGTGAGCTTTGGCAATTTCAGAATCCTAACTCTTTCATCAGCTGGTTGATGTCCTATAGTGCATATAACCAAATTTAAATTTGGAATAATGGTTGGAATAATGAATATACTCAGCCTTCCATGCCTCAAAATGACACTATCAAATAGCACTGCACTTGGCCAGTTGGCCATTCTATACCTGCATGCACTTTTTAATGTTCCCAGTGATTTAATGTTCCCAGTGATAGCACCACCTGGGTATATATGGGTTTTCTACATTCCCAGTATAGCACACAAATAACATTATAGCATTACTGACAAGCTACACTAATTGCATTAGAGTTCACTTAATGCAAACGATTTGTAGAGAGTCTGCTTCTGGCCCTACTCGATTAGCAGTTGCTGAAATGGTGAGATTTACAGAGGACAGCACCGTGTTTGACTAATTCAACAACTATTTAAATGTAAAATTAATTTGAGAATCCATATAGCTAAGGCAGGTTGGGAGGATAACATTGGGAGTCAAGTAGAAGTTAAGACCTCTATATATTTATGCTTACCTGAAATATCTTGCCAGCTGGTTAACTATCTATCTATCCTAGCTTATAATAACGCTTCTTACAGATATATTCTACCTTAGTGCCACGATTGTTCATCTATATTGAAAGTATTTTATTCCTATCTGAATTTCTTGTTAGCTAGTTAACTAGGTAGCTATCTATCCTGAATTCATAATTCAACATCACTTATAGCCTTTACCCACAATAATTTTTCTACATTTTACACCTACCATGTTTCTTGCTAGCTATTATATTTAACTATCCACCTCTCCTAGCCATTAAACGCATGCAGTTCAACACTGTTAATAGGTATTACAACTTTATGGCAAATTGAACCATGTGCTCTTATTAGCTAGGGTAGGTTAATAGCTAGCAAGGCAATTCAGGTTGAATTAATATAATATCTGTTGTTACAATCTAAGTTAGCCATAAACATATCAAAATCATAACAAGAATGTTTATGTTATGTTGCCATGGACACCAACCTAGTTCTACTTAGTACCATGACATGTAAACATTTGTATATAGTTACACCCAAGATACAGCATTAGTTGTAGTCAAATCAAACATGTCGCAACTTCACAATGTCGCCATAATTGAGACAAGCACTGACATATACAGTATATAATAATGAATGTGGTCTGGGAGGATTTTATGGAAACAACATAAACTGTTGTGGTATAAAAAGACCACTCTGAGGATATTTCACTCAAGCTAGCTTGAGTATTCTTCACCAGCAGTCCTCAACTGCAAACTTCTAGATTTAAGTGAAGTGCCTGTTGCGTACAGCAATAATAAAACGGTACACCTGAAAAGTGAGCCATGAAAACTATAGCATTTGCTGTGATAGTTTCACTTCTTGCACTGGTAAGTTCTACTTGTAATTACACACACATACTGGCACAGGTTCAACAAAGACAGTGATATATGTATATTCAAATAATGGATCTCATCTTCACATATAGCAAGAAGCAGGATCAGGATCAGCATTGGAAACCTCATCTCGTCCCTCATCAACATCTCCTGAGCCCAAGTGTCTCATCTCTAACTGTCCAAATGGAGAGATCTTGGATTGGTTGAATTGCAAGTGTGAGTCTCCTTCTGATTCCTCATCACTTGATTCCTCAATGTCTGACTCCTCGTCATCGAAGTGCCCGGTCAAGTTTTGTTCCAAGGGACAGACCTTCGACCAGGAGAAATGCAAGTGTATTTGCAATATTAATAAGTGGTGTCCAAGTACATATGGTCCAAGCGGCAATGCACCTTCCAAATTACGGATTTATCGTAGCGCACAGCTATCTTTTACTTCACCATCGCTTTCCTTGCCATCGCATTCTTCAAGACGGGGAGGCGGTCGTGGAGGACGTGGTCGTGGAGGACGTGGACGTGGGGGACGCGGACGTGGTGATAGAGGACGTGGTGGAGGAGGACGTGGTGATAGAGGACGTGGTGATAGAGGACGTGAAGGTAGAAGACGCGATGATAGAGGACGTGATGGTAGAAGACGCGATGATAGAGGACGCGATGATAGAAGACGTGATGATAGAGGACGCGATGATAGAAGACGTGATGATAGAGGACGCGATGATAGAAGACGCGATAGAGGACGCGATGATAGAAGACGTGATGATAGAGGACGTGATGGAAGATGAAGTGACCGAAGAGGCAGGGGAAGACGTTCTGATTGAGCAAGTAATCACAACTGCCATACTGTGAACTTTCATGGAATATTTCAATGGAGATTGCATGAAAATTAAAATTTCTATTGAATTTCTTACTGTGTTAAGCATTAGGAAACAAAATCATAATCATACGCTAACTGTTAAATTATAGAAATGGTAGCAAGTGAGAAAAACATGAAAATATATTAAAATCACCTTCTCAATAATCAACTTCAATTTGTATTCACTCGACGTTTTGACAAGATGCTCTCGTCTTCATCAGGAATAATGAGGTGCTAAGACTCACGTGAGCCTGGGTAAGCTATCCACCACGTGCCAGTATACATGCCTAGCATGTGCACCGGGTGTAAAAATAATAATAATGAGAGTGGGTAGGAGACTGTTGGGGGTGCAAGTAACACAGTAGCTGGAGTGGCAATACGGGGAGATATGGGGTGGAGCAAGCTAGAGGAGAGGAGAGAAGAGATGAAGGTTTTGTTTGGCAAGAGATTAGAGGTGTTGAAACAGAGCAGATTGGTAAAAGTTGTAAATAAACTAAGAGTCTGGATGGAGGAATTGGATGGTGGGAAGAACATGAGATCTTGAGGAGAAAGTACGAGATAAAAAATGAGGTTGGATCAGTGCACAAGCGGAAGGGGAAAGTGAAGGTGAGAAATGAGAAGGACTGGGAGGAGGAAGTAAACGGAAAGAGTATGCTGAATTTTTATAAATCGGCAAAGAATGGTGCAGGAGTGGAGAGGTATGTGAGGTCCATGCATGGTCAGGAAGGTGTGCGGTTGCAATTTCGACTGAGGACTGCATCAGCTGGGTTGTTAGAGGATAAGAAGCAACGTAGTATAGTTAGGGATGAGATAATGTGTGATAGTGGTAAGTGATGCAGTGATGGAGGAGGTGGGCGAGTGTGTTATGTATTGGGTAGGGAAGTGGTGGCAGAGGAGAAAAGGAACTGTTGATGGTGAGCTGAGAATGATCTTTGGTTCCCCCCCTCCTTGAGCAACGGGACACTCGTAACTTAATATTGTGGATAATCTTATTAATTAAGTACTGTTGATTTTTTATTGTTATTAGGTTAGTTACTAAATAGTGCAGTAATAAATGATATGTGATGGACTTAACAGGCTCAGCATAAATCATAAAAATAATAAAAATAGTAATAAATAAATTAATAAAAAATAAAATAAAATAAATCTAAGATGCAGAAGTGAAGGCCATCACCACCGTCATGCTGCAATGAATGACATTGTCCATAGGGCACTTGCCTCAGCCAAAGTGCCATCCCAGCTGGAGCCTTCTGGTCTTTATCGCTCGGATGGAAAGCGACCAGATGGCGTAACAGTGGTCCCGTGGATGAGAGGAAAGTTTCTAGTCTGGGACGCGACATGCCCTGATATGTTTGCCATGCCACAGTAAGGCAGGGGCATTTGCAATAAATAAATAAATAAAAGCAAAGAAAATAATAAAATAAAATAAATGAACAACAATTACATCTTAATAATAATAATATTAAATATAATAATAATAATAATAACAACAACAACAACAACAACAACAACAACAATAATATATATATTTTTTTATTTATTATTTTTTTTTTAATATAAATAAATATATATTATACATATATATATATAGAGAGAGAGATATTGCCCTATATATAACTACCAATAAAGAACTAGCTAGCTAATTTAAGTAAGAAATAGTCATCACTAGTATACTGACAAGTTCCTAACACCGCTGCAGTGTTCCCACGCTGGATCGCAATGGAAATTCTCTGGAGGAGAAAATGATGGGAACGTGGTTCATCGCACTTTGCTTTGAGACGGCCACCTAACTCCCGAAGGAACAATGATGCCTCCCCTCCAAACACTCCAGTGGTCTCTATCCCAATTGGGACAAAGAAATGTGTAGCAACAATGTTTCCATATTTTTCCTTTTTCAGGGACTCGGCTCTGTTTGCCACTGCCCCAGGACCTTCGTGTAATAAGTTGGCATAGGATGGAGCAAAGTTGTCCACACATGTAGCATCCCACACAAGGATACGGCCATTCTTCCAGGGGACAATGGAAGCTCCATCAGGACGCTTGCCATCCGAGCGAGAAATGCCTGAAGGCTCCAGGTGAGAGGGAATATTTATGGAAGCTAGTGATCTATGAATAATGTCATTTACAGCTGCATGCCTCGAGAAACGACCTTGACTCCTCCGACAGTTGAGACCATGAGTGCCAAACTGATTCACTTGGGATCCACACTGCAGACAATTGTGGGGATGACAGAGAGGAACACCCAAACGCAAACCAGTAGCCACCCTAATCACATCATCATCGATTCGGAGGCCTAAGGATGACATGGGAAGGGCATGGATCCAAGCCCCTGACTCCTTCCTAGCTGCAGCCTGAATACGTACCCGTGAAGCTAGATCCACACTCGAGTTCAGGAGGGAATCAAAAGAAGCCTGAACATGAGGACCATCCCAGGCTTTCTGTTGGGAGGACCTAGGATCAGATGGTGGCTCACAGCTATGACCTCGACACCAAATTTCCAAACCATCTTCAAATTCAGAGTAGTTTGAATCACCTAGGTAGTCTGGAAGAATCTGGTGGATAAGATCAAAAGCACCTGAAGCCGACGCCAAAAAGGCGGAAGGTGCAAGCATCACAGCACTTCTGATCCCCAAACCACCAAACTTCACTGGAAGTGATGCCTGAGACCAAGCTTGATCTTTAGTGTTGAGAGGAATGTTGGTGATCTCACTCAAGATGGTACACTGAATTGAGTCAAAATCTTGAAGCTTAGATGAAGAAAAACAGGGAGAAGATCGTAAAGAGTACAGTAGCTTTGGAATTGCAAGTGCATGATGAAGCAAACAAAAGGCATCATGAGCATGGAGGTGTCGAAGTCTGCTACCCATAAACTTTAAGGAGTCAATCTTCTCGTTAAGCAGCACCTCCACTCCTTCCATACCACCAATAGGAGAACCTAAGAGAGTGGCAACCTCTGGATTGACCACATGAAGTCCCGGAGCAGCACAGAGAGACTTCCCTAAAGTCTCTGGATCTGGACAGATGGAGCTCACATTTCTCACGGTTAAGCTCCAAACCCAGCTCCTCAGCCACACTTTCCACTGTATTAAAATCACTGAGTACATCATCCATGCTACCCCCAAGAGTGCCATCATCCAAATAAAATACACTAAAATTGGATACCAATCTGAGTGTAGTCTTGTGAAGAGCAAGACAAAACAAAAGTGGACCCAGGGGATCACCCTGTTGAACTCCTTCAGATGACTGAATTGTTTCATTTCCAAAAAAGAGCGATGATGGAGCACTGTAAGTTGAATGGACAAAAGGTAGCAAATCAGGAGCTAGCTCTTCCACAGCAGATAACATTTTGTCCCTACGAATAGTGTTAAATGCATTCCGAAAATCAAGCTTCAGGAGGATATGGCCTGGCTGTAGATTATGCAGGAAAATACGACCTGCATGAACAATAGATTCGGCTCCAGAACGTATCCCAAAACCCAATTGAAGAGGAGCTAGAAGAGCACTCATAGACTGCCTCACTTGACAGCTTGCACATTTCGCTACCAGGCGTCTAAGCGTGCACCCAATGGCTATGGGACGCACACCTCCATCCTTCTTGTTCAAGGCAACAAGAGAAGCCCCAAAGAAGAAAGGGCGAACAAAGGTTGGAGTTTTTCCCAACAGCACCATGTTGATGAAAACAGTGAGGGATGCAAGAAGTAAGGGACCCCCATCACCTGCAGACTTGCTGATCATATCCTTAAGATGTTGAGGACGTAAACCATCTGGTCCTCCAGCAGATCCACAAGGAAAAGAGCGAATGGCCTTAGCCACTACTGAAGGTGAAACTTCAAAAGGTGGAACATCATCACCTAAAATTGGAGCTGGGAGAATGACCGAATTTGGATGAGGTGGAGGATGCTTATCCTTGCTTATCCCGCAAGGACTTCAGAGTGATTTCACTGAAATCAGCCAAAGAATCATCCGAGCTTGCAATACGGACAGCCCCTCTAAAATCTCCATCATTAAGCTTAGAAGCAACCCTCTTAGCCAGATATTGTAAGGGGTCATGTTGAGTACAACGAAAAATGGATTTACAAGGCCGAGGATTCGAAGTAAGTGAGAGATTGGATTCAGACTGGATTAATGAGTTGGTGTGAGAAGCAAGGCTTTTAAGGCGCCCATCTTCCCCTGGGACTCTGAAACACAGAGACGAGAAATTAAAAAGGCGATCCCATTTGCCAACATCATTAATGGAGGATGTAGAGGAAACTTCATCAAGAATAACAGCAAACTTAGAAGCTGCCAAATTTCTAGAAGCACGTGGCAGCCTCCTAAGAAGCTTAACGGAAGGGTTTGGAAGGCCAAACAAACGAGAATCACTCTGAGAAGCCTGGGAAGACATCTCATCACCACTGGAAACATGACATGACCTGTCCTCAAGTATGGGAAAAGATCGGGAGCCTGGACAGCGGCAGCCAATTCGACCATGAACCTTGAAAACCCCACACTGAGTCACATGTATGGATCTCTTGCAAACTGGACATATAGCCCAGATGAGGATGAGGTAGTGGACTGTGTAGTAGATTGGCTGACTCTGGAGCTGACATCCTGGCTTCGCACATCGCTGGAAACACTGATACACAACCTTCCATGCGGAGGTGGGCATCAAATGGAAATATCACTACTCGGCCTCACAAATGACCTACTTGGCCAGTGGCTTCTAAATTAGTCTATTCAACCCTCAAAAGGTAGATAGCAACAACAAGACCTAGTTTAGACAAGACTAGACGGAGCTAACTAAACAGACAAATCTCGCTAAAACGGCATCCATATTTACAAGTCATTATAATAATAATAATAATAATAATAATAATAATAATAATAATAATAATAATAATAATAATAATAATAATAATAATAATAATAATAATAATAATAATAATAATAATAATAATAATAATAATAATAATAATAATAATAATAATAATAATAATAATAATAATAATAATAATAATAATAATAATAATAATAATAATAATAATAATAATAATAATAATAATAATAATAATAATAATAATAATAATAATAATAATAATAATAATAATAATAATCTTTGTTCCTTCGGGAGTTAGGTGGCCGCCTCAAAGCAAAGTGCGACGAACCACGTTCCCATCATTTTCTCCTCCAGAGAATTACCATTGCGATCCAGCGTGGGAACACTGCAGCGGTGTTAGGCACTAGTCAGTATACTAGTGATGACTATTCTTACTTAAATTAGCTAGCTAGTTCTTTATTGGTAGATATATATAGGACGATATCTATATATATGTATAATATATATATATTATATATTATTATTATTATTACTACTAAATATTATTAGTAATTATTATTATATTTGTCTGTTACAGTAAACTTAAAGTAAAAAAATTAACCCATCTTATAATAATAATAATAATAATCATAATCATAATAATAATAATAATAACAACAACAACAACAACAACAACAACAACAATAACAACAACAATAATTATACTACATCACATGATCTGAGGCTAATTTGATTGGTTAATAACTATAGGTTACATAGGTGCATAACCTACAATAAACGCATGTAGTTTAGCGCATGCGCAATGTAGTATAAGTAAGATAGCCACTCGCGGGTTATGCGCCAGTGTAATCTCCCAGTTTGCGGTTACCTCGGGATGTAACCACAAACGAGTAGGTTACATAGGCGCATAACCCACTCTTTTGAATAGGCTATCCTATATTTCCTATATTAATAACAATAATAATAACAATGATAATAACAATGATAATAACAATGATAATAACAATGATAATAACAATGATAATAACAATGATAATAACAATGATAATAACAATGATAATAACAATGATAATAACAATGATAATAACAATGATAATAACAATGATAATAACAATGATAATAACAATGATAATAACAATGATAATAACAATAATAATAACAATAATAATAACAATAATAACAATAATAACAATAATAATAACAATAACAATAACAATAATAATAACAATAAAAATAATAATAACAATAATAATAACAATAATAAAACAGATAATAAACAAATAAAAATAATAATGATAACGATAAAAATAAATATCAAATAAAAATTAAAAAAAAATATATATATATATATAAATAAAAGTAATTATGGTGATCGTGGCTTCAGGTTCAGACTCTTCAGAGTAACTCCCCAGCAGCCAGGCAAGTCCATTCAACAGTCTCGATTGAGGTAAATGTACTGAGAGGTTGGTGCACTGAACTTTGATTTATTCGTGTGATGTACACTCTTTGATCTATGATTGGGAGAGTGGAACCTGGAGCATCGGCCCAGCGCTGGGGAAGTTGCAAAATCCATAATTTGCGGAAGATTAGTTTGCTGGACTGTAAGATCTTTCCTATTTCCAGGCATCTGTGGGATGGGTTCCAAATTTGGCCGATCTTTCCTAATTCACTGACTTGTCGTCTGCACTTCTCTTCAGACTTCTTGATTTGTGGCACTTAATGGAAGCATGCCATGAGCAGTGGCAGATACAAGATTTTGAAAAGGGATTTTCGGTTGCAATGAGGAAACACAAAGCAAACCCTTGATCGCTGCTAGTTGTGTTAAAACATGGTCATAAGCTGGATTGAATGCTGTTTATTCAAGGATAGGAAACCCAGTCAATTTGCATTCATTTTGCGGTATTTCAGAGAAGCCAACTCCGGCTGACACTGCGCTTCTTCCTATTAGGTCTCTGACGTACAAGTTTCAAGTTTCTGACGTACAAAGCCTATAGTCTTACAGACATCGTATGAAAAAATTTGTAAAGGCTTCCGGTCACCGGCGGCAAAGTATATAGGTATAACTATGCTAAAACAGCCAAAATGGGAGTACCTAAAAATCTGACTACCTGAAGTTGAACTGGTTGAAGTTGTGATTCCTGACTTTAAAGTGCTAGCCACCCAGTTGAAATGGGTATCTCTGTCTAGAGGAAGCCCTACTATACTAAATAACGGTGTGCATTAATTAAATGCTAAAACACGACAAAGTAGGCAAGGCACTGGTGATGGAAGAATAAATATTTCTACAGAAATTATTTAACAAGGTTAGACCATAGGTAATATATATATAGATCATCAGTGTCCATCTATGGCCGCTGATGCTATGATCAAAGAGTGTGTGAATCTCTTCCTGTTGTATAGAATATGAAATAACCTGAGAGAAGGGGTGGGTGGATTTGGTTCTTTTATGTTTTAACTTGTATAGCTGCACATAATAATTATAAGTATTCTCACCAAAACTAAAATGTTTTATTAATAAATCAACATGGATAAATATTAAAGAAAATTGAAACAAGACTGTACCCAAGTAGACCACAAATATTTGGATGAAACTTGACCCTTAATCAATCATTACATTTTTTTTTTAACAGTAACTTTCACTTGTGTGTATATACAACATTTAAAAAAGGTAAAGGGTCTACAGTTGTGGTCTACATGGATACAATCCCCCCCACCCCCCCCCCCCCCCCCCCCCCCCCCACCCCCACCCCCCACACACACACACACTTTTGTACATGCTTGAGCAGTGGTAGACTGCGAAGTTCCTCAGAGATTTTTTGAGATGCAGAACTTAATTCTCTTCTATATCACTATATCATTTTTTGGCTCTTATTGACTGTAATCAGTTATAGCTTCCTTCAACAACTTTGTAACAGTTGCACAGCAGAACACCAAACCAAACATCACATGTTTTGGTAAGATCAGCTACAAACCTCCTTGAGACTTGGTAACAGTTTCCCATGATCGAGAACTCCCACAAACCGAACAGAAGAACTGGGCACAGGTGTGTCATTTGTTCTGCTTATAATACACAACCATCGTTCTCTCGAATATATCAACATCGAAAGTACCACCGATTGATCCTTACCAACCACTTTATTTCACTGCAGAGAAAAGCATTAGCTATGGATGTGCCTTTGGTATTAAAGTTTGTATATGAAGGGCCCTACTGGACACAAGTTACGTGAGAGGGGAAAAGAGATGTATACCTATTTAGATGATCCTTGAAGAAAAATTGCTAAGTTTTTTTACACTTTCTATAGGTTTTTTGGTCTGCTAGTTTACCCATTCAAGGAATGCTAGAAATATTTTTGGAACTAATGGAGGTCATTTAGGCAGGTAAACCAATATGACTTTTAATTGAGATTTGTCATTGCGGGTTGCCATCTGCCACTTTATGAAGTGTGTCAAACCAATATAGAGAATGCTAGTTCACTCTCTGATATAAGTCACCCTTTCCTTTTGGTTTGTATGGAAAGTATCTGGAGACAACTGTTTTTATTTTATTTACTCACTCTATGTTTCAGCTAAGATGCTCCAGCCATGAATAGAGTAAATTTAATTTAATTATTGAGAAAGTCATTGTATCTACTATGTCAATTGAGAGTTCATGAGAACTGACATTTTCTTCAGAATCCCACTGGAAACTTGCTAATAAGAAATAGCACAAGTTTCATTACCTTGTCTTCAATAATTCCACAGTGCCATTTGTCATTGTTATATTATTTTGGTCTACTACATATATCTTGCGCATAGAGAATTGCAAAAAAATAATAGTGGAACGCATAACTACATGGATGGAGATATATATAAAGAAAAGAAAATTCATGAAACTGCACATCACTTATTGCCCATCCCTTTACTGGTCGGATTTAGAACAAAATAATGTACCAGTCATCCAGACTTTATACAAACCACAAGAAGTAGATCAGCTCAGCATGACTATAATGGAATTGCTTTTGATGCATGCTAGTTTGTGTTGAAAAGAAATGTGGAGGCAAAGCAAGCTTTATCCTAAATTTATTTGCATTTTCTCTTGTACCAATATCCATATACTATTCAGCGAGAATATGAAATATTGTGTTTGTTGTACAGTTATTCTCATTGAAAATTCATCCTGCTGAATTTGCATAAATTTTAAAGAAAAATTTAAACCCATATTGACAAAACCGAGTTGCTTTGGACTAGAACAATTCTCCTGAAATTAAAACTATCTGTTATTCTTTTACATCCTTAGCAGCGAAACTTTAAAGTAAGACCCTCATCACTGACCAAAGATTACAGTTTCAGGTATATGAATACACATGATATCCAAGCCTCCAGAACTTACTTGAATACTTGTTGGAGGCAGTGGCATAACAAGCGATCTCAAAAATGTTTCAGATAGGTGGCCCAACTTGTTCTATCCCTTTAAAAAAATAATTACTACAAAGTGTACACAACAGCTGCAGCACTTCTTCTGGCAAAGAAATGTTATCGATAAGTTGATTATTGAGAAGGTTATTGTAGTATGATTGCTCTTGCTGAAAATATAATGTCTTTCAACGTGGTAGCCTCAAAGTATCATCTACAACTGGTCTATCCTTAGTCATAGTCATGCAGTCACTTGACTAATCTTTGAATTGAAGGTCTGTGATGCAATTTTGTGTTACATAATATTAAATTTATTTCTAAAATGATATAACACCAACAATTTGTGACACTGTTGTACCAATATACATACAGTACCATTACATTAGCATGGATAATGCTGTATTACAACCTCGAAGAAGGTATGCATAGTTCCTCTAGTGGTGGCATTAAGAACACTTCATTAAGGTTAGCTGATACTGAAATACAGCATGACAACATCTTGAGGAAGAAGTACTATGCTCAGGAGAAACAAAAACGTCACTATCATGTATTGTGCACACAAACCTTGCTGTGGTTTGATTATTAAATGTGTTGACTCATTCACCCTGTTTTGTCTTGTTCTTCCTATAATAAACTGAGCAAAATTTAAAATTGTATCTGATGAAGTGGTCAGATACAGTAGCCATAACTGACTGCATTTGCTATGAACACAATCAGGGTGGGATCAGTTTTGTTGTGTGACCAAAGTTATGGCTGCCATTAACCAATTCCTATCCCTAATTAGTTACGGCAAGTGGAAAGATAGAGAAAGGAATGATAGACATAACTGACGGCATGCCAAAATTTTGGGTGGGTCAGTTATTATATGGCAGAGGTAGGATCGATTATGGCTGCCATAAAGATCTCCCATCCCCCCCCCCCCCCCCATTCTCCCCCACTATATCAGTTATTGTTATCGGGATGAGTCATGGAAACTATAACTCAACCAGAACTAGGGGGATTGGTTATGACAACCATAACTGATTCCACATGAGTTAGAGTTGCTAACTAAACCCTCCATTCTCACGAACACCACTCCCTTCAGATAATTTAAGGCTAAGTGAGCTCAGTTTTAACATTACAAGGTAATTCCGTTCCTCAGATAGTCACATTGTATTTTTGATCAAAATTGCAAATTTCATTATCTTCCTTTCAGTTGTGTTCCTGACTCCCTACTACCAGAACAATCTATGGCTACTCACAGCAGGTACTGCATTTCTAAGGTACGCTTGTGGCTCCTTCTGTACATGAGAATGGGCCATTACTCATTGCTGGCAGTTCTTTCTGGGTACACAGAATGGGACTAGTGCAGGACTGATTTTTTTCCAGAGGGAAACCATTTATTATGGCAGACATTCATTTTGTGAACTAGGGCATTTTTGTTCTAAGGTTCTCTTTATAAACGTTATTATAAAGACAACCTTAGTAGGCAAAGCCTAAAGAGAAGAGGAACAATTTCCGTTCCCCATACAATGACTGGAAGTGAAAACATAAAGAAATCTTCATTGATTATTCTGTTAAAATAAATTCATGTGACAATAGTTTAAATGTGACAATAGTTTAACGAATATGCTAGCTATGTTCTCATTGCAGCCTCATTTCCTCTTACCCCTGTAATCACAGCATCTTTATGAACATAGGAGGACTATCACAATCTGGAAATCCACATTAAAGTTAATGTAAAAAAAATGAAGAATAACATGAAAATTGGAATAGTTTGTACAAGTTTCGCTGTTGGTTTTCCACTGTATCTCTGGGATATAACCTGCAATGAGTATATGCAAAGACATGGTTACCATACACGAGAAGGTCATCAAAAGCTAATAATGCAAAAATTGTACAAAGCAGATGTATTAGATATAATATAAGCCATAACTGAGTTAACCTTACAGAGAAATACTCCCAATCCAGTCACCACTTCCACTGGTATGCTCTATATATGGAATCATTTATTTGCACATTTCAGTTTTAAGTGCAACTATAGAGTATACTCTAAAAAATTAACCTTAGTGTGTATATAATATATCAATGATTGGTTGCATAATACTTAGTCACTGTAGACTATAGTGGCACTACACTAATCCTTGTTAAGGCAAGACAGTACCTATTTGGATATCCACAGTCCCCTCCTTAATTACTAAAGTATCGGTGTTCACTTTGTAGTGACCAAAAGCAACTACAAATTAGTATGATTTAAAAGTATTTGCCATCTGAGATATTATTGGCAGCCATTGTGCACTGACCTTTTAATCTAAGCTCATCGGATTGGCTTTAGTTTTTCTTTTTTCAAAGCTACATTCATGTTAGTTATATCTATCACATAACTATTATAAGTTGCATATAGAAGCAGAGGTTGCTTTATTGCTGATTGCACATCAGGCCTTTCAGTAGCAACTGGAGGATATTTTAACAACATGGTGATTTCACTTAGCAACATAACTTGTTGCAAAACTTCTTGGACAAGAAAATTTTGACAGTGTTATTATTGTTGTCAAGGAAATAGTCCAGTGGTTCTGAAAGCAACTCCAAGGATCCAGAGTCCCTCTGTTTGGAATAGGTTGGTGGAAGATTTAAAAAAATTTTGTAGAGATTGTGCAGTATTTTTTGAGAGGGAGAAGAATCACCCTATAAAAATATTGCTCATTTTTCAGGAAGAATCATCCTATAAAAAGATTGCTCCTTTTTCAGGAATACATGCCGGTGGGCATTGTGAACTCAATCTCGTTGAGCTAGCATAGGCATTGGTCCAAGGTTGTGCAGCTTAATATAATGAAAGTCAACATGACCAAAATAGAATAACAACTCCGGAAGGTTTTCAACACATGACAACTGACATGTGGTGGGAGTTTTATAAGAATGTGGTGTACATGGATGACTGTTTTGACAAAGATGGACTGGTTGATGACATGGTGGATTAAATGATAATGAATATAATGGTGATGGATGAAGATGATGGTGACTTGATGTAATGATTTCAACCACACAGACAGCATAAAAGACCAAGTACATCTCTAGCTAAACCTTCAACATGACTAGAAGGACAAAATGTTTAGCATAGAGTGGAGTCAAACTTACTGGAGTGTGCTACCCTTACTTTTCCCAAGTACTCCTCAAGATCACATCACCTCAGCAGTCCCACAACAACCTTCAAGTCAGTGTACATCAGCCAATTCTTTGGAATTTTATGACAAAATTACTTGACAGACAAAATATTTAGCGTAGAATGGAGTCCAACCTACTGGAGTGTGCTACTCTTACTTTCTCCAAGTACTCCTCCAGATCAAATCACCTCAGCAGGCCCACCTCAACCTTCCGGCCAGACTTGAAGTATGATAACACCTAGCCAGCTATCTTGACAGTGGTTCATACCTAGTAATGTCTAGTATATATGTGGTCGCAAACTCAGATGACAAATGACTTTCTCGAGAGACAAATTTCAAAGTTAATTAACAAGGAAATTATAAACTTGGGGCATTAGTCACATGTTCTTATCCTAATCCTAAATCACTATATTATATGTATCTATATTATATTCATTGCTTTTTGTGTTCTGGCATGATAGCATGACTTTCATTGGATTATCTGAATCTCATGCCCAATGTTTGAGATTTGAGTAAGATTTGCTGTTTACTTTCCCATGTCAAATCCTTGGCATATGTCATGCAGTACCCTATGAATGAACCCCAGTGGTTCATCACTGTTTATACCTTGCAACGTGCAGTGTGTTTCAGACATTCAGTTGGCAAACTCATTAACCCTCTTATTTCCCCACAAGTTAAAATTGTCATTGGCAGCTGATTAAATGGTGATGTTAAAAACAGGGGGTGGGTGGGGGAATGATGGAGGAAAATAATAGTGGAGAAGTACACAAAACAAAAAATTCCACTCCCATGTGATATCATGACCGTCCGACAAGGAAAGAATCCTACATCATGGTGATGATATCATGAGCATTGTTAGACTAAACTGCCTTAACCCGACTTTACTCTAATTCTGGCTCTAGTATCCCTAGTTCTATCTAGCCACTAGTCCTGGTTTTGGTCCTATTCCTATCCCTAGACCCAGTCTGGTACTGATCTGTAGAGTATTGATGATATTGTTATAAAATATAACTTCAGAGTGACATGGAAGAAGTAATATTTTAACAAGGCTGCACTCGTGTGTCTGGGTGCTGGAGAAGGCTATAGCAGCAGTTGTGCAATAGACTTGCTGTATTGTTGAAGTCCACAGAAAACTTAAGTGATTAGCTCGTACTTTTCTAAATACATTCTCATTTTAAGACAGTTCATAACTGAATGTCTGAAACCCACTGTATTGGTAGTACCCTATAAATATAGCTGAGCCCCATTGGCTCAGTCTAACAACCAGGGTTTAGTATGTGTTGTAATGCTAGGATATGGGGAAGGCGTTCAGTTTGCTATCTGCCATTTTAAAAAGTGGATCAAGCCAACTATGTAGGACTGCAGACTTTACTTATCGTAGTTACTTGGGTCACTTCGTTTTTGAGTTTTTGGATAGCCTGAACTCTTATTGTCTATGTTCCTTCTTGTACAGTTTAACTAACTTGTTAGCATATTTGGATTACTCTGTACCAAGTCCATGTATATTTCATCACTTCGTTCTACTCATTTGCCACTTGATTTACTCCGTTAATATTACCTGAGTGTAGGGGGTATATAATCACCTGGTTCATGTACTCATTCCAGCAGCTGTTCTAGGAGTAATTATACATTGTAATTACATCACTGATGACCTATAATCCTACCTCAAATTCTTCTATTGGAAATGGCTAACTGAGGATTCTCTATGGCAACACTAAAACTTACTGAGACCTGTGCCAGTATTTAGTGCATCGTCAGAGTACTGGGACTAGGGGTGGTCTTACATGATAATACATTATATAACCAGAAGCACTGAGTAAACTTTAGTGCTTGTAAGGAGAATTCTCAATAAAACATTGACTACTAGAAGAATTTGTGAGGTTAGACATAATTACAGAATAATTATGTGGAACTTCCTAGTGAAGTGCACATCTGCTAGAAGAGGCTCTTGAACTAGCTAATAATATAATATAGATAGATAGATAGATAGATAAATGGATAGATAGATAGATAGATAGATAGATAGATAGATAGATAGATAGATAGATAGATAGATAGATAGATAGATAGATAGATAGGTAGGTAGGTAGGTAGGTAGGTAGGTAGGTAGGTAGGTAGGTAGGTAGGTAGATAGATAGATAGATAGATAGATAGATAGATAGATAGATAGATAGATAGGTGGATGGATGGATGGATGGATGGATGGATGGATGGATGGATGGATGGATGGATGGATGGATGGATGGATGGATGGATGGATGGATAGATAGATTAGATAGATAGATAGATAGATAGAGAGATTGCCATATACATATGCTGGAAATACAAACTTTCCATATAATACTCCAGTCTGTTTGCTTGTCAATTAGAAGGCTTAGTTGTATTGGTTAGATGTATTCCAATAGGAAATAAAGAAAAATATGCTGATGCAATGAATTAACAGCCAACTTTCTTGAAACATTGGTAAGACTTAGTTTTCTCTGTTGCAGAGTGTGAACTAGAGGGTGTTTCACACCTGAGGCTTCTACCCCCCTAGCATTAGACACAAGCAATCAAGGTATCCAAAAGTCCATTAATCAAACCTTTTTTACTCCATGATGAGGTCTGGAATTGTTACACTCACAAAAGTGAAATATGTTTGAGAAAAAGACAACAAATAGTCTGATTTGCAATGCTACCCTCACAATTCTTAAAATAGGAAATCTGGACTACGATATGCACGTTTCTTGCATATCTAGCATAAATTCAATGATGAACTGATACACAGTGAAGTCAGTTACATTATAACGAGTTGGTATTTTGCTTTTTCTCCTGGTATTAGCCGTTTCAATCAATGTTTTGCCATATCAACATCTATCAAAATAAGAATTCACGCAGCCAGTAGACAGAAATGTTGTAAGCATCATTCTTCACAGAACCTGCAGTTTCAAGATAGTTTATTTTATATGAACCTTTTCGGGAGAAGAGTAATTGATAGAAGATAGCTTACTATATTGTAAGTTGCAAAAGTTTCATTGTTGTCTTCATAATGGAGACAAAATTAACAAGAAACAAGCAAATTTTATCAAATAACTCACTGGTTATATAAAAAAAAAATTACCACAGACTGAGTGTTACTATAGCAAGCTGACCTTCCCTTTAGTAGTGCATCTCAGCTGTAGACTTCTGTGTTTCCACTGTAAAATCGATGGTGCGTACATCAATTAAAAACTGCACTACTTAGAAACTGAATCAAGAAAGCACAGCATTTGCTGTGTCCGCTAAGTTTTATCTGTTACTTGTGTATTGCTAAGCTCTGGTTGCTATTTTACGAACAAACACAATCACAATGGCATTGCACTTCTTTCAAATGCACTGAAAAAAGGACTAGAACTCAATTTGGTCCAGTAGAATAGTTATCTAGACTGCCTGATCAAAACTATACAATTAAAGAACTAGCATTCAACCTCCAGCAATTAAACACCAGATTTCAGAGCATTTACACATCAATTACAATCATCAACTACAAACTTAAAAATGAACATGAAGTCTACCGCCACAACTATAATATATTTATCATGTTTCATCCTTTCTCTCAGTTTCTATAGATGATTATTCAACTGATCTTATGCCATACAAACATAAGAATAGAAGATACACACATAAGAATAGAACGTTCATCATCGTTCTTTGTCATATATACTTTAGTGTTGTGTAAAGTGTTGTTTCAGTGACCAGTTAACTTTGCTCTTGTGATAACCCGTTAAAAATATACTAATCTCGCACACAAACATGCATTGTTGTCTATATAATCCAGCAGAACAAAGGTACAAAGGAAATAAATTGATTAGTCTATTAGGAGGATCTTATGGCAACCAAACATTCGTATAAAGAGGGCAACAACACTCCTGGTATTTCACTCAAACAAGCTTGGGATTCCTTTAGCAGTAGAACTCAATCTACTTTCACAGGTCTGGTGCATGCAGCAGTAAACGTACACCTGGGCACTGAATCATGAGGGTTCTCGCATGTGCTGTGATTGCCTCACTTCTTGCCCTGGTAAGTTAGACCTGCAGACATGTATTGTAATGTCACTGGTTCAATATCCATAATGATGCATGATTCAATCTTTCCATCACATGCAGCAAGTTGTATCAGCAGCAGCAGCATCACCACCTATACTTCGTGAACTAAACTGCACCATCACGTACTGTCCAAAAGGAGAGATTTTGGACAAGGAGCAATGCAAATGTGAGGCACCATCTAATTCTACATCTGATGCTGCATTATCAGGCTCCTCATCATCTCCTGAAACAAAGTGCCTTAACACATACTGTCCAAAAGGACATATCTTGGACCAGAAGCAATGCAAGTGTATTTGCAACGATAAAAAGTGGTGCCCAAATACATATGGCAATGCATTATCCAAATTACAACCTTCCCTGAGTGCACAGCTCTCTCTTTCCTCACCAACTCTTCCTTCGCGACTAGCAAGACGATTTCGCCGCCGTGTCGGACGAGGTCGTGGTAGAAGCCGTACCAGAGGTTGTACCCGTTTCACAGGACGTGGTACCAGACGTCATAGACATCGTCATAGCAGACGTCATACGCGAACTCGATTCACACGTTGCTTCCGAACTCGTTTCTTCACACGTACCCAGACTCGTTTCTTCACACGTACCCAGACTCCTGTTACCCCAACTCGTACCCGAACTCGTACCCGAACTCGTACCCGAACTCGTACCCGAACTCGTACCCCAACTCGTACCCGAACTCGTACCCGAACTCGTACCCCAACTCGTACCCGAACTCGTATCCGAACTCGTACCCGAACTCGTACCCGAACTCGTACCCCAACTCGTACCCGAACTCGTACCCGAACACGTACCCGAACTCGTACCCGAACTCGTACCCGAACTCGTACCCGAACTCGTACCCGAACTCGTACCCGAACTCGTACCAAAACTACTCCTTCACCACCTTCTTCATCACCACCTTTTCCCCCTCCACCAATTTGTTCTCCAAGAATTTGCCCCTTTTACTACTACTTCAACTACCAAAGCTGCCAATGTAACCGTAGGTGCTCCATCTCTTACTGCCCATCACCTCTGGTCCTGGACAACAAGTATTGCAGGTGTGTTTGCCAAGAAAATGGGGGGTGTCCCAGAAGTAGTCAGAAGAAATATGCACATGGCTATGGAGGATATGATGGAAAAGAAAGAAATGGAGGAAATGGTGGATATGGTAATTACCCTTAGTAATACAAATATCAATGATATCACCATTAAAACTAATGTGCTAACAGAACAAATCCTATTGAACAGAGCTGAAAATATTCATGGTATATATAAATAAATATTGTCCTGAAACTGCATAAATTATGATTTTATAAAGTGGCTTTTATATATAAGAATTTGAATTTATTTGTTTGGTGAACACTGAAATGGTTGGGGAATGAAAAACACCTGAGATTCACATGTGTGCTGCTGACCCATGAAATAGTACAAATGTAGTACACATGAAAATTCATAGATATAACATTCACCATGCAGAGGCGGTGGAACCGGGAGGGCACTGGGGGCACATGCCCCCACAATATTCTCTATGTGGGGGCAATGCCCCCACAAAATTTGTCCATTGCGCGCACGTGATACGCGATGAAAAAGGAGGGAAGAGACTAGGGATTGGTTTTCTTTGCATTGAGAGCTTGAGTCCTGATGAAGTGGCAACGCGACATAATGAGTTACTTCGTCCCAGAAAAAAGACATTCACCATCTTTAGATTTTGGCAGTGACCTTAGCGTGGCAGATGCTGATAAAGCAGATGCTGATGAAGCTGACATTGTTGCATGCACACAAAGAGGAAACAGATGTCCTGGATCTAACAGAAATTGCTACGTCTGCTAACACAAGGCGGATGAAACATTTGTGTAATATATACAATAATAATACTGACTATATTGAATCTTGGAATAAAATTTGCTGCTCGATAGATTTGTTTGTCTTTTTTGTAGCCTAGTAAGGGTAACTATAAAACATGTATATACTCTGGACTGAGGTTGGACATTTAATATTTTACAAATGGCAGTGCATGTGGGACACTTGGCTTTTGTAGGCAACAATAGCCTCACTGATGTTTTCACATGTTTAAAGATTTGTTTTATATGTTTACTTCAGCATTTTGTTATTAATATAATCATCTCATTAATGTAAAATGACCTTGCAGCATATAACAAAATATATAGCTATAGCTATATATAAAGTTAACGTCCATCTTCAGTCCATACAATATTATAGTCCAATCCATGGTCCAGTCCGGAGTAGGTTTGTAGGTTTCACGGTTAACCTGAATATATCATAAGTATGCTATATAGTATAATTATTTCATGTGACAAACGTAACCATAACACTGGGGAGGAGCAGCGGTGTAGCCAGGAGGCCCCCCCCCCACCCCCAAAACTTCAAAACTTGATTATTACAATAGTAATTTGCTGAGAAATATCTTGGGGCTCCCCTCTCAAACTTGGTCGTGCACTTGCAGTCGTTTACAGTATGTTAATTTTGTATTGGCCCCTATGCTCCTGAGGAGGAGGATGGGGGGGGGGGGGGTGGGGGGGGGGTGGGGGATGATTTAATACTGTGCCCCCCCTACTTTCCTCCGCCTCTGCCATGAGAGCTGTATATATTATATATAGTAGGGGCACCTGGCATTGCCTGGACAAAAAAAAGAGAAGTGATGAAGTATTGTCATAGTAGATTTTATAATGCAAAATGCAGTCATAAAGATCCATGACACGTCTTACATAGTGGCAATAATGCCACAAATACAGCATAAAATGAACATTTCTGCCATTCCAAAAAGCAAAAACCACCTGTAAAGGTACCTGTTACCTTCTACCTGATAGCTGAAGGAAATGAAACTTACAAGGTGGCAAAAATAGTGCAAAATGCCCCAAAAATGAATTACTTCCTCCATTACAAAAATGTAAAAGCAAGTAAATGTTTAGCTTGAAGTCTTCTTTGGGTGCTCCTTAAACACCACTCAAAGTTTTGTCTGCATCAGCACATGACATTTCTGTATACCCAGCACACTGCCATGACAAAAAAGAGATAACACTAGTAGATCAACAGATGTCGATAAAGCAAATCTTTCTGGGTGCCATCCTAACAGGGTTACCTAGCTTTTCCTCAGGAGGGAAGGTAAAAGGAGAAGTGGTGCAAGTATTGATCATAGTTTGCATTTCGAAATGCAAAATCCAACCGTAAACTATCTGACATGAGGCAAAAATCATTCACAGGGGTTGAAAATGCCCACAAAACTCTCAATGGGTCTAGAATGGGATATTTTCTCCTTAAAATGGTACAGTTATATAGTAGGAGGCTACCTACCATAACACATTGGGACCTGAGGATGTTCAGATAACTGAAATATTCGGATAACTTAATTTTGTGGACAGTGTACTTTCCAACATCACATTCCACTAGCTATACTTCTTCCATTCTCTTCATAATATCTTGAAAAATGAGGACAGCCTTGGAGAAGATTGGCCATCCTCTCTAGGAGTGAGAAGAATCAAAGGAAAATGCTGGACAAGGTATCATTAAATGGACAGTATATATTGGTTTTCTACATACACAAAGAAAAAACGAAAAAGAAGTACACATGATGTAGCCAGCATTGTCGGGGAATGGATCTTGGCCTCTTAGTGTAGCTTGGAGCCTCATGAAATAGGGCCTGGGCATCATCTGGCTCACATGTAGGCACAATAGTCATCACCCAATAGCTTGTCTCCCGTGAAGCAGAACCTAGGCACCCAGCTGTTCTCCCCATGATCTAGGTACCCACTAGCTGGGCTCCCCATGCGCCTTATATATAGTCACCCAGTAAATGCGCTTCCCATGAAAATGGACCTAACCACCCAATAGCTGGGCTCCTAGTACCTGTGATACAGATGCATAGTAATAATTCTTCTCTTTTCCTCTGGCTGTTGGCAGCTTCTCTTAACCACCCTAGGTTGCTGTAGTTTCTCTATATAGTCGACTCTCAAACGCGCACAAGCGAACACAGCTTCTAATGTGCTTGCTCATAGGTCAGGCTAGTGAGACTAAGGTTAGCTTAACGGCTTACTGTCCGCACTTGCAGAACCTATAATCACGAAGAAAAAAGTATGGCGAAACAAAATTACAAAAGACGTATAGGCAGATTTGTCCCCCCCCCCCTTATCGAAGATCTTCCTATGAAGGGTTCTCTTGCTGCTAGGAGCCTCTCCTGACCACCACCCTAGGTTGGTACTACAGTACATGTATTACTATTCCGCTGGCTAGTCGTTGAGAACGAAGCGCACGACACAATTTTTGTTGTCAAGTTTGTGATTCAGTCACTTTAATTTTTACATCTTTCCTGTGTTTTGCATTGATAATTTCAGGATAATATTCTTTACTGACTGTGCAGTTATTCCTTAGACCTTAGACAAAATGTCCGTCGACGATCGCAAAGAAAGCTCATTAAAATATTTTTGCTTACCTTCCTGTGGTGTTCAAAGGTTACACAAATTTTAGTCATAGGTTTGTGGGTGTGGTCATATAAAAACCCATATAAAAAGGCCACTACTACTTCTAGAACTGTCGTCTCTCCGATGATCATTGATCTTACAAATCCTGCCTATGCTTATCCACAGCCTAAGGGAAGGTTAGAGCTGGACAAAACTTCACCTATGGAGTATGAATTTTGACCAAATTGCTGAGTTCTTTGGAAGATCTGCGGTGCTGAAAGCATCTTCCACCACTCTGGTTAGGTGTTAACCCTCCAGAACCTGATTAACTCAGAATAACTCAACTAGATACTGACAAGAATGTAGGGAAAGTGTATAGACTTGAACTTAACAACAACCACAAGACCAACAACTCAGGTACCTACTGCACAGCTATTATAAAGAGCATAGTGTGTGCACTGTTCGGTGGGTTTAGCTAATCATTTTGTATCATGATATGTACTAATTACTCTCTAGCTATGCTAAGTGAGGCCACTAGAGTCAGTATCTCAGGAGTGTCACCCTGTGACATGAACCACAATTGTCAGGTCAGGTACAGCAAGCATATTTATCTTTGAGCACTAAAGATGCAACAAGTTATGACACGGTCAAGGAGGCTTATAATGGTGAGGTATAATATTCATTGTGAAATATATCATTGGCAGCTTCGTGACCAAGAAAAACCCTGAGGAGTCAGACAGGCAATTTGCCAACTAGAAATCTGGACCTCACCAGACAGTGAACCAAGGAAAGTACAACAGCAGAAGAGCTACTTGCTATTGCACAATTCTTAAATATGCTAACAGCCAACATTGAGGTCTGGGTCTGGGAGAGAAAGCCTAGAATAACTGCTGAGGCAGGCCAGCTAGCTTAGGATTATTGGCAGGTAAGGGAACCTGTAAAGAGTGAAAGGAAGCTAGAAACACCAAGTTGGCTGATGGGAAGTGTGCAGAAGAAATGTTTTGAGTGTGGAGAAGGAAGCAAGAGGATGGTAAGAAGGTGATGGTAGTTGAGATATGTGCTCAGATCAGGAAGAAAGAGCAGAAGGAAGCCCAAGACCAGGCAGAGGATTGAGTCAGAAGTAGAGAGCAGTGCCAGTTCTGCTAGCACTGTGACCAAGGCAAGGGACAGTAATGTGTCATCGCTGCCCTTTCTGCAACAAATGTAGGAGTGAAAAGAGGTGACTGGATCGCGACGGGTAATCATGGAAGGCGAAAGAGAAAATGAATGTAACAATTGAGCCAGAAAGAGGAGATGGACCAGGCAAGCTATTAGTTCCTTCTCCATCTAGCACATCCAGCTCTCATGGTAGAGGTCCAAAAGTGCCACCATTTCGCAAGCTGGAAACCAAGGAGGGTGTCAACCAATGCATATTTTAGAGCATTTGAAGCTCATATGGAGTTTCATGATGTACCCAACAATGGAGTAAGTATCTGGGTCTGATCCTCAACCAAGATGCAAATTTAGGGTATATGGCGATGAATCGATGGAGAGGAAGCAATACAAACACTAAAAGAGGCCCTGTACAAGCACTATAAGGTCTCACAGGAAACGTACTGTTCGACGACAAACAAGGGAAAGTTGTGGAAACAGATACCTGAACCTTAGCTGGACGTGGGTAAAAGATTGCACCACATTAGGAGACATGTTAGAACTGGCACCCATCGATGCTGTAACTGGGCTGATGACTAAACCAATTTCCAACCACATAAAGGATCATGCGCTCCGACAACAGTAAAGGAAGCTGCTACCAAACTGGTAGATGAGTTTATGATGACACGGGGATGGGGTCTCGACCAGATCAGCAACCAGGAGGTGGCTTATAAGGAACATGGAAGAAGACAGCATTGATGAGAAGAACACCAGTGACCGAGAAAGAAGGGAAGTTCTCAGCAAGATAACCAGAGTCTCACCCTGAGAAAAACTGATGGAGTCAAACATCAAACAGCAAGAAGGCCAATGGAAACTGCCAAAGTTTGACCCTGCACAAGGACCAAGATGTTTTGCTTGTAATGAGTATGGGCCCTACCGTTCTGAATGCCCCACAAAGAAGGAACGCAAGAATCCCCCCCTCCCCTGACTCGAACATCTCAACTTAGCCATCACCCTAACCACCTGAGAGGAAGCTGCTGGTGGAGTCTGTGATCATCTGGAAGGTGGTCATACCTGGAAAGGTGGGAGGACAAGACGTGGGCTGGATACTCATGGGTACAGGAGCTGACAGAACAATGGTGAAAAGCTGCCTGGTGCCGGAATCTGCCAAGACAGGAGAAGTCATGCAGATGAAGGACTACACTGGGAAGGTGGAGTCTCACCCCTTGTCTGAGGTGGACCTGGAAGTTTCACACTACTGAGTCACCCTGACAGTGGCCCTGGAATAGTGAGTATAATGTGCTATTAGTACGGACTTTCCAGGCCTATGGAAGGTAGTGATTGGCCAGGCTCTCTAGATGGTGCAGATCAGCTTTCAGATGATGCAGGAGGAAGGAGACTGACCCAAAGAGGACTGGGAACTCAGCCAAGAGAGTTCTGTGAAAGAATCTACCTCGGAATGGAGAAAACCAGAGACTGAGACCAACTCCAAGCAAGAAAGTGAACCAAGCGAATTCGCAGAGGAGGAACCCTCAACCGAAACAGAGACAATGGAATCTGAGAGGAAGGAGCTTTCTAGATTGGCTAAGAGTGCAGAATGAAAGACCTGGAGAGAAAGGGGCCTGGAGAAGATGCTTAGAGAACAAGAGAGAGAAACATTTAAAGAGCAGCACGATGAAAACAAGACCCAGGATGCAGCTCATTAACAAGCAGAAAATATGGACAGCCCTTTCACAATGAAGGACTATTAATGAAGAAGGCCATTGATAGAGTGGGTGAGGATGTGCTTTTGTTATGTGTTCCTGTATAGAAGAGATGGCTACTCCTGTCTGTAGCCCACAAGTCAGGACCCTGGGGAGAGACAATGGCTGGCAGATGGTATGCTGATGTATAAAAAATGTGTCGAACATGTAGTGAGTGTCAGAAGGTACGTTGGAGGAAACAGCCTGTACCACTTCGCCCTCTACCAGTAATAAATTAACTATTCTCAACAATTGGAATGGGTATGGTTGGATCACCACCCCACACCCAAGCCAGAAAAAAGCATATTCTTGTGATTGTATGCAATGCAATAGCTGGAGGCAATAGCACTGCTCTCTGCAGACAGTCAGACTGTCAGATGAGCTCCTCATTCTCTTCACCAGGATGGATGTGCTAAGGGAGATTTTAACGGATTGCAGATCAAACTTCATGGGACAATTGATGAAGGAGCTGTACCAGTTACCAGGAATGTTGACTACAAACTACTTCATACCACCCAGAAGGAGAGATGGACTGGTAGAATGGTTCAATGCGTCACTCAAGTCCCCCGTTAAAGAAGACCCTAAAATTATGGAACAGTCAATGGGACTTGGCTCTAGCACATGTGCCGAAAACCGAAAATCCCCACTCAAATCCACTGGTTTCACCATTTCTGGAACTGCTCTATGGGAAACAGATCAGGGGACCTCTCCAGAACCTGAAGGAGCAGTAGATGGCAAAAGAGGGAATGCCAACTGATATTGTGAAGTACATACGTAACCACTGTGCAGGATCAATTTGAGGAATTGTATCTCGGGAGAGAGAGGAGGAAGAGAAATCTAAATACAGACACTATTTTGACCAAAAATTACAAACAAGGATATTCCTACCAGGAGATATGATCTTGCTGAGGACTCCACTGAAAGGACAGAGTCTCCATGCTGAGTGTGATGGACCCTACCGAGTGATGCGACGATGTGATGAGACAACCTACGAACTCCACATGCCGGAGTATCCCCGGAGAAAGGTAAAAAGGCACATTAACTTACTGAATTCTTACAATTCCCCAGTATTTGGCTGCCTGAATGCAACTGAGATCTTGGAGAGAGAGATGTCTGACTGCTTTGAAGGAGAGGAAGGAGAATTCCTACTGGACACAGAAACAGTGAACCTGGAGCAGGGAGACAAAGAGAAACTGCAGCAGCTGATGCATAAAACTGTGCTCACTTCAAGAAGAGACTGGGCTGTGCTGCAGGACAAGAGATGTGAATAGAAACAGGAAATACCTACCCACTAAGTCAACTGCCCTACCGAATACCAGCAGACAAGCAAAGGAAGAGCTGGAGGCAGAAGTTAAGGAAAGTGGATTCATTCAACCATTGGGAAGCCCATGGGCATCATGTACTAGCTGCCAAGGCAGATGGACGATTGAGACTGTGTGTTGACGACAAGCCACTAAATGGAATCACCAAATTGGACCCATTTCCAATACCTAGGGTCGATATAAAATGGGCTGGCGAGAGCAAGATTTCTCACAACTTTGGACTTAGTGAGAGGGTACCACCAGGTTCTGGTGCATCACTATTCGATTCCAAAAACAGTGTTCATCATCTGAAAGGAAAATGGGAGTACCTCTGAATGCCATTTGGGCTCAAAAACGCTCCCTCGGTACTTCAGTGAATAATGAATGCAGCAGATATGGCTTCATTTGCATTGACGATATTGTTGTTTTCAGTCTGAAGTTTGACGAATAGCACCTGTGATCCGACTAGGAGAACTGGACTGACATTAAAGGCACAGAAGTGTCAGCTGGAAAGATCTGATTGCCTGTTCCTGGGCTGTCAAACTATTATCGAATATTCATCCCGGGATATGGTTCGATGGCAGTACCCTTTACCGACTCAACACAGAAGAATGCTCAGACATGATGGAGTGGATGAGCAGAGAATGAGCCTTCCAGGGCATCAAGATGGAGTTGTCTGGAGAACCGTCCTCACCAGCCCAGACACTAAGAAACTTTTCATCCTGCACACGGAAGATTCTGGAATCGGTATTGTAGAGGTACTCAGCCAGGGAGGAGAAGATGGGCAGGACCACCCCGTGGCATTTTACAGTCACCTTCTCAAAGGAGCGGAGACCCAGGACACCATTACCAAGCAAGAGTGTCTGGTGGTGATGGAGGCTGTATGACACTTCCGGGTATACCTCTTGTGGGGTACCTTTCATGTGGTAATGACCAAGCAGTCTGCATTATCTAGACAAGATGCATGACAAAAATGGCAGTCTGGCACTCAGCTTGCAACCATATATCTTTGAGATGATCAACTGACCTGGCACCCGGCATGTGAACACCGATGGCATGTCTCGATAGTTATGGCCTGCAGACCAGAAGACTACCATGCCAGAAGGACACCAGCTGTTGTCTTGGGAGAAGTAGAGGGGGATGTCACAGGGTGACTGAGATACTGACTCTAGTTAGTGGCTCAACCAAAATTCACTAGGGAATAATTAGTACATATCATGAATATAATTCTAATTTTACTATTGTTGAGCTATATATACAGGGTCTGGAGGGTAAACACCTAACCAGGCTGGTGGCAGCACTACTGCAGTATGTTGGCACCCCTGTCAGAAAGGAGGTACCTGTGACACTAGGTTGAAGATCCAGTGTATTCTTGTGATGTTGTAAGCCGACATCATCATTTCGAAAGTTTTCATATAGGCATCAATGCCATCACTCCCTCCCAGTGCAATCAGTTTCACTCCATCCGGCTCTTCTGTTGTTGTATTGGGGGGTTTCCTACTTCAAAACTATTACCCACAAGCCTGGCAAGCCTGTATGGCCATCTCCTCTGCCTGTCACTTAATTCTTTCACTTGCATATTCCTCTTCTCTCATATGGAATCTTCAGTCATCAGCCTCATCATTTCGACAATACTTTCATTTGTAGAACCACCCCTGTTATCCATATCTACTTTTCCTTTGTACCCTTCTAATCTCATGTAAGCTCTTCCTGACCTTGTTGTCATATAGCTAAACTTTAATGCAAGTTTGTTGTATCTAGATACTGCAAGAAAAACACCAAATGTGACGGAGTATAAGTTACATTACAACTTTCAGCTCTGACAGCAAGTGCTTTACACTCACAACACAATCTCCGATGTTACTATGACAACTCTGTTCATGCGCCAGCACAATAGCATAATACAAGTGTTGGTATAGGGCATGTGCACAATACAGATACACAAACTAGTGATTTGCTGCATGCATTACATGCCGAAGTTTCTATTTCTTATCTTCAACAGAAGCCACCATCGTATGGCATGGGACCTGGCATTGTTGGCCAGTTGGCTATTAATATAGTTGCTGCCCATACGTTTTTCATGATGGTGATGATAGCACATAAATAATGCAACATGGCAGCATATTACTAATAAACTACACTAGCTATATCTGTTAGGCCTCACTTAATGCAAACAGTTTGGTAGCGAGGCTATTACCAGGCTGAAATGGAGAGATTTACAGAGGGTGGGCATCACCTGGTTATAGTCTTTCCTGAGATACTGACTCTAGTAGTGGCACAAACAAAACTCGCTTAACATAGCTAGAGAGTAGTTAGTACATATCATGATATGAATATGATTAGGAAAGGAGGCCCCTGTGACAGTGAGTGACATGGTCTTTCACTGCTTTGACTTCGTAAGTAGCTAGCCATAAAAGGGGTTTAGAAAAGTGACATTGGACGAAAATACTTGGGGGTTGAGGTTACCACATCATTTTTGTCCCTCTGCTTGATATCTTATCCCCTTTATCATGCATCATGGGTACCTCTGCTAGTTATATAAATTTATAAATGTTTGTGTATATATGTATATTTATTTTAAAATGGCTGTTATGCCTGTACTGTATAGCTAACCCACAACCTCTGCCTGTCTGTCTAATAATCTGATATATGAGCTCAGTCCCTGTGATAATTCTATATAATTGCTGATAGAGAATGTATCTTGAGTCACAATATCATACAATACAGAGGGGACTCCCCTAGCTGAGTCACTATGAGGGGACTCCCCTATATATGGACTAATGCCAATCAGATGACTACACCTCTTAGGTAACTGTTTGATGTACTGTCTGTGCTATATAAGGTAACAACAGTCCAACTGTTAGTAGGGAGCTTGGCCGGGCTGACACTCCCTAACAATGGCAGACATTAAAAAGCAAAACTATCTGGGACGAGGGAGTGAGGGACATAGGTTGTCACTTACTTATTTTCAAAATGGCAGATGAAAACCCCAACAACTAAAGCTCATATCTCGGCTAAAACTCATATTTGCAACTTCTTAACTGACTAAATGGGGGGTGGGGGGTTCATCCCGATTTGGTGTGGTATGATAGGTGACAGAAGTTATTCTACCAAAAGTGTTTCAGTACCTGACACTTTTTCCATGGGATGGGTGTGTCATACACCTGTCCTACTGCCTACTGGCCATGGGTTGAGGACTGACATACACTGATCATGATAAATGATGTGTGATATATGAAGTGCTCTATATAGAAATGTAATATGTGGAATGCTACCAAAATCCTCTGTATACAGTAATACATCTAATGTGTGTGATATGACAGATTGTGTGAAGTATTATTAACATAGCTAAGCCAAACTTGTAAATGAGGTCCTGAACTTACCATGTATAAAACAATGTGCTTACATGCAGTATGAATTAAACTATCTAGAATGAATGTTCATTCATCTTAGGTTCAGGTGCACTGAGAAAAGTCTACTTAGGAAATTAAGATTTGAATAAGTGCAAAGGTGTACTTGTCATTGTTACGAAATACTCTAAAGGTGCTAATAAACTAAATGGCAGCTTGTTGTAGCTATGCCATAGTTCCTCGATCTTAACCTTTGAAATGGATTATGAATGCATGGTCATGATATCTGCAGGTTGACAAAATGCTATATGATTTGATCTAGGTTCTTCTATATGAATGTGTGTGAGTGTGTTTGTGTGCGCTCGTGCGTGCACTATATATAGCATCCTCTGAATGGACTGACCCTATGTTTATTATCATAGAATCATGTAAGTTATTTCTCATTCATATGCTGTGTAGAGTGTAGGTTATAAGCACCTATTGTTCTTAAAAAATGGCCTCTCATAGGAGGTCAGTCATGGCTGCCAGTTCTACATTTCATCCACTTTCCAAAAAGGTTTCCAGTTCTTCAGGTAAATTTAAACATCACTGGCTGCTGGTGAGCTAGCCACTTTCCTAATATTAGTTGTAATGTACTTCTGCATGTGGTAGATATTAAAACAACCTCAGAACTTAAAAGGTAAAGCATTTCCACTCACCTTTTGCCCTAAACTTCTCAACGCAGTGGAAAGAACCTGGTAATACTTCATTCAATCTGACAGTGTGCTGGTGAGTCCATTTTCTGGCAGCATGAATAGTCCTGCTATTCCATTTCAAGAACTTGGTGGAAGTTAGCACTTCTCTCTAGATCAGGGATTCTCAACCGTTCCTCCATCATTTACCCCCTCAGCCTGATGTATTTTGACATTTACCCCTTTACTCCCATACAAAAAATGCATAGCCATCATAAAGGCACAGAAAAGTAAGAAGATAAGAAAACACATTTATTATCTAGGTTTTGCATAAAATATAGTAATATACTTTGATAAAGAAAGAAATTATATAGTCCATTACATACATATTAGTAAAACAATGAAAACAATCATAGACCAAAGGCAATAGTGTGAATAATAATAATAAGAAGAAATAGTAGGCTCTGGTAAGTTATATATACCAACCTGCTTAGAGGTCTATAAGCCTTATATTCCCTCTTCCTTTCTCAATTATCAGGTATGTCAATTATTTACCCGATGCCATGTCAAATTTACCCCTGGTTGAGAATCCCTGCTCTAGATCATCAAGTGTTCGCTGATTGAAAAGGTACAGGATTTGTGCGAAAAGTCTGAAAAAGGTTTCAGAAGGAATCGCAGATGACAACTTTCTGGCAAAACAGCTAGCTAAATGACGTCAATCTGTAAAATCATGGATGTGACCAAGATAACAATGCTACCCCATGGGTCTCCTAAGCAAGCCTGCTGAAATAAGCAGAAAATTCTACGATGTGATCATCTCGAAGGTTTTTAGGCCAATGCAACAGGGATGGTTCGCAGAAGCGACTCCTTTCTTACCATGCAGTACATATTGTAAGCATCATTTGTGCTAATGGAGAACTGAAGCACAGGATCCAGTGCATTTAAATATTGGCCACTATATTTTTTAAGGACTTCCCTTGGCTTCGAAGTATCGAAGTGATAAATGGGAAAGATCATGTCAAAGTCCTCGGAAGACACATGGCTATTAGTGTTGAGATCACCGTACTTCAAGCCAGAATCAACATCATGTAGGCTTTCAAGAAGCTCCTGCTGGCATCTCTCTAGTCAAACTCCAGCTTCTGTTTGGGGAACTGGTGGGAGTTGTTGAGATGGAGGTGGATCTGCCACAGATCAGCATTCTTGGAGACATGCAGAATATCATGGTTGACATCCCACCCAATGGCCTAGATGATTGTAAGATCTGGTGGGAAGTTCCTTAAAGGGGTTGGTTGGAGGGGTAGCAATGATTTTAAAGTGCTCATACTGCTTCCGGTAGATGTGTAATTGCTAAAATTACAGCATATGTAACCAGCCACATGGTTCTGTTTTGACATAGCCTTCTTTGGAGAGATGGCTCAGTGATGCACAACCAGAGGGGATGTTTTTTACCACAAACTTAGCCATCTTTGTCTTAACTAATGCAGCATATTTTTATCCTGGCTTGCATCAACAGGAGGGTGAGCTTCATCCTGAGAAGTGTAGAGTAAAAAATTTTACGAGCCCCTGGATACTAGAGAACAGCAAATATCATAATGATATTCTCCTCACTATTGCAGCTCAGCCAGCTGGCATTGAACCCAACTTTGTAGCTACTTTTTTTAGCTAATGCAAAATGCTGCTTGAAATTGGTTCCAGTTAGGTTGGTACATCACCCACATTGGCAACGCATAAGTGTCGGCTGTTAGGGTTTGACCTTGACTGAGTTGTAGCTCTCATACCTGTGTCCAAAGTACCAGATGCTCGTGAACATGGACCTCAAATGGTTGTCACCTGCTGTGACAAGCTGCATCATGCTTGAGAAAATGAACACAACTCAATGCATCCACACACACTGGCAATGAAAAGCATTGCTTATATAAAGACTATATAAGCACGGTAATGCATCAGGCCGATAATGATGAATGTGATTTAGTCTTGGGAGTTGAGACCAAGCAATTGGGTAGCTCCAGCCCTTATATACCCCTATATACCCACTCTTTAGCAATCTGCCTTTAGATGCAGCCTGATAAAATACACAAGGTCTTGTTGTCATTATTACATACCATGTATGCGCATGCTCAACTAACATCTGCCAGTGCCAATATCCTGCTAAAATAGATGTTTTAAATAAACGACACATCTTTGATGAGATCCGCAAGGACCACTGCAAGTGTGCATACTATAATGAAGACTCTGAATAGATTTGTAGAAGATCATGCACAGGGACAGGGAATAAAAGATCATGCATTGAGACAGGGAATAGAATAATCATGCACTGAGACATGGAATAGAAGATCATGCACTGAGACAGGGAATAGAAGATCATGCTCTGAGACATGGAATAGAAGATCATGCTCTGAGACAGAAAATAGAAGATCATGCAATAAGAGAGTGAATAGAAGATCATGCACTGAGACAGGGAATAGAAGATCATGCACTGAGACAGGGAATAGAAGATATGAACTTAGACAAGGAAATAGAAGATCATGAGACGGAATAGAAGATCATGCACTGAGACTGGGAATAGAAGACCATGTGCTGAGACAGGGAATAAAAGATGACAGGGAATAGAATAATCATGCACTGAGACCCGGAATAGAAGATCATGCACTGGGACAGGGAATAGAAGATCATGCAGTGAGACATAGAATAGAAGATCGTGCACTGAGTCATGGAATAGAAGATCATGCACTGAGACAGGGAATAGAAGATCATGTGAGACAGGGAATAGAAGATCATGCAATAAGACAGGGAATAGAAGATCATGCACTGAGACAGGGAATAGAAGATCATGCACTGAGACAGGGAATAGAAGATTATGAACTTAGACGAGGGAATAGAAGATCATTGAGATTGGAAATAGAAGATCATGCACTAAAACAGGGAATAGAAGATCATGTACTGAGACATGGAATAGAAGACCATGTGCTGAGACAGGGAATAAAAGATCATGCACTGAGACAGGGAATAGAATAATCATGCACTGAGACAGGGAATAGTAGATCATGCACTGAGACAGGGAATAGAAGATCATGCAATGAGACAGGGAATAGAAGATCATGCACTGAGACTGGGAATAGAAGACCATGTGCTGAGACAGGGAATAAAAGATCATGCACTGAGACAGGGAATAGAATAATCATGCACTGAGACAGGGAATAGAAGATCATGCACTGGGACATGGAATAAATGATCATGCACTGACACATGGAATAGAAGATCATGCTCTGAGACAGAAAATAGAAGATCATGCAATAAGACAGTGAATAGAACATCATGCACTGAGACAGGAAATAGAAGACCATCCACTGAGAAGGGAAATACAAGATCATTGACACAGGCAATAGAAGATCCTGCACTGAGACATGGAATAGAAGATCATGCACTGAGATAGGGAATAGAAGATCCTGTGACAGGATCATGCACTGAGACATGGAATAGAAGATCATGCACTGAGACAGGGAATACAAGATCCTGAGACAGGGAATAGAAGATCATGCTCTGAGACAGGGAATAGAAGATCATGCACTGAGACTGGGAATAGAAGATCATTGAGACAGGAAATAGAAGACCATGCACTGAGAGAGGAAATAGAGACAGGAAATAGAAGATTATGCACTGAGACCGGGAATAGAAGATCATGCACTCTGAGACAGAAGATCATGAGACAGGGAATAGAAGATCATGCACGGAGACAGGGAATAGAAGATCCTGCACTGAGACATGGAATAGAAAGTCACATCTGAGACATGGAATAGAAGATCATGCACTGAGCACTGAGACAGGGAATAGTGAGACAAGGAATAGAAGATCATGCACTGAGATTTGGAATAGAAGATCATGCACTGAGATAGGGAATAGAAGATCCTGCGACAGGGAATAGAGGATCATGCACTGAGACATGGAATAGAAGATCAAGCACTGAGACAGGGAATAGAAGATCATGCACTGAGACATGGAATAGAAGATAATGCACTGAGACAGGGAATACAAGATCCTGAGACAGGGAATAGAAGATCATGCTCTGAGACAGGGAATAGAAGATCATGCACAGAGGCAGGGATAGAGGATCATGCACTGAGACAAGAAATAGAAGACCACGCACTGAGACATGGAATGGAAGATCATCTGAGACATGGAATAGAAGATCCTGAGACAGGGAATAGAGGATCATACTGAGTCATGGAATAGAAAATCATGCACTGAGACATGGAATAGAAGATCATGCACTGAGACATGGAATAGAACATCATGCACTGAGACAGGGAAGAGAAGATAATGCACTGAGACAGGAAATAGAAGACCATGCACTGAGTCATGGAATGGACGATCATCTGAGACATGGAATAGAAGATCCTGTGACAGGGAATAGAGGATCATACTGAGTCTCATGGAATAGAAGATCATGCACTGAGACATGGAATAGAAGATCATGCACTGAGATAGGGAATAGAAGATCCTGAGACATGGAATAGAAGATCATGCACTGAGACAGTAAATAGAATAATCATGCACTGAGACAGGAAATAGAAGATCCTGAAACAGGGAATATAAGTTCATGCACTGAGATTGGGAATAGAAGACCATGCACTGAGACAGCAAATAGAAGACTGAGACATGAATAAACAGCCAGACTTTTAAAGGTTGCTGAGATTGCCTTTGTCTGGTGTTAAAACAGTTGTCTTGGTTCCTTGTTTAAGTGATCCAAAAACTAGACTAGTATCACAAAACACGATTGATCAGGTATTGAAGTATTACAGAGCTCACACACTTACACACAACAAAAATGAATACAGTGATCATCACAGACATAAGTTAAAATATCGACCACATACATCGAAATATGCAAAGAACTACACATATGTACCATAAGCAATCCTTGAATCCAACCAAATATGCTGCACATCACAAAGTATGATTGCTTTCTCCATATATTCTAGACAAGAAGAACAAATATCACACAGAAAATATGAATGTGTCTATAAAATAACTAAGGCATTGACTGCTGAGGGGAAAACATACACATTCACGCTGCTATTATAAAAATACCACCACACTCAAGGATATTTCACTCAAGCTAGCTTTGGATTCTTCAACAGAAGCTTGCAGATGTTTCTGCAAGAGAAGTATCTGGCCTATACAGGAATTACAAACCATGCATCTGGAAAGTAAAACTTGAAAGTCATAGCATGTGCTGTGATTATATCTCTACTTGCACAGGTAAGTTTTACTCACGACTGCATTAATCAACCTACACAATATACATATAATGTAATGCTATCACTCATCCAGCAGAGTATGATAAAAATTATGATCCCATTATCACATACAGCAAGTAAGATAGGTATCACATTCCTAATTATCCGGTGAGTGCAAAATTAGCAATTGTCCTAAAGGACAGATTTTAAACTAGCAGCAATGCAAGTGTAAGTCATGAACTGTCTCTAGTCATCTGATTCATCATCATCTGATCCGGAGTCCTGCCAGTGTGACATCCATGGGATGGGTGTGGCATCACCTGTCCTACTGTCCATGGGTTGAGGACTGACATACACTGATCATGATAAATGATGTGTGATATGTGAAGTGCTCTATATAGAAATGTAATATGTGGAATGCTACCAAAATCCTCTGTATACAGTAATACATCTAATGTGTGTGATATGACAGATTGTGTGAAGTATTATTATTAACGCTGTGGCTGAGATACTGGGGGGGCAACCTCTTCTATTATATCGCATCAATTAAAAGAAACCTAATTAGCAAGTTGTGGAACTTTTTCCTAGATATATTTACCCCTAATTAATAACAGGTTATTTTGTTTACATTCTTATTTTCATGAGTGAACTATTTGATCGACATTATATTTTTTCAAGAGCCTCGATGCTTTTGATTAGGTGAACATGCCATATCTGTGAACAGTAGGTGAGTTGTGATCTTACCAGGGAGATGCAGGTTACAATGACCTCAAAATCAATTTGAGATTTATTCTCTGGATGTTTCGACTAGACTAGAATACAAATTTCACAGATCCTCCAGAACCCGCCACCAGTATTTCAGTTGTGTTGTCCCTTATGGAACTCGTTAAACTACTATCAACCTCTTCTATTATATCGCATCAATTAAAAGAAACCTAATTAGCAAGTTGTGGAACTTTTTCCTAGATATATTTACCCCTAATTAATAACAGGTTATTTTGTTTACATTCTTATTTTCATTGCCACTCCTCTTATGAAACTTCTCTTTCTTTTAATTAGATTATAGGCAACATATTGGTGCTTGACCTCCAACCTCTCACATCTCATACTATACCCTAGACATGGTTGTATGAATTTATTGGACCAAAATGTGGGGGAAGGGGACAAAAAGTGTGAAAGAGTCTGTTGATCTTGTGGGATACCACCCTCAGATGTTGCAAGGGTGATGTCAGCTTCCTATAAGGGTATGCTGTTGGATGACCTTGTCACATGAATGCACATGATGGACAATCAGACAATCAGATAGCAGCAAAGGATAGCCTGCACCTCAGCCAATTGAATGCACATGGTGGATGATCGGAGAGCAGCAAAGGATAGCCTGCACCTCAGCCAATTGAATGCACATAGTGGATGATCGGAGAGCAGCAAAGGATAGCCTGCACATCAGCCAATTGAATGCACATGGTGGATGATCGGACAGCAGCAAAGGATAGCCTGCACCTCTGCCAATTGAATGCACATGGATGGTCGGAGAGCAGCAAAGGAAAGCCTGCACCTCAGCCAATTGACGACGACAGAGAATCTGCTTCTGTTGTTATTAGGCAAGCATATCTGCCAACAGATTTTTGTAGCAAGTTATTGCTTCCAGTCGCATCCCCCCAGTGGTGGGAAACACAAGAGGTGTGAAGACTCCATGCTCAACATCTCGAACTCACTGGCCATATGCCTACTTCTTGATGTCCTCATGCTACTTGTAGAGAATCCTGAGCTGTTGCTCGGTGTTTTCGGGTCAAAAAACAAAATATGCATCATGAGCTGCAGACGAGAATCCTCTTAAATGTCAAGATGAGCATAATCAGTAGTGATGGCTGTATGACAGGTCATGGATTCACCATTGAGTGGTTGGAGGTTTGGATAGGTGGCTACACTATTGATCAGAGAGCAGTAAGGCTCTATCATTGTGGAGTGTATTGTGGGGTTTATTCCTGATGAAGGCTAGAGCATCTAGTCAAAACATCAAGAGAGTAAATTTCTGGTTGATTATTCAGAAGTTCATGCTTTTTTATATTCCTCTCTCTCTCTCACACACACACCCTTCTCCTATTCAGTGCAGGATGCAGTCATCATGTACCAGTATGATATAGCCTGAGCAATCATGGAAAACTACTCTGTGAGCACCTTGCACAGAGACCTTCTATATAGTTATTTTGGGTATTCAGCCAATATGATGAAATATTGGACTACTATCTGTGGTTTACTCTCAGTTGATGCTTTAAGATTTGCATACAGAATTCGTTCCTTAAGTCGCTCCAGAAGTCGTTCCCGAAGTCGTTCCCGAAGTCGTTCCTCACGACGAAGTTCCCAAAGTCGTTCCTCACGACGAAGTTCCCGAAGTCGTTCCTCATGACGAAGTTCCCGAAGTCGTTCCACATCCACATCCAGTACCACACCAGGACCACCAACTCCCTTACCACCTCGCCCATGTCCATCTAGTACGTGTCCTTTATTTTTTCCCTTCAACTTTCAAAGTTGTCAATGTGAATGTAAATGTGGCATCACCTTCTGTCCAAAAGGATTGATCTTTGACCGTTCTCACTGCAAGTGTGTTTGCCAGGCCCGGAAAAATTGTCCTCAAGGACAGATATTCAACTATAAAACATGTGGATTTGCCCCCATAAGGTACGTACACTTGAGCTCAAATTACAGTTGTCAGTGCCATAAAGTATTACGGTGTACTCTTCCACAATATTTTAATATAACTGCATGTCTGTGTGAATGTCTCAAGGTATACAAATGTCCTGGAAAACAAGTCTTCAACCGCAACACTTGCAAATGTGAATGCTCTGCTAATGCTCCAGTCTGCTCCAACCGGCAGATTTTTGACAAGATTAACTGCAAATGCATCTTCCAGAGGAAACTCACATGTCCACCCAGCCAATCATTTAACCAAGACATTTGTCAATGCCAATGCCGAGAAGTGCTCCAGTGCCCTGCACCACAGAAGTTCAATACAAACACATGTCAATGCAAATGCCCCAGGCCGACACCTGTATGTACCGAGCCTCTAGTCTTTGATTATCATGCCCCAAGAGGCTGAATTGTCCTGAAAACCAATATTTAAATCCTGAATCCTGCCAGTGTGACTGCAACAAGAAATGCAATGCATCGTATGTGCTGGATAATGACAGATGTGAATGTGTCTGCATCAAGAACTGTCCAGCCGGTTATAGGCTCACATCTTCATGTGAGTGTAGCCCTTCAACGTGCAGCAATGCAACAAGTGTTGATGAATGCAACAAGGCCAAATGTGACCTCTACCCCAACAACAACTGAAAGTCTTCTTCTATTTGGTTATTTTTTCAGAATCTTTCTGCATAAACATTTGGTGGGCACAGATACCTCCCTCAATCTAGTTATGTATGTGCAAGACAAAACAGGAGGTGGGTCGCATACACTGCCCTTGATCTAGCTATTAAGTGCAAGACAACGCAAAGTCTATATCAATATAGCAATCAAGTTGTAGCCATGTAGATGACTAACACCTTGGCTTCCACACTCCAGTCAACACAGAAAATGATCACTTACTCATAGCCAAATCAATTGGGTGACAAGCAGATATTTAATGTTGTTATACCCCAAATAGATATAACCTTTATAGTCTTGTAATTTTAACAGCTACAACCAAGGGAGATGTGAGTGTCCATGCTGCGTGTCTGAAGATCCTCGCTACCATGCCAGGTGTCTGGTTGCCAGCGCTTACGACATGAACTACTGTGCTCCCTCCGTCTGCCAGTGGAAGTGCTGAGCACATTGCTGGTCATCGTGTCAAACAACTTTATTGAACAAATGACTGATTGGCTCTAACACATAACTTATTATATTATGTAATATGTGTGTATATATAGTGAAGACATTAGAAAACCTTCGAAACAGGTTAACAGCAGGTATATAATTGCAACAGAGTTGAGCAATTAACAGCCAGTTTTCTTGAAATAATAGGATTTCTCTAGTAGTGCAGTGAGAAATGTGGTGCTTCATTCCCTGAGGCAATACTATTTCACTGGCTTACAAGGATTCTATTTTTGGTTCCTTGTTTCATAGCTTCAATACACAGTTCACATTGTAATCCTTGAAATAGGGTTGTAATAGCATGTGTCACTCTTAAAATACTAACTCCCCAACTACTCCTTAGAGATATATACATGTGACTATTTAGCATAAAATTGAAAACAATTATTACTAGCTTGACAGAACAACTATATTCAGCTGTCTAGCAGCACAGTCTCAATGACTGGAGGGCAGTAAGTTTTTGTCTGTGAGATTCTTGTGAACATGAAGTTGTTCAGCCATTTTTTTAACATAGTGGAACGCAAATACAATTTCACTCGACACATTGCACAAAGTGATCACCCTCCTGTGTTATTTATTGCTGGCATAAATAGCACAAAAATGTGCATCAGGCTGGCCAGCCAGCCAGAGCCACAACTGCTAACCAAATATTATATCTTATGACACAGGCTCATCATTGTACTCATAATCAAGATAACATGAACAAACATACCTTAAGCAAGTTTTACCAGATATGTAAAACACAAGCTCAAAACTGAAGTATTATAAAAAGGTCCAACATAATCCCCCCTAAGGCAATACTGTAGTAAGCTTGGCCAGTCTTAGTTTCCCAGTTCTCTGTTTACCATGCATACAGCAATTACAAACTACGTTGTATTTGACACAAAAACACACTATATGCTGTGAGGTTCCACTTCCGTATGCTAAGTTCTACCCGATATTTCACATTTACAACACATGGCACTGCTCTTGGCTCCAATTTTCTCTACACATAATGAAGCAAATCATTTTCTTGGTCCAGTAGAATTATTCCCATTCGATAAATTACATCACTCATTACAACCACTAGCCACAAACTTAAACATGACCGTGAGGTCAGTGAACTACATACCAACCACCTGCTAGTTATTCCATTTTCTGCCATTTTTGGTTGTTTCATCAATCTCATGCCATATCCACACAAGAATAGAATGTTCATCATTCTGATAGTACATTACACATAGCTACTGTGTTATAAGGAGTGTTGTTTCAGGAAGCAATTTCAAGTTGGTTTAATTGCCACGGCACTGCTCGTGGGCAAACCATTAACATTAGACAAATCAAATACATCTCACATACAAAGTTTCATTGTTGGCTTTAATGATAACAAAGAATGAGTCTAGATATTGACTAGGAGGGTACTATGGAAAGACCATACATGCTCACAATTGAAGTAGAATAAAAAGGACTGCCACACTCCTGGACATTTCAGTCAAGCTCAGGATTCCTTTAGCAGCGGGACACAGCTGTAGGCTTCTAGACTCTACAGGTCACAGCTCACAGGTCTGGTGCATACAGCAGTAAACGTACACCTGAGCCTGAATCATGAGAGCTATAGTGTGTGCTATGATTGCCTCACTTCTTGCACTGGTAAGTTCTACTTGTAGCTACATTAACACACAATGCATACATGTACGATCTGAAGAGCCAGAGCTGTATAATGTAATTACAATCTGAACACAACATGCAGCAAGCAGTATCAGCATCACAGTCTTCATCTCGGGAACCCAAGCACCTCACCACCCACTGTCCAGGAGGAGAGATCTAGGACCAGAAGCAAAACATGTGTGTGTCACCATCGGATACTTCGTTATCTGATCCCTCGTCATCTAATTCAACATCGTCGGATTCCTCACTATACTATCACAGTATTGTAGAAAGGAATGGGTCATTCAAATTACATGACGCAGTTTTTTACTGCGGTCATAAAAGGGGTCGTGGTCGTACAAGGGGTCGTAGCCATGGCCGTCTATGCAAAGACGCACAACAAATCATTCCCAAAGTCATTCTAGAAGTCGTTCCAGAACCAGAACTCGTGGTTCAATCTTTGACCGTTTTCACTGCAAGTGTGTTTGCCAGGCACGGAAGAATTGTCCTCCTCAAGGACAGATATTCAACTACAAGACATGTGGGTGTATTTGCCCCAGTAAGGTAGCCTGCAAGAACCCCTATGTATGCTTGAGCAGTTGCCAGTGCCCTAAAGTATTACGGTGTACTTTTCCAAAGTATTTTAATACAAAGACATGTCAATGCGAGTGTCCCAAGGCGTACAAATGTCCTGGAAAATGAGTCTTTGAATGCCAAATGTGAATGCCCTGCTAGTGCTCCAGTCTGCTCCAACCTGCAGATTTTTGACAAGATTAACTGCAAAATTAATGCATCTGCCAGAGTAAACTCAAAAGTGCACCGAGACAATCCTTTAAGCAAGACATTTGTCAATGCCAATGCCAAGAAGTGCTACAGTGCCCTGCACTACAGAGAATGCAAATGCCCCAGGCCGACACCTGTATGTACCGAGCCTCTAGCCTTTGATTATCATAGCTGCAGCTGTGCCTGCCCCAAGAGGCTGAGTTGTCCTGAAAACCAATATTTAAATCCTGAATCCTGCCAGTGTGACAGCAACAAGAAATGCAGTGCATCATTTGTGCTTGTTTCTGCAGCAGGAACTGTCCAGCCAGTTATAGGCCTTTTCAAAGTGTAGCCTTTCAACGTACATCTATGCACCAAGTGTTGATGAATGCAACAAGGCCAAATGTGACATCTACCCCAACCACACACCAGCATGGTTATTTTTTTAGAATCTTTCTGCATAAACATTTGGCAGGCTCAGATACCACCCTCAATCTAGTTATGTATGTGCAAGACAAAACAGTTAATGGGTCGCACACACCGCCCTTGATCTAGCTATTAAGTGCAAGACAAAGCAAAGTCCATACCAATATAGCAATCAAGTTGTTGCCATGTAGATGACTAATACCTTCCACACTCCAGTCAAGACAGAAAATGACCACTTACTCATAGCCAAATCAATTTCGTGACAAGCAGATATCTTATATTTTTAACAGCTACAACCAAGGTGTCCATGCTGCATGTCTCAAGATCCTCGTTACCATGCCGGCTCTTCCCATGTCATGCTGTAGACTATCAGATCATCAAGGTAGGCTGCTACTATACCTCGAATGTCTGCAAGTATGGAGTTCATCAGCCTCTGGAAGACTGCCGGCACTCTCCAAGTCCGAATGGCATGATTGTAAACTGGTATTTACCTAGAGGGGTAATAAATGGGATCTTCTCTTGGCTGCACTGCTCTCCTCTACTGGGTACCTGCCAGTATTCTTTACACAGGTCCAGTGTGGTTATGAAAATTGCTCCTCCAAGGTCATCCAACAGGTCTTCTATGTATGTATGACATAAGGAATGGGTCTGCTGTCATCAATTTATTCAATTTCCTTTAGTCAATACAGAGCCTCAGAGAGCCGTCCTTCCTAGGTATGAGGACTCAACTGGAGAATATATTTTTACTAGCTAATAATAAACAAATGAATCTTTTGGGGCATATCAAGTTGTCTCTAACGATCTATTGCCAATTAACACAACAAAATAACTGCCTCTCTTCTCTAACATAATTCATGATGACTGTATTGCTTCCCTGATGTATAACATCTGGAAGAATAAATTTCAGTGGAAATGTGAAGACAGTCAAATATAAGTGAACAATTATTGACTTCACATATCTAGTATTGCATATTGAAAGATTATTAGCTAAAGAATTTCATTCAATTTGAATTGTTGTTGTTTCGTTATTCTGACTATAATAAGATCACATATCTAGAACACATACACCCTGTGCAGCATGAGATTACCCAATAGCAATCCATGATTCAGTGGCAAGAAATTTGCTAACCAACTTGTCTTAAAGTTTACTAGGCTATTTTTTCTCCTGGGGGACAGGGGGACAATATTTCCAGGGATATTTTGTGTCCAGGAAAAGTCAGGAAGGGGGAAGAAATATTTTGGTGGAAGAGAATACTCCCAGACCAGTACATACAAACATACATGGAAACACCATACGCAGCAGTACCTGGTTTTCATTCCAATTCCCCACTCCACTCGCCAAATAATCAAAACAAAAATAGCAAAGATCGACAGAAAGGTTAGATTTAGTCTAGATATTGACTAGAAGGGCACTGTGGAAAGACCATACACGCTCACAATTTAAGTAGAATAAAAAGGACTGCCACACTTCCTGGACATTTCAGTCAAGCTCGGGATTCCTTTAGCAGTGGGACACAGCTGTAGGCTTCTAGACTCTTCTTTCGCAGGTCACAGGTCTGGTGTATACAGCAGTAAACGTACACCCGAGCCTGAATCATGAGAGCTATCGTGTGTGCTGTGATTGCCTCACTTCTTGCACTGGTAAGTTCTACTTGCAGCTACATTAACACATGCACACACACAATGTATACATGTATGATCTGAAGAGCCAGAGCTGTATAATTCAAATTACAATCTGAACACAACATGCAGCAAGCAGTATCGGCAGTATCAGCATCACAGTCTTCATCTTGGGAACCCAAGTGCCTCACCACCCACTGTCCAGGGGAGATCTTGGACCAGAAGCAATGCAAGTGTGGGTCACCATCGGGTACTTCATTATCTGATCCCTCGTCATCTAATTCAGCATCGTCAGTTTCCTCACTATCATATTACAATGTTGTAGAAAACAATTGGACATCCAAATTACATGATACAGTTTTTTACCGTGGTCGTAAAAGGGGTCGTAGCCATGGCCGTTCCACGCAAACACGCACCGGAAGTCATTCCCGAAGTTGTTCTAGAAGTTGCACACGAACTCGCTCCCAAAGTCACTCCTCACGAAGTCGCACCCGAAGGCACACCCGAAGTCGTTTCCGAAGTCGTATTTCCCCCCATAAGGTACGTACACTTGAGCTCAAATTACAGTTGTCAGTGCCCTAAAGTACAATATTTTGATAAAACTGCATGTCTGTGTGAATGTCTCAAGGTATGCAAATGTCCTGGAAAACGAGTCTTCAACCGCAACACTTGCAAATGTGAATGCCCTGCTAATGCTCCAGTCTGCTCCAACCTGCAGATTTTTGACACGATTAACTGCAAATGCATCTGCCAGAGTCAACTCACATGTCCACCGAGACAATTCTTTAACCAAGACATTTGTCAATGCCAATGCCAAGAAGTGCTACAGTGTCTTGCACCACAGAAGTTCAATATAAACACATGTGAATGTAAATGCCCCAGGCCGACACCTGTATGTACCGAGCCTCTAGCGTTTCACCATCATACCTGCAGCTGTGCCTGCCCAAATGGGCCGATTTGTCCTGAAAACAAATACTTGAATGAATCCTGCCAGTGTGACTGCCAGAAAAAATGCAGTGCATCGTATGTGCTGGATAATGACAAATGTGAATGTATCTGCATCAGGAACTGTCCAGCCAGTCATAGGCTCACATCTTCATGTGAGTGTAGCCCTTCAACGTGCAGCAATATAACAAGTGTTGGTGAATGCAACAAAGCTAAATGTGACCTCTACCCCAGCAACAACACCAGCATAAGCTGCATGTAAGTCTTCTTCTATTTGGTCAGAATCTTTCTGCATAAACATTTGGCGGGCCCATATACCACCATCAGTCTAGTTATGTATGTGCAAGACAAAATGGGCGGTGGTTGCATACACTGCCCTTTATCTATGCAAGACAAAGCAAAGTCTATATCAATATAGCAATCAAGTTGTAGCCATGTAGATGACTAATACCTTCCACACTCCAGTCAACACAGAAAATGATCATTTACTCATAGCCAAATCAATTGGGTGACAAGCAGATATTTAAGGTTGTTATATCCCAAGATATATAACCTATATAGTCTTGTAATTTAACAGCTACAACCAAGGGAGATGTGAGTGTCCATGCTGCGTGTCTCAAGATCCTCGCTACCATGCCAGGTGTCTGGTTGCCAGCGCTTACGACATGAACTACTGTGATCCCTCCGTCTGCCAGTGGAAGTGCTGAGCATATTGCTGGTCATTGTGTCAAACAACTTTATTGAACAAATGACTGATTGACTCCAACACATATATAACTTATTATATTATGTAATATGTGTGTATATATATATATATATTAGTGAAGACATTAGAAAACCTTCGAAACAGGTTAACAGCAGGTATATAATTGCAACAGAGTTTAGCCAGTTTTGTTGAAATATTAGGATTCCTCTAGTGCAGTGAGAAATGTGGTGCTTCATTCCCTGAGGCAATACTACTTCACTGGCTTACAAGGATTCAATTTTTGGTTCCTTGTTTCATAGCTTCAATACACAGTTCACATTGTGATCCTTGCAAAGAGGGTTGTAATAGCATGTGTCACTCTTAAAATACTAACTTCCCAACTACTCCTTAGTGATATACTATTTAGCATAAAATTGAAAACAATTATTACTAGCTTGACAGAACAACAATATTAAGCTGTCTAGCAGCACAGTCTCAATGATTGGAGGGCAGTAAGTTTGTCTGTGAGGTTCTTGTGAGCATGAAGTTGTTTCAGCCATTTTTGTGACATAGTGGAACGCAAATACAATTTCACTCTGCGCATTGCACAAAGTGATCACTCTCCTGTGTTATTTATTGCTGGCATAAATTGTCAGAGTGCCACTCACAGGACCTACCTAAAGAAGAGCAACTTACATTCGAACAGTCTACATTAAATAATAAGAGTGAGATTGATGAATGTAATGAGAGTGAGGAAGGTGTGTACAAAGATCAAGGACCACTATCCAAAGATCAAGGACCACTATCCAAATTCAGGACCACTATAAAGTTCAAGGACCAGTATCCACAGGATGCTGTCTAGACAGTGAGAAATACTAGGACCAGCTGCCAAAGAAGTTGTCAACAGGACTCTGAGGTTTCCCTGAGCAGCTTATCTTCATGACCAGCTGTGACGAAACAGCCTGCAACTATAAAAGGGAACAGAACTGTTATTAATGTTAGAATAGGTTGTATAGCAAGTGAACTCGAGTTACTGATATTGTTGTGATTTTATAAAAGGCGGAACACCTCATTTGTGCCAAGTATTATATTCACTGATTTATTTCTAACTGAACCAGCTAAAGCTAACTGCAGTCAGGGGGTTAAACCAGTCACTAGAGTAGAGTGACTAAGTTCTGTCCCCAAGAAGGGTTGCTAGTAGGCAGACTAGTATCAGCAGGCTTGGATGAGAGAGCCATCTCTACACAGCTTGCATAGCTAAGAAGCCGAGTTGGTGTGGGAGTAAGCAGCTCACATAGATAGCACGAAAATGTGCATCAGGCTGGCCAGCCAGCCAGAGCCACAACTGCTAACCAAATATTATATCTCATGACACAGGTTCATCATTGTCCTCATAATCAAGAGAACATGAACAAACATACCTTAAGCAAGTATTACCAGATATGTAAAACACAAGCTCAAAAATGAAATATCATAAAAAGGTCAAACATAATCCCCCCTAAGGCATTACTGTAGTAAGCTTGGCCAGTCTTAGTTGCCCAGTTCTCTGTTTCCCATATACAGCAAGTACAAACTCCACTATGTTGTATTTGACACAAAAACACACTATATGCTGTGAGGTTCCACTTCCATATGCTAAGTTCTACCCGATATTTCACATTTACAACACATGGCACTGCTCTTGGCTCCAATTTTCTCTAAATGTAATGAAGCAAATCACTTTCTTGGTCCAGTAGAATTATTCCCATTCGATTAATTACATCACTCATTACAACCATTAGCCACAAACCTAAACATGACCGTGAGGTCAGTAAACTACATACCAACCACCTGATAGTTGTTCTATTTTCTGCCATTTTGGTTGTTTCATCAATCTCATGCCATATCCACACAAGAATAGAATGTTCATCATTCTGATAGTACATTACACATAGCTACTGTGTTATAAGGAGTGTTGTTTCAGGAAGCAATTTCAAGTTGGTTTAATTGCCACGGCACTGCTCATGGGCAAACCATTAACATTAGACAAATCAAATACATCTCACATACGAAGTTTCATTGTTGGCTTTAATGATAACAAAGAATGAGTCTAGATATTGACTAGGAGGGCATTGTGGGAAGACCATACATGCTCACAATTGAAGCAGAATAAAAAGGACTACAACACTCCTGGACATTTCAGTCAAGCTCCTTTAGCAGCGGGACACAGCTGTAGGCTTCTAGACTCTACAGGTCACAGGTCTGCCTTACTTCTTGCACTGGTAAGTTCTACTTACAGCTATATTAACACATGCACACATACACAATGTATACATGTATGATCTGAAGAGCCAGAGCTGTATAATTCAAATTACAATCTGAACACAACATGCAGCAAGCAGTATTGGCATCACAGTCTTCATCTCGGGAACCCAAGCACCTCACCACCCACTGTCCAGGAGGAGAAATCTTGGACCAGAAGCAAAACATGTGTGTGTCACCATCGGATATTTCATTATCTGATCCCTCGTCATCTAATTCAACATCGTCGGATTCCACTCTATAATCACAATGTTGTAGAAAGGAATGGGTCATTCAAATTACATGATGCAGTTTTTTTACTGCGGTCGTAAAAGGGGTCGTGGTCGTAAAAGGGGTCATAGCTGTGGCCATACTATGCGAAGACACACCGGAAGACATTCCTGAAGTCATTCTAGAAGTCGTTCCAGAAGTCGCACCTGAAGTCGTTCCAGAAGTCGTTCCAGAAGTCGCACCCAAAGTCGTTCCAGAAGTCATTCCAGAAGTCGCCCCCGAAGTCGTTCCTGAAGTCGTTCCCCACAAACTCGCACCCAAACTCGTACCTGTCACTCACCACCACCAAGTTCAATACAAACACATGGTCAATGCAATTGCCCCAGGCCGACACCTGTATGTTCCGAGCCTCTAGTCTTCCACTATCATACCTGCAGCTGTGCCTGCCCCAAGAGGCTGAGTTGTCCTGAAAACCAATATTTATATCCTGAATCCTGCCAGTGTGACTGCAACAAGAAATAGAGTGCATCGTTTGTGCTGGATAATGCCAAATGTGAATGTGTCTGCAGCAGGAATTGTCCAGCCGGTTATAGGCTCACCTCTTCTTGCGAGTGTCGCCCTTTAATGTGCAGCTATGCAACAAGTGTTGATGAATGCAACAAGGCCAAATGTGACATCTACCCCAACAACAACACCAGCATGGTTATTTTTTTAGAACTTTCTGCATAAACATTTGGCAGGCTCAGATACCACCCTCAATCTAGTTATGTATGTGCAAGACAAAACAGTTAATGGGTCGCACACACCGCCCTTGATCTAGCTATTAAGTGCAAGACAAAACAAAGTCTGTAGCAATACAGTCGTCAAGTTGTAGCCATGCAGATGACTAATACCTTCCACACTCCAGTCAATACAGAAAATGACCACTTACTCATAGCCAAATCAATTCCGTGACAAGCAGATATTTAATGTTGTTATACCCCAAATATATATAACCTTTCTTATAATTTTAACAGCTACAACCAAGGGAGATGTAGGTGTCCATGCTGCATGTCTCAAGATCCTCGCTACCATGCCAGCTCTTTCCATGTCATGCTGTAGACTATCAGATCATCAAGGTAGGCTGCTATAAATCCTCTAATGTCTGCAAGTATGGAGTTCATCAGCCTCTGGAAGACTGCCGGCACTCTCCAAGTCCGAATGGCATGACTGTAAACTGGTATTTGCCTAGAGGGGTAATAAATGGGATCTTCTCTTGGCTGCACTGCTCTCCTCTACTGGGTACCTGCCAGTATTCTTTACACAGGTTCAGTGTTATGAAAATTGCTCCTCCAAGGTCATCCAACAGGTCTTCTATGCATGACATAAGGAATGGGTCTGCTGTCATCAATTTATTCAATTTCCTTTAGTCGTCAATACAGAGCCTCAGAGAGCCGTCCTTCCTAGGTACGAGGACAATTGCCTGAATTCTTCCACAGGTTTCCCGACCTCTTCTCTCTGCTGCCCAGACAGTCTGTTGTCAAAGTCTGGTATTTGCTGACCATTGGTCTGCTCCCAGATGTGTATTTCTTCTGGGTCTTCTGCTTCTGCCTCTGTTACTAGGCAGATTGTGTAGGGGTTTCGCACTGTGCTAACATGTTCACATTGAATATGCACACATCTTCCTTCTGTCTATTACAGCCACCTCGTATGTTACATCTGTGATCTTTCTGGTGACAGTCTAGGGGCCCTGCCAGCTGGTCTGCAACGTCCCTCCGGTAATAATACTAATACTTGATCTCCGACATTGAAGTTTCTGACTCTGGCATTCTGGTCATACGAGGTCTTTATCTGTTTCTTAGCCTTCGCCGCATGATCTCCTGCTAGTCTGTGTACCAACTTGAGGCACTCCTGGATTCGGTGTGCATGTAGTTCAGTACACTTTCAGGACACGAGGTCTTTGCTTGCCATTGCTCCTTCAGCAGGTCCAGTGGGCCACTCACCTGTCGGCCATATAGTAGTTTGAATGGGGAATATCCTGTGGTTTCGTTCAGCACCTCCCTGTATGTATGCAAACAACACGTAAAGGAGTGCCTTGTCCCATTGCTGATCAAATTTAGTGAGCGTATTTCGTAATCGACTTTATTGTTGCCTAGAAACACTCCAGCATCCCGTCCATCTGTGGATATGGAGATGTGCGCAATCTCTTTACTCCGACAAGACTGCAAAGTTTGGTCATCAACTTCACAGTCAGGTTTGATTATTATGCTTCAAGAAGTTCATTTCTCTCCCATGTAGAGCATCGTGTTTCAGTCCATTGAACACGCCTGCTGTTATCCTCATATTCCATCCACCTATTTCTATCTTCACCTTCGCCAATCTCAGTACTTTAGACTCTCTTGAGAATGATTCGACCCTCTGCAACTATACTGTGTATGCATCTTCTGGAAAGACTATGCACAACTGACTTTAATGCTCCAGTATCAATCTTAATGTCATCTGTTTGCTGTCCAGAGATCTTTACCATGTATCTGATTGGTGGTGTGTCAGTGCTGACTGGGACCAGGTGTGCTGGCCACTGCTCCTCGGGCATGCTATAATTTTCCATATATTTTGGAATGAATTGAAGATGCTAGGGTAACAACAGTCCAACTGTTAAGTAGCTTGGCTGGGCTGATACTCCCTAACAGCAAAGCTATCTACTAGTGGGAGGGAGTGAAGGACATAGGTGAAACTTCCTATTTGATTCCTCTTTTTTTCTTTTTTTTAATGGCAGATGGAAAGCCCCCAAGCTAATATCAACACATATTTGCACCTTCTTAGCTGCCTAAATGGGAGTGGGGGGGGGGGGGGGGTATTCATCCCGACATGGTGTGGTGTGACAGGTGCTAGAAGTTATTCTACCAAAAGTGTTTCAGTACCTGACTCCAGCCCCCCACATTTTGAAGTAGAGGGGCGTGGCACCCCCACTTTCTAAAATTTGGGAATGAATTTGGGAATGCTGTGACCAGCTGATTAGCAAACCTGTATTGTGGTTTGACATGACAATTGACACCTACATTTAATCCTTATTGTTTTGCCCGACAAGGTGGACTGCTCAAACCTCAGCAATTAATGCTGTTCTCAAAGATTATTGTGTGCTTCTACAGACATTAGAAGAAATTCATGCAGCCACCCATGATGAGTATGGCAAGAAAGCAAATGGTTTGCTGCAGTCACTGGAAAAGTTCAATAATTACACTATTTGGCCTCATGCTCAGCCACCGATTGTTCAGTGCAGCCGAACAAGTATCACTTGTTCTACAAAAGAAAAACATAGCAATTCAAGATGCTCTAGCTGCTGTTGAAACAGCAAAGAATATTTTCAAACATATCTGATCTGAGGAAGAGTTCAATCGATTCTACGAAGAGTGTATTCAATTTTCTGAGAAGGACGGAATTGGACAACCAGTGCTACCTAGGAGTAGGAAACAACCTGCACATTATGACAGTGGAAGTGAACCCTATCAGTTCAATTCAGTGAAGGTCTACTTACAGAAAATTCTACTTTGAAGCCTGTTATTGATGGTCCCACGAACCTCAATCCCGGACCTGTGAAACAAGAACTGGTCCCAGTCTTTGGTTTTGATGGTCCCACGAACCTCAAGCATGACACTGTGAAACAAGAACTGGTCCCAGCCTTTGGTTTTGATGGTGACCTATACCTTAGGTTATAGCTTTGATTACCAGAGTAGACCTCTATGTTTTCCTTTCACTGGACCAACCAATCAATGATGGGATCCTCATAAAGCTTGTAGGAGGATGAGATAACATTCATTGTTTGAAAACTCTATATATTATACAGAGAAAAAAGATTACACAATGATAATGTCATGTGACTTGATCAGATGGTAATCATGTGATCCTTACAGTCATAGATCACATGACCTGTACAAGATGGTGATCATGTAACCCAGACAGCCATAGGTCATGTGATTTGGACCAGATGGTGGTCATGTAATCAAGACCAGCACAGATCACTTGACTTAAACCAGATGCTGGTTATGTTACCCAGTCCAGGTGGTAGTCATGTGACCCAACCATTCGTAAATCATGCAGGTTGGACCAGGTGATGGTCATGTGACCCAGGCTATCATCATGCTTGCAGCATGCGTGCTCAATAGCAGATCTGCTGCCAGAGACAGACTGATTAAAAAAATACTGGTGTGCATTGATGATGCCTGCTCCACCAACATCTGTAAGGACAGTCAACGAAGGTCCTGATATGTGTCTTGCTTGCCTGACAGCTATTTATTAACTATCGGCTTGGCTGCATTTGTGACTGTTTGTGTGGACACTTCCTTTTGATTTGTTAGCAGCCTGTCCCTGGAAAGCATCCTTCCTAGCTTGGATAACTGTGTTTTTGCCACCTTTATACTTGGACCACTAACTACTGGCTTTGTCTAAACAACAGGATGGCAGCCTTACCGAGCTCCCTTGGCTTTCCAGCAAACTTAACCATGCCAGGAGGTTGCCGTCTATACAATCCTCCTGCAAACATAGACATATGGACTTGCTTGTATCAACATCATCTTCTTCATTATAAGTTATCCCCAATAAAGCATTGTGCACATACGCACCTGAATTGTCACAACAGCAAGAGTGCAATAAGTATGTCACTCACTTGCCAAGTAAGTTCACTGTGGTCTCATAGGTATTATCTATCTGAACCTTGAAGATTTGGTTCATGCAGAAGATTAGGATGTTTATGAGCTGGGTGCGTTTCACTTCCACATATTATATATACGTATAGGTAGAATTTGGGGAAGGGGAGGGGAGGAGGGGGGGGGGGGGTGGAAGGTTCTGCCTGGGACTATCTGAAATGAGGGATAGTGGACTACAGTGTCTGCACCTTGGTAGGTGTGCTTTATATGTCACATGGAACTTATCCATGATGAGTCGGCAGTCTGAAGTCTAGGGTAGGGCAAAACTTTCAGTCCATTCTTTAGCTCGATTATGGTATGCGGTATTTATTGTTCTCCTGAAGTTTCCGAGAATTGATGACAATGCTGGGATTTTATGTCTCATGGAATACAAGATAATACACTGAGACAGGAATAGAAGATAATGCACTGAGACAGGGAATAGAAGATCATGCACCAAGACATGGAATAGAAGATCATACTGAGACAAGGAATAGAAGATCATGCATTGAGACAGGAAATAGAAGATCATGTACCAAGACATGGAATAGAAGATCATACTGAGACAAGGAATAGAAGATCATGCATTGAGTCAGGGAATAGAAGATCATGCAGTGAGATATGGAATGGAAGATCGTGCACTGAGACATGGAATAGAAGATCCTGCACTGAGACTTGGAATAGAAGATCATGACTGAGACATGGAATAGAAGATCATGCACTGAGACAGGGAATAGAAGATCATGCACTGAGACATGGAATAGAAGATCATGCAGTGAGACATGGAATGGAAGATCATGCACTGAGACATGGAATGGAAGATCATGCACTGAGACATGGAATAGAAGATCATGCACTAAGACATAGAATAGAAGATCATGCACTGAGACATGGAATAGAATATCCTGCACTGAGACATGGAATAGAAGATCATGCACTGAGACATGGAATAGAAGATCATGCACTGAGACATGGAATAGAAGATCCTGCACTGAGACATAGAATAGAAGATCATGCAGTGAGACAGGGAATGGAAGATCATGCACTGAGACATGGAATAGAAGATCATGCACTGAGAGAGGGAATGGAAGATCCTGCACTGAGACATGGAATAGAAGATCATGCACTGAGACATGGAATAGAAGATCCTGCACTGAGACATGGAATAGAAGAGCATGCGAATGAGACATGGAATAGAAGATCCTGCATTGAGACAGGGAATAGAAGATCATGCACTGAGACATGGAATAGAAGATCCTGCATTGAGACAGGGAATAGAAGATCATGCACTGAGACATGGAATAGAAGATCATGCACTGAGAGAGGGAATGGAAGATCCTGCACTGAGACATGGAATAGAAGATCATGCACTGAGACAGGGAATGGAAGATCCTGCACTGAGACATGGAATAGAAGATCATGACCGAGACATGGAATAGAAGATCCTGCACTGAGACATGGAATAGAAGAGCATGCGAATGAGACATGGAATAGAAGATCCTGCATTGAGACAGGGAATAGAAGATCATGCACTGAGACATGGAATAGAAGATCCTGCACTGAGACAGGGAATAGAAGATCATGCACTGAGACATGGAATAGAAGATCATGCTCTGAAACATGGAATAGAAGATCATACACTGAGACATGGAAAAGAAGATCATGCACTGAGACAGGGAATAGAAAATCATTCACTGACAGGGAATAGAAGATCATGCACTGAGACAGGGAATAGAAATCATGCATTGAGACAGGGAATAGAAATCATGCATTGAGACAGGGAATAGAAGATCATGCACTGAGACAGGGAATAGAAGATCATGCACTGAGACAGGGTAGAAGATCATGCACTGAGACAGGGAATAGAAGATCAATAGAATATCATACACTGAGACAGGGAATAGAAGATCATGCACTGAAACTGGAAATAGAAGATCATTGAGACAGAGAATAGAAGATCATGCACTGAGACATGGAATAGAAGATCATGCAACTGAGACAGGGAATAGAAGATCAATAGAATATCATACACTCAGACAGGGAATATAATAATCATGCACTGAGACATGGAATAGAAGATCATGCACTGAGACAGGAAATAGAAGATCATGCACTGAGATATGAATAAACTGCCAGACTTTTTAAAGTTTGCTGAGATTGCATTTCTGATGTAAAAACAGTTGTCTTGGTTCCTTGTTTAAGTGATCCAAAAACTAGACTAGTATCACAAAACCACGATTCATCGAGTAACGAAGTATTACAGAGCTCACAGAGTTACACACAACACAAATGACTACAGTGATATCACAGACATAAGTTAAAATATCAACCACATACATTGAAATAAGCAAAGAACTACACGTATGACCATAGGCAATCCATGAATAATAGACCAACCAAAATTAATATGCTGCACATCACAAAGTATAATTGCTGTCTCCATATATTCTAGACAAGAAGAACAAATATCACACAAAAAATATGAATGTGTCTATAAAAATTAAATTAATAACTAAGGCATTGACTGCGGGGGGGGGGGGGGGGGGGGGGGAACATACAAATTCACGCTATTATAAAAAGACCACCACACTCCAGGATATTTCACTCAAGCTAGCTTTGGATTCCTTAAACACTTGCATGTCATCTGCAAGCTTCTAGACTCTGTTTCTGCAGAAGAAGTATCTGACCCATTGTGAGAAAGGCAAACCCTCTTCCCACTCTAGGAATATTAATATAATTCTTCATAAGAAGTCTCAGCACAACTTCTCTTTCCAGGTTCGCTTTCTTTGACGCCCAGACCTTACTATAGCTTCTCTCTCACAATAGCCTTATCTAGACCAAGTATATAATCAACCATAGTCTTCTCTCTCTCTCTCTAGACCTCTGCCCTCCTTTTCTGTATAAGGTAAGTTGATCATAATCAACAATAACAAAATGATGTACACGACTATCAATACATCATTACTCCTATTGTTTTCTACCGAATTATATATATATTACACAGAGCCAGGTCAGCTCAGTTCTGAGTCTCTCTTCAGTTCGTTGAGGAGTTAGTTTGTTGAGGGGCTTTCCTTCTTTCTCCCGGTTTGTTGATTACACCTCCTTCTCTCTTTTCATTCGAAGTCTCTTTCTTTTATATATAGGCAGCCGGTTTCTCTTGTTTTGTGCCTAGGATCATTCTCCTGAGAGACTGATCTGACCAATCAGGAGTTGCTTTTTCTAACCAATCAGGGGTCTCTGCCGTTGAAGTGGGATGATCCATAGTTGCGGTTTTGGTTCTGAGTTGGTGGGTGTGTCCTGCCACTTGTGGGTGTGTAGTTTGTAAACGTGGTTGTGTACTGTCCACCTCCCTCTGACATGTTTCCCCTCTAACAGCTTCCTCTCTAACAGCTGTCAGGGCTTTCTCTGACACTCCAACCTCCCTCTGACGTGTTTCTCCTCTAACAGCTTACTCTCTAACAGCTGTCAGGCTTTCTCTGACACCCATACAGGAATTACAAACCATACATCTGGAAAGTAAAACTTGAAAGTCATAGCATGTGCTGTGATTATCTCTCTTCTAGCACAGGTAAGTTTTACTCACGACTGCATTAACATCAACCTACACAATATACATACAATATAATGCTATCACTCATCTTCTGTATAGCCAGCGGTGCATGGTAAAAAATTATGATCCCATTATCACATACAGCAAGTAAGATAGGCATCACAATCATCACATTCCTAATTATCTGGTAGGACAGATTTTGAACTAGCAACAATGTAAGTGTAAGTCATGAACTGATTTCTGGTCATCTGATTCCTCATCATCTGTTCCGGAGTCCTGCCAGTGTGACTGCAACAAGGAATGTAATGCATCATATGTGTATGAGTGGATTCCTTGCATCTTCTCAGCTTACTGTAGCTGGCACTTTGCTTCCTGATGAAGGCTAGAGCATCTAGTCGAAACATCCAGAGAATAAATCTCAAATTGATGTTTGAGGTCATTGTAACATGTATCTCCCTGGTAAGATCACAACTCACCTACTGTTCACAAATATGGCATGTTCACCTAATCAAAAGCATCGAGGCTCTTGAAAAAATACAATGTCGATCAAATAGTTCATATTGAATGTCTCATCGTGTAATTAGACTGACCTCCCTCAATCTTCTCCCTCTTACATTTTGGATTGGATTTCTATACATCCTCTTCTTGGTGAAACTTCTCAAGCAACCTGCAACAATATTGATCTTATGCAGTTTTAACACAAACAAGATTCTTATCTCTTCATCTTCCAATACAAATTTCACAGATCCTCCACAACCCGCCACTAAGTATTTCAGTCGTGTTATCCCTCTATGGAACTCATTAAACTACTATCAACCTCTCCTATTCTATCTCATCAATTAAAAGAAACCTACTTTGCAAGTTGTGGAACATTTTCCTAGATAAATCTATTTTGTTTACGTTCTTATTTTCATTGCCACTACTCTTATGAAACTTCTCTTTCTCTTAATTAGATTATAGGCAACACTAGCTATTGGTGCTTGACCTGCAACCTCCCACACCTTTTCATGTACTCATACTATACCCTACACATGATGGTATGAATTTATTGGACCAAAATGTGGTAAAGGGACGAAACGTGTGAAAGAGTACTGTTGATCTTGTGGGATCCTCAGATGTTGCAAGGGTGATGTCAGCTTCCTATAAGGGTCTGATGTTGGATGACCTTGTCACATGAATGCACATGATGGACGATCAGACAGCAGGAAAGGATAGCCTGCACCTCAGCCAATTGAATGCATATGATGATCGGAGAGCAGAAAATGATAGCCTGCACCTCAACCAATGTTAATGATGAAATCATTAATCTTGTTGAATATGATATGCTCAAGGATCTCGGATGTACAGCTCAATATAAAAATAGGTCTATAGTTACTGATAGAAGCCTTATGACCAGATTCAGGGGGGTAATTTCCATATGAAAGTTGGGGGGGCCAAAAGCAGTATTAAAGCTGCTTACTCTAGGGGAGTCTCTAGGGGAGTCTCTAGATACTCATCCAGGATATTTTGAAAAATAGGAGTAATTAGAACTACAGACTTTGGGATAAATTAGTGTTGAAAATATTTTCATTTTAGTAATCACCCCAACACATAACATAACCAGATGACAAACAGTATACTAGCACTAACATCTAAGAGAGAGAAAGAGACTATCATTCACATCTAAGAAATGGAAAAGTGGCCGAAGATGGATGAACGCCTCTCTACTCTATCCACAAAGTCATTTGTCACTTGCTTGAGGCTCAGTGCCTTCACCAGCTCTTTATGCACTGTGCATGTCATGAGATGATTGAGGCAGTTGTTCGACATTGTTGTACGAAGGTAAGACTTCACCCTTCTTAGCGCTCGTTCAGAGCTTGCATTAGTTGCCGGCATAACCAGAACAACCTTGACCAAAGACATGACCTCTGGTATGAGGGGCCAGATGCTTTTGTTCTTTTTGAGGAAATCAACGACATTTTGCAATGTATCACCACCACCTTCATCTTGACTGAAACTGCGATAGGACTCTGCCATTATAGATAGCTGGATTCTTAAGGTATCAGGGTCAAACTCAGTGTAGAACTCACATAGTTCGTCAACATTTTGTGAGACATCCTCCCCCAATGTTCCTTTCACTAGGACCTTCTCACAGGTTGCATACGTGGTGTAGTCCTTCTGATTAAAACACTCTTCAATGCAGCTAGCTACAGTGTCCACACCCTCAAAATAGATTTGGCGGTAAAAGTTCTCTACATTGGTATGGTGCTCATGTTGAGCATTAACCTCACTATACCTTGATGGCATCTTACGGTGACGTGGAAGTGAAGGCTCTTTTAGTTCCAACTTCACAGCAGCTTGAGTTACTTTTGTCCAATGGAGGCTTGCATCCCTGTCTGATCGTATTCCTCGTAGAGGACAGTGACAGATAGCTTGGCATTCGCTTGAGCATCCACTGCACATAGCTCTGCCCTCTGAAGGCAAGTGCTGAGGTTATCTGAATGTGAAAGTATTACAATGGCAAGCTGAAGACCATAGAAGAATGCATTTTAGTCTCCACTCCAATTATTCTTGCCTTCATTTATGAGTCTTTAATATGGTCTTGTGCCCAGTCCCATAGGATCATGAGAGTGCCATAATTTTTCAGAATAGCACTCAGTGATGGTTAGCAGACATTTTTCATTCAGTTTCTTGATTTGTGCAGCAACCCCATTTTTTGTTCCAGTCATGGTCGAACATCCGTCATAACATTGCCCACAGGCATCTTGAATTTTGAGATGCATGCGTAGCAGCACATCTTTTATGCAAGCAACAATTGTGTCTGCATTGGTCTGAGAAACTGACATCAGACCAATATATTCCTCACGTACTGTCATCTCATTCACCCAACGTATGCAAATCACAAGTTGTTCAATGTTGCTCACATCTGTACTCTCATCAGCCAAGATACTGTAACATCCAAATTCAGCTATGTCAGTTGCTATACCATGGAGCACTTTTAGAGCCATGATTTGTAAGATTTCATTCTGAGCATCTGGACTTATATGCTTGTCGTAAGACTTTTCAATCCAAATCAAAGCACTTTATCATCTTCAGCTCACAGAAGGAGGAGTTGCTTGAAATTTGACTCAGTTATTTCAAAACATCAATTTGGTTTTCTCAGAAACCGCTCCTCAATCCAGCAACTCCTAATCTTTTTGGATTCCATCTATAGTTCACACTACAACCACACTTTTACTGACACCATATATCTAGACTTTAAAAGGCCTTCGAAAAAGTTTCTCACCCTGAGCTGGTTACTAAAACTGTGGTCTTCTGGCATTACTGGTAACCTCTGGATGTGGTTCCAAGCCTACTTGTCAAATAGACAACAATGTGTCTCCACCAATGATCATCAGTCGGGTGTACTTCCAGTTCTCTCTGAGGTTACCCAGGGTAGCATACTCGGACCTATTTTATTATCAATGATCTGCCTTTCTCTGTCTTATCCCCTAAGTTCTTCTTTTTGCTGATGTACCAAAACTTTAAAGGGCATAACTTCTCCCTCCGACATACTCAATCTCCAGAATGACCTAAATGCTATTAGTGTCTGGGTCAAATTCTGGAATATGCCTTTTAATGAAGGGAAGTGTGTACATGTCCGTTTTCTTTCTAACCTGCATCATCCTACCCACCTAGTGTAGTATAAATAACACCATCATTTCTTCTTCTGATCATTATAAGGATCTTTGAGTAATTATGTCCAGTAACCTCACTTGGTCAAGACACTACCAGCACATTATCGCAAAATCCTATAGATCTTTTGGCATGATTAGAAGAACCTTCTGCAACTCCATAACTGCTAAGAGACACTATCTATCACTAGTTCGCTCACATCTATTGTATTGCTGCCCGATCTGGGGACCTCATTTTCTAGTGCTTGAAAAAGTCCCAAAACGAGCATCTAAATACATTCTAAACAACTTCTCTGCAGACTACAAATCACGACTTATTTCTCTTCATATTCTTCCGCTTTATGTATTATTTCAAATTGTGTGACATCCTCATTTTCATTAAAAGTTTGAAACATCCTACACAACACTTCTGTATCACTGCATTCATCTCCTTCTCGAACTTCAACACTAGGTCTTCCTCTCACTACAAGCTTCAACACACTACAGCACCAACTAAATCATCTAGACATTTTTATTTTAATCGTATTCCTCGCCTTTGGAATTCTCTTCCTCCAATCGACCTGAGATCTTCCCCTCAATACCATCAAAATTGTACATAACCGAATTCCTATGGACACACTTCCATCAGAACTTTGATACAGTTGACTCATGTACCTACCACCTACCACTATCAATGCCCTGCAGTAAATGTCTGCATTCCTCTAGCATAACTAACTTTAAGTCAACCATTAAATAAGTACTTGTCAATGTTATTGTTGTTATTGTCACTTAATTTAATAGGCTATCAACAGACCTTGCCGTTATGCCCTTAGTACATTCTTCATATTTTGTACTGTAAAATATTAATGAGTGAATGAAAAAACGCCTTTGCTCTCATTTGAGCTGACAATTTGGAAGAAGATGAGAGTGCTTAGCGATGAAGAAGGCATTTGACTGTGAGTTTGGCTGTGCAGTGAGTAAGCAGCATGAACTGCAAAGGCTGTTTTAGTTTTCTTTTTCATGGGTCGTCTACGAAAAAAAATGTTAATTTTTTCCAGTTACCTAAAAAAATGACTTTTCTCTTCAAACATCAAACCATGGTATATAGACTTCACCCAGTATATAAGTGTCCTTGTAATTTTACTTCAATCTGTTGTTGTTTGTTGCTGATTGGTTTCTGCATGGCATTTTCTCTCTGTGTTATATTATGTTCATGTTCTGTGATTCATTGTGATGGTCATGTGTTGTGCTAGCATGCATATAATGTATTTACACTTCTGAAATGTTATATATAATTCAGATCAAAATATCAAATGTGCTACACACTAGATGTAAAGTAATATGTATTCATTATTATGAAGACACATTCAAAACCCTCATTCCTGTGATAGGGCACTTCGTTTTGTTTCATGAAACCTATTTCACATTATTGCTTATGCTATAGAGTATTCACAGTGCATCTTGTATTTTTCTTTTCCTTGTAATCTATAATGATAAAAAATAACTAAAATATCATGAAGGTAGCTTATATTTTTACTGGATATACAAACATCAAACACCAAGTTCAAATGACATTCACCTCAATGCGGTTTTGTGGTATGTTTCCTATGGCAACAAACACTAACAACAATGTTTGTCATTACAAATGCTATCACGTGGTATGGTTGCTAGGGAGTGTTATGAAGTATTGCTGAGATAGCAAGGCATATCTTCACATAGGTTGTGTTTAATGAAATAAAGTTATCAGTGAAATGTTAAAGGAGCTGGCCTAGGAGGCCCAGGCAGAACCCAGTTGAGTGTACAGATTGAAGCTACTATTCCTACCTCTTGTCTATATAACCGACCTGCGACATCCCTAACTTCCTATCAATAATAGTGATAATAATAATAACAACAATAATAATAATAATAATACTGGAGTGTTTGGAGGGGAGGCATCTTTGTTCCTTCGGGAGTTAGTTGGCCGTCTCAAAGCATAGTGCGACGAACCACGTTCCCATCATTTTCTCCTCCAGAGAATTTCCATTGCGATCCAGCGTGGGAACACTGCAGCGGTGTTAGGCACTGGTCGGTATACTAGTGATGACTATTCTTACTTAAATTAGCTAGCTAGGTTCTTTATTGGTAGTTATATATAGGGCGATATCTATATATATGTATAATATATATATAATAATAATAATAATAGTAATAAAAATAATAGTAATAATAATAATAATTTAATAATAATAATAATAATAATAATAATAATAATAATAATAATAATAATAATAATAATAATAATAATAATAATAATAATAATAATAATAATAATAATAATAATAATAATAATAATAATAATAATAATAATAATAATAATAATAATAATAATAATAGTAATAATAATAATAGTAATAATAATAATATAGTAATAATTAATAATAATAATAGTAATAGTAATAATAATAATAATAATAATAATAATAATAATAATAATAATAATAATAATAATAATAATAATAATAATAATAATAATAATAATAATAATAATAATAATAATAATAATAATAATAATAATAATAATAATAATAATAATAATAATAATAATAATAATAATAATAATAATAATAATAATAATAATAATAATAATAATAATAATAATAATAATAATAATAATAATAATAATAATAATAATAATAATAATAATAATAATAATAATAATAATAATAATAATAATAATAATAATAATAATAATAATAATAATAATAATAACATCTCGAGTGCACGACTACTTTAATTATTATAGTTATTATTTATTGTAAATTAATAACCAGCATGTGAATGAACTCAGGTGTTAATGAACTCAGTATATTTATATAATAATAATAATAATAATAATAATAATAATAATAATAATAATAATAGTAGTAGTAGTAGTAGTAGTAGTAGTAGTAGTAGTAGTAGTAGTAGTAGTAGTAGTAGTAGTAGTAGTAGTAGTAGTAGTAGTAGTAGTAGTAGTAGTAGTAATAATAATAATAATAATAATAATAATAATAATAATAATAATAATAATAATAATAATAATAATAATAATAATAATAATAATAATAATAATAATAATAATAATAATAATAATAATAATAATAATAATAATAATAATAATAATAATAATAATAATAATAATAATAATAATAATAATAATAATAATAATATAATAATAATAATAATAATAATAATAATAATAATAATAATAATAATAATAATAATAATAATAATAATAATAATAATAATAATAATAATAATAATAATAATAATAATAATAATAATAATAATAATAATAATAATAATAATAATAATAATAATAATCATCATCATCGTCCGACTGGAGAGAAGAACTTCCTTCACTACCTCCTGCAGAGGCTTTCTGTTGTGGTGCAGACAACAGAGAGGTAATGCAGTTTCGGTTGCGGGGACCACAGATAACTTGGATTCAGACTCTGATGACATTTTCTTTTATTAAAATAATAATAATAATAATAATGATGATGATGAGGATGATGATGATGATGATGATGATGAATGATGATGATGATGATGATGATGATGATGATGATGATGATGATGATGATGATGATGATGATGATGATGATGATGATGATGATGATGATGATGATGATGATGATGATGATGATGATGATGATGATGATGATGATGATGATGATGATGATGATGATGATGATGATGATGATGATGATGATGATGATGATGATGGATAATATTAATAATAATAATAATAATAATAATAATAATAATAATAATAATAATAATAATAATAATAATAATAATAATAATAATAATAATAATAATAATAATAATAATAATAATAATAATAATAATAATAATAATAATAATAATAATAATAATAATAATAATAATAATAATAATAATAATAATAATAATAATAATATAATAATAATAATAATAATAATAATAATAATAATAATAATAATAATAATAATAATAATAATAATAATAATAATAATAATAATAATAATAATAATAATAATAATAATAATAATAATAATAATAATAATAATAATAATAATAATAATAACATCATAATAATAATAATGAAGATGATAATAATAATGACGATAATATTATAATAATTATATATATAATAATGATGACAATGATGATGATGATATGTCTTAGCTGCAAGAGGAGCGAAGGACGTTTCACTGTCATACCACCATGAATGACATCCTCTTCCGGGCATTGTCATTTGCAGGTGCTCCTTCCAGGATGGAACCGTCGGGTCTCTTTCGTTCTGATGGAAAAAGGCCTGATGGGGTAACCATGGTGTGTGGGATGCAACCTGTCCAGATACATTTTCCCAGTCATATCAGATGTAGCAGTGAGTAGTGCTGGAGCTGTGGCTGCTATGGCTGATGAGGAGAAAAGTGGCCAAGTATGCCAGCCTAGATCCTTGCCACTTTTTTGTACCTGTGGCCATCAATCATTGGGGGTCATCGGGAACAGGTTGATGGCTTTCCTAAAGGAGCTCAGCCTCACGATAAGGCAAAGAACTGGGGAGGTGCATGCATGTGCTCACCTCCTTCAGCGTCTCTCAGTTGCTTGTCCAGCGGGGTAATGCCTTGTCTGTTTTCGGGTCATTCGGAGGTTGGCTTTTTAGTTATTTATTTATGTTGATTAGTTAATCTTTTTGGTATTTTTGTTAATTGATTATTATAAAAATTGTAACTGCATTCTTTATTCCTCATTGTTTTATTTGTTTGTTATTGCCTTCATTATTTATTTTTAACATTTAAACAGTAGCAGAGTACAAATTTTGTATGTATATAATACTGATAAAATATTAAACAGCTAGTTAAAATAATAGTAATAATAATAATGATGATGATAATAATAATAGTAATAATAATTTTAAAAAGGCGTGCTTGATATTGAAACATCAACAAGGAATGATTAATTACTGAAGAACAATTATGGTGGTCATGGCTTCAAGTTCTGGCTCTTGAGAGTGGTCAGGCAAGTCCATTCCACAATCACAATTCAACCACTAACACTTTGGTGCTAGGCTGATGTGCAATGCCTCCTCCAATAGCAATTATTACTATTACTATTTGTCAGTATTACTATTTGTCAGTCATAAACATATCGTGCTGATAGACATGCAACATTTCCATTGAATGCTGGACATTAACACCAAATGGAAACATCCTTGAAAAAGAAAGATTGTACCATTTCTTCAAACTCTGGCAGCTTGTATATATATATACTCTTGATAGCCTTCTTCTCGTCTTGTCGTAAGGAAATGGTTCTGCCAATGCATCTTGGATAAAGTGGAAACTTTCAGGACTATGTGTCTGTGCTATTGACTTCGAACTTTGTGTAGTTGTTTATAGTTAGCATGTGTGTAGCTTGTGGTTAGTAGTTGTGGTCAGGCTTAACAGTAGCCTGCAGGATTTTGCATAAAACTTGCACAAACCTGCTAGATCCTGCTGCTGCATTAATACTTCACCCTTAGGTGTGTGTGTGTTTGTGTTTGTGCAGGATTCTGCTAGAACATTGTTGTGTGTTGCTGTGTCTATAAAAAGTCACTTACCTTATATATATATACAAGCTACTGGCTGTTCTGTTCTCTGCATATATATCTCTTAGTTTGGCTAAGTTTGTTCAACTGAGTTGTGTTCCGTCTTCATTGCTAATAATACATTCATAGCGCTACCTTTGAAACCTCGGCGACAATCCATCACACCATCACACCGTTGCATAAGCTACGAACAACACAGTCTGATCCTCCATACTGCTATTGAACATCAATGCATTTTAAATACACCTCATTAGAACTCGTATTAAACAGTGCAGCATCTGTCTCTGAACAAAACTGCTCACAGTCTTGTATGCACTGCCATACTGTCAGTGTAGGATGGACAGTGCCAACAGTGGAGACAAGAATCCAAAGACCCTTGACTGCATGGATAAACTCAGTTTATTCAACTGTGAATCTGATTATGACACCGCCACTGACGTTCTGAAGACTGTCAATATGGCACAGCTCCTTGATCAAGCTTTGAGCAGCATCAATTATACTACTAACTTTTATTGAGTAGGAGTCTCTTTCAGAATCATACAAATTCAGTTCTGTTATCCATAGATTTGGTTGAGGTTTTGGGGGTATATACTTTTCCACATTAATAGCTGGAGTTTCCACATAGTCAAATTATGAAGCTCTTTCTTTTCACATTTTCCCAAGCATGAGCTTCCTTACACACACTGGATCATGTCGACATTGTGGATTTCAAAGATCCTGCAATACGAAATGTAAATAACAATAATTTGCACTCTAAAACTTACTTTGTGACTAACAATTGGAGGTGGTGGTACTTCAGCGAAATCTGAAAAAAAGCAAGTTATTTGGTGTGCAATGACAGACCTATAGCACCAATATCTGCATATTGCTGCTGAGTATTTGCGATAAAAGTTACATTTGAAGGAAAACCTACTTTGCCAACTGTATAGTGTATAATTGAGTGTAGGTCTAGCATTTTAAAACATGAATGTGGCTTATAATTCTCACACTCGGCTCAGTAGGAGATAGGAACTCCAATCTCTGCTGCTCTAGTTGTGGCTTTGCACTGGAAAGCAACGACATTAACAAGCTATCACATATTTTGTATTTCTTTCATTTGTACTAGAGCTGTACCTATACATATATAATTATACTAAGTTGAGTTTGTGTACATTGTAGGTTGATCAACTCAGGTTTATCAACATGCATGCAGGTTTATTAACATGCATGCAGAGATGGAGTTGATATACTATTGACTGCAGTAGCTTCAAGGGTGGCAAAAGTGAAGGAGTGATGATGTCAAGCTTTCATATGAGGTTGAAGAATCATGAATGATAGTTATCGACTCATAACCATCACAATTCAAGGTAGAAGATGAAGTTGTATATTGAGAAGAGGCCTGAGACAAATTGGGATCAAATTATTCTTTCAGTAGACAAAGGTTGACGGGCAAGATAGGATACACTTTGAATGATTTTCAGGAGGCAGTTCCTATTTTCCTCTTTCTGACTCTTAAGCTGCTCCTTCAGCTGCTCATCAATATGACAAGGTTGAGTTAACATAGCAACTGCATGCTTGTGACATAGCGAGCTTTCGTGCTTATGGAAACCCTTGTTTTTACACAGAGCATTTTTCCAATTTCTGAACCCATCAGACAAGAAGGAGGTTTCAGACCTTGTATCCAGCTTAAGCAGTCCCTTCAATTGGCTGTGCCACAAGTGTGGCAAATAATAGTGTCTGAAATTGGAAGCCATGAAAATTGCGAGTACCAGGCTGGTTGGAATGCTCATTGATGACCCATCTTGCTTTTAGGGTATTTGATGTTGATTGGCACTTGAGGAAGGGTATCCAGACAGAGGGTATCCAGACAGAGTCAGGGATATTCTACTGGCTTCTTGTTGCTGCTCCTGAGAGATATCAAAAGTACTTGTAGCTTGAGTCAAAGTCTAATTTTGCAAAAACAACTACAACAACAGGGTCTGTCAATATATGATTGTTTAATAAGGATTCACTGACATCAGAGGCTGAGATGCCACATAAAAATTGAGAGGCTTAATGTTGTTATCATGTGATGGATTATGACAGACGTACCTGTTCAGATTCTTCTGGGTTTTCTTCAACCTGTACATCTTGGCTATCAGATCCTTAGGCTTGATCATCAGCCTTTTCCTCAGACTCCCTTTGTCTCTTAGTTGGACTTTGTGACAAAAACTTAACAAGGAGGCTTGTCTTTTAGGCATGATTCACTCTGCAGCAGCACTAGCTAATTTCTCAATATATGGCCTGCTACACTGTTTCACCTCTTATATTGCTTAGTATTCCGAATAATGATTAACAGCACATTAGGTTTATAGCAGAACTCAACATAAGGCAGTGGAGAGCTTACTTATATAGGCGCTCCACTGCTGTCATGGCAAAATCAAAATGAACCAATTCAATACATGAACTAAAAATGATCCTAACAGCTAAAATGATCCTCACACCTGTAAGTGTTAGTTCCATGGTATGGTCTGAGGCTTGTTTGGTGGTTGAGTTGTCAGGCTGTTATTCCTGACATACACTAACTGGTCACATGTATTGAACCGATTAGGGAACAAAGTTGTTTTTTTAACCAATATTGTGGTGTTGTTCTATGGTGTTGTTCTATCTAGCATATTTCACACCAATTACAATTATGAATGTGCTATAACTTGTTAGTCAACACCTTCAACAGCTTGCGAAAACTCCTTTAGAAAACTTGTTTTGGCCAAAAGTTGGGGGGGGCCATGGCCCCCCCAGCCCCCCCAGAAATTACCCCCCTGTGTTTGCTTCCCATATTGTTAGGGATCTCTCCCAGAAGTTCTACCTAATATCAAGTTGGCCAAGGTAAAGTAATAGAATATCCTTAGAATATTGAGGTGAAGATACTCGCTGCTGGACGGCATGATGACCTGTGGCTGGCTCCTTTAATTTCAATTTAAAAAGGCAGCCAGTCAGCTCAGCAATGACTAATTTCCATGTGCGTGATGACAGTGCAGGATGTGGTGGTACAAATTGGTCATGCATGCATAAACCTAACAGGGGTTTGGTTGTGTGATCTTGGCTATAGTCCTAGTTCTCTCCACATACTGCCGAGTCCTCTGTGTTCTTGGGGTTCCCATGGCATCATGGGATCCTCAACAGAGATAAATCCCCCCAAAATATTGTTGTTTAGGCTATTGTTGTCTTGAGTGTGTAGCGCATGTATGGAACTCGATACAGTGTACTTGGCATACTGTCTAATTACATCATGTGTTGGTTATGTAGGTGGGTATTGAGACAATTGTCTGTTCTACTTCTGTGGCTATTTCTAGTACTTCCAAATATGTAACTTTTGGTGGGCTCTATATAGAATAGATTGTACCTTAACAAGCTGCATTGATTGTGAATTAAAGATAATCACATTTCCTTGTCTTTGTTGTTGCTTTATAACCTTGTGGTGGGTGGGGATTCTACAGTGCTAATTAACCAGGTGAGCTAAACTAATTAACGCCCAAAGGTCACCTCTTCCTGGAGTTTTTAAAAAGTCATATCACGGAGCTACAATATTTAACCTGTAGATACAAAACTGCACTTCTCGAATTACCATTTCCATTTTTGCACATATTCATTTGTGTATGTAGTATGCTGGTCTAATCCACACGCACAAATATTATTTCAGCTACTACATTCTCAGGAGGTTTCAGACCTTGTATCCAGCTTAAGCAGTCCCTTCAAATTGGCTGTGCCACAAGTGTGGCAAATAATAGTGTCTGAAATTGGAAGATAATGCAGCCTGAAAATTGCGAGTACCAGGCTGGTTGGAATGCTCGTTGATGACCCATCTTGCTTTTAGGGTATTTGATGTTGATTGGCTGGTAGGGAACTTGAGGAAGGGTATCCAGAGTCAGGGATATTCTACTGGCTTCTTGTTGATGCTCCTGAGAGATATCAAAAGTACTTGTAGCTTGAGTCAAAGTCTAATTTTGCAAAAACAACTACAACAACTAGGTCTGTCAATATATGATTGTTTAATAAGGGTTCACTGACATCAAAGGCTGAGATGCCACATAAAAATTGAGAGGCTTAATGTTGTTATCATGTGATGGATTATGACAGACGCACCTGTTCAGATTCTTCTGGGTTTTCTTCAACCTGTACATCTTGGCTATCAGATCCTTGGGCTTGATCATCAGCCTTCTCCTCAGACTCCCTTTGTCTCTTAGTTGGACTTTGACAAAAACTTAACAAGGAGGCTTGTCTTTTAGGCATGATTCACTCTGCAGCAGCACTAGCAATATATGGCCTGCTACACTGTTAGGGTTCACTCTTATATTGCTTAGTATTCTGAATAATGATTAACAGCACATTAGGTTTATAGCAGAACTCAACATAAGGCAGTGGAGAGCTTACTTATATAGGCACTCCACTGCTGTCATGGCAAAATCAAAATGAACCAATGAAATACATGAACTATATAAATGTCAAAATGATCCTAACAGCTAAAATGATCCTCACACCTAAAGTGTTAGTTCATGGTATGGTCTGAGGCTTTTTGGTGGTTGAGTTGTCAGGCTGTTATTCCTGACATACACTAACTGGTCACATGTATTGAACCGATTAGGGAACAAAGTTGTTGTTTTTACCAATATTATGGTGTTGTTCTATGGTGCTGTTCTATCTAGCATATTTCACACCAATTACAATTATGAATGTGCTATAACTTGTTAGTCAACACCTTCAACAGCTTGCGAAAACTCCCTTAGAAAATTTGTTTGGGCCAAAAGTTGATAGAAGCCTTATGACCAGATGATTTGAAGATTGGAGTGATGTAGTGTGTTTTCCATTCTGTGGGGATATTTTTTGAGTAAGGCACTTGGTGATTAGGTGATGAAGAGGACTAGAGATGGCGGTGGAACAAAGATAGGACCAATTGCTTTAAGGTAAGTGAGCCTGACACTTTGCTGAGCGATAGCAGAGCTTCATGGATCTACACTGGTCTGGCCAAGGTAGGATGAGATACCATCACCTTCTTCATCATTGTTTCCTCCCTCAGAGAGTTAAAAATTATCGTCCAGAACCCGAGAAAGCACAATCCTCCAAGGTTAGACGACCAGACATCTTGTTCATGGTGAAAAAGCTGCTCGAATTCTGAACGTGCTGCGTTTTTTCAATATTTTCCTCTTAGTTACCGAATGTCTATCAGCCTTTTATTTGGTAAGCAAGTAACAAGAATGTAGCCTTTATGGGATATTTTTAACCCTACGTACGATCGAATTTTTAAATCTATTTATTAATAGCTTTTGGCGTATACGCTTCCAGTGAAAGAGGGAGGGACAGTTGCATTTTTGACCCACATGTATTTTTATCCTTGTGGTTATAATAATAATAAATAATAATAACAATGATTTTACAGTACAGTCAATTGTGATGCATTAATGATTGAGTTAGGAAAGATTCTGAAGGAATGCAAGTAAGTTCTACAGGCACCCAAGATTAATTTATTAGTAAATTATTTGAAGTTGGGAGGATTTGGAGTTGACATACAGCTGCTGCATGGACATGAGAAGTGGAAAGTACATGTACTTTTTGCATCAAAGTTTGAGATGAAGTTTGCCCATAAGAATACATTGAGGTTTTTCTTGATACTGTACAAGGAATGATAGGTGGAAGGGCACTCCAGAGACGAGGAAGTCTGTTGAAGTACCAATGTCTGGACTAGTTCGTGAGTGATCTTGCATGGCATAGCTTTGATGAGCTGGAAGATCTGGTTGAGCTCTTCAGGAAGGAAACATAGTTTTTTATATTAAAGTTTGGTGTGGTGTTCTTGATTGATTTGATAAAAAACAGGATGTCCTGGAGTTCAAATACCATCATTAGGAGGAGAATGTGAAGATGTATTAGGCGAGATTTATAATCTCCATCTGGGTATCCAAGAATAAATCGTGTCGCTCTCCTTTGAATTGTCTCTAATAAGATGATAATAATTATGCTTTGTCTTTTGTGGATGCCAAATTTGAGAGCAGTACATGATCTGTGACCTAACCAAGGTTAAATATAGTTGTTTCAGAGTAGAGGCAGAGTTACCAGTACTGAAGGTACGTTTGAATAGGCCTAGATGCTTATAGGTAATGTGGTGGTAATGAATTTCCCATGAGAGATCACTAGATAATATTACTCCTAGGTCTCTATGGAAGGGTTTGGATATGATCTCCTGATCATTGGATTTGGTACTTTGAGTTAGACTTGCTATATGCAGCAGTTGAGAAGTGAACATGGACACATTTTTCCTTGTTGAGTTTGAGATTCCATTTGGAACACCAATCACTTATTAAGGAGTTCAAGTCTTCTTGTACAAGGTCACGATCTGCAGAGCAATGGACTGGTTTAAAACATTTGGTGTCATCAGCAAATGTAAGGGTTGTGGAGAATTTGATGCATTGGGGCAGATCATTGATGTAAATGAGAAAGAGTAGTGGCCCCAGGATGCTGCCCTGGGGCACTCTGGATAGCACTGACAGATTGCCAGATAAAACATTGTTGATGGATACACAATGGGTCCTAGATGTTAGGTATGATCTTAGCCACTTCCGTATGTCTCCTGTGATACCAATGGTGTATAGCTTAAAAAGAAGCCCACCATGGGGTATACTGTCAAAGGCCTTTGAGAAGTCGAGGTAAATGTCATCAATGCTGTATTATTTGGGCTGATGTTTGAGTAAACTATATTGATGATAATTAGAAGTTGTTGGAGAGTAGATCGGTTTTTCAGGAATCCAAACTGGGCAGTGGAGATAGATGTGGTGACAAAGTGACGATTTTGTCGTAGACCAGATGCTCAAGAACTTTTGAGATGCAGCAGAGAAGGGATATAGGTCTATAGTTCTCGACCAGTGATTTGTCTCCTGCTTTGTGTATTGGAACTATCTGATGCATACGCCATTCCAGAGGAATTTGGTGGTAATACAAACTCAGGCAGAATAGATGATGAATTGGTAGGTATAGAGCTGCAGCACAAATTTTCAATACACGTGGGCCTATGCCATCAATTCCTTTACTTTTGTTTTGGTCAAGTGAGCAAAGAGAATTATATACTTCCGTTTCTGTGATGGAGATGTTGGAAAGCGTTTCATTAGGAGCTGTCATGTAATCTGTTGGAGGAAGAGTATAACTCCTTGTAAAGACTGAATTAAAGTAATTGTTCAATATAGTGACTTTGTCATGGTCTGAGGCAGCTGTTGTTGAACCCATATGAAGCTCTCTGGTATCTGGCATGATGATGTAATACTGTTTAAATTCTTGCAGAGTTTTTTTGCACAGTGCTCTTTCACAAGAGTAGATTCTAATATTCTTTTCGTCTCAGACATCATGGTCTGAAGATTTTCAGTAATGAATATGAGCTTTCTATGGTTACGGGCAGACGGAAATTTCTTCCTTACTCAATGAGTACGGTTAAGTGCATACTTAACTTCAGGAGTGAACCATTTTGGTCGTTGATGTGTTTTTAACGTGACTTTAGGGATAAATAGGGACACAGCCTTGATGATAGTTGATCTAAATGACAGCCAATCAGATTCAACATCTTGGAGAGAAAAAATATTATCAAAATTGAAGTCTAGCAGGTAGTTGTTGATGCCGTCAAAATCAGCTTTAGAATAGTTGTACACTTGGATATTTCAAGTAGAGACAGCGTCTCGAGAACGAGACAAAAGAGAGTAGGAGACTAGATGAGTCAGAGGAGATGCATAGATCATGAGTAGGGGTGACTGTAGGAGTAGTAATTAGATCGACATTGTTGGTTAGCACTAGGTCCAGGATATTACCTTTTGCATGAGATATCATTTGAGTAAAGTGGTAATCAAAAATCAAATCGCAGAACAGGGAAGGATATGTGGATGGGGAGGTAAGAGATTCCCAGTTGATATCTGGAAAATTGAGGTCACCCATAATTACTAGATTCTTTTGAGCAGAAATTGTCTGTAAATAGGAAAATAGAGTAGTGTAGTATTCATGAGATGAGTTTGGAGGTGATAAACGAGTACTATATAAGTAGATGTGAGGTCCTGAGTTTATCTCAATAGTAACGATTTCTAGTTCAGGAGGGACTGAATGTTGTTTAACTAGAATCCAAGATTCAGTAGCGATCAATACTCCTCCCCCTCATGACTGTCTGTCTTTTCGGTAAATGTTAAAATTGGTTGGCAAGATTTCTTTATCAAATACAGAGTTAGATAACCAGGTTTCCATAATTGCAATTATATTATAGTGAGATGAGTAGACAAAAGATTGAAATGCTGTTAACTTGTTGACTAAACTGCAAGAATTCCAAAGGCATATACTAGAAACTTGTCCTAGTCAATTTGAACTGGTGATGGGAGTAAACTGGGTGAGTTGTGGGGCAGGGTTGAGGGGTTTTGAAGCTACATGGTTAGGATCGGGGATGTCGTTCGATGAGGGGATAATCAGGTAAGGAGGTGTTGTCATTTTCCATGTGAACACCGACACCTGAGACAACCTGGTTAACTGAAAGGGCTTGGCCTTCAGAGAGGATCTTGCTATCAGTCAATTGTACACTTTCGTGTGATATGAACTGATGAGAGGAGAAGGGTTGAAATGAGGCTGGTTTGGCACTTGAGAAAGTGGGGGCTAGGGATTGTTCAATTGATCCATGCTGATTTTCTTCAGGTTCAAACTTTTCATTTACAACTTTCTCATGTAATATGTTTTTCACAAAGATTTCTTGATTACGAATCTTAATTACCTTTGTATCTACTCCTGAAGTGATCAATGTCCATCTTTCTCTTAAGAACAAAGCCTCCGTCATTCTTTCTTCAAGGCTGAGGTCTCTCCTCAGTTTCACTGGATGAGTAAGTTTACTGCTCAATGCTATCAGGTTGTAAACATCCACAGTATTGATCATTTTTACAAGGATAGGACGAGGTTTCCTCCCTTTTGTGAACTTCCCGAGGCGATGACAATCTCTGATTGAGTATCTGTTGATGGATTCTATCACTGAAGATAGAGTAGACATCACACTGTTAAAGTCTGTGTTAAACCTTTCCAGTCTTGGAGTATTTGTCGAACACTCTTTAATTCCAAACAGGACAAGATTAAACTTTTTATCAGACTCACGGGTGGCAGGTAGCCTTGTACGCTTCACTAATGGCTCATAGTTAGCATGTTGAAGTTCTGGAAAGCCAGATGAGTCCCCACAGACTACTGAGGCATAGTTGCTGGAGCCTCTGAAGACATGGCTAGTACTCATTTTAGCCAGCTCTTCTCTGACTTTACGCATGTCACAGCTAAGTTTGGCAACCACACATCCCTTAAAGAACTTAACTCCAACTCCTGCTTTTCTAACCTGCACTGAGGACAGTAAAAGGGACAATCAGACTTGCATACAGCAATGAAAGCTTCTCTGGACAGGCCAGCACACCCTCTGTGCAACCACGTGGCACAGATATTGGCCTTTTTTCTTTCCTGTTGCATCTGCAATCTTCTCATCACAGATAGGACATATATAAACTTCACTTTTGTTAGGTTTTCCTCTGCTTTTTGACGCCATTATGTCGGTACAAGAAAACTCACAACTTCATGTATATCGAAGTTTGCAACAAGACTGCACAGGCACGAGTTCAACTGGCTTAGTCTAGCTAAGAAAAGAAGAAAGAAAAACCGTGGCTAACAAAAAGCTAGAAACAGAATAAGAACTTGGACAGCGATTGGCAACTGGACCATTTACTCTAATGATGCCCACCTTGCTCAAAGGCATAACTCTGCACGAGATTCATAAAATCCCCACCCTGGATAATTCCTAAATCGCTTCCCTCGTGGTGTCCTCCAGGCTCATTTTTTAAAATTGTTGTTGTTGTTATTATTATCATTTTTAATTTTTATTAAACTTGTTTATATTTTGGTGTTTATTTCGTTTCTTTTATTATTATTAGCTATTATTATTATTATCCTTATTATTTTCCACATCTGGTTCACATGCTAGACATGTGTGCCAGGGTGTGGTTTATATCACATGGTGAATAGGTATACAATAAGCTGATGCAAGTCATAGCATCTCATTATTCCTGATGAAGGCTAGAGCACGTTGAGAGAGTGAAAATTCAAGTTAATTATTGAGAAGGTCATTGTAATTTCATTATGTCAACTGAGAATATAAAAAAATGGCCAAATGAAACTTTTGGGGAATATCAAGTTTTCTCTGACAATCTATTGCCAATTGACACAACCAAATAACTGCCTCTCTTCTCTAACATAATTCATGATGACTGTATTGCTTCTCTGATGTATAACATCTGGAAGAATAAATGTCAGTGGAAATGTGAAGAGAGTCAAATATAAGTGAACAATTATTGACTTCACATATCTAGTATTGCATATTGAAAGTATTATTAGCTGAATTTCATTCAATTTGAATTGTTTTTGTTTCGTTATTCTGACTATATAAAAAGATCGCTTATTTAGAACACATACACCTTGTGCAGCATGAATAGCAATCCATGATTAAGTGGCAAGACCAAACATGTCTTAAAGTTTACTAGGCTATTTTGTCTCCTGGGGGGACAGTGGGACAATATTTCCTGGGATATTTTGTGTCCAGGAAAAACAGTCAGGGAGGGGAAAGAAATATTTTGGTGGAAGGGAATACTCCCAGACCAGTACATACAAACATATATGGAAACACCATATGCAGCAGTGCCTAGTTTTCATTCCAATTCCCCACTTAGAGCTAACTTCACTCGCCAAATAATCAAAACAAAAATAGCAAAGATCGACAGAAAGAATAGAATTAGTCTGGATATTGACTAGGAGGGCATTGTGGAAAGACCATACATGCTCACAATTGAAGTAGAATAAAAAGGACTGCCACACTCCTGGACATTTCAGTCAAGCTCGGGATTCCTTTAGCAGTGGGACACAGCTGTAGGCTTCTAGACTCTTCTTTCACAGGTCACAGGTCTGGTGTATACAGCAGTAAACGTACACCTGAGCCTGAATCATGAAAGCTATCGTGTGTGCTGTGATTGCCTCACTTCTTGCACTGGTTAGTTCTACTTGCAGCTATATTAACACATGCACACACGCACAATGTATACATGTACGATCTGAAGAGCCAGAGCTGTATAATTCAAATTACAATTTGAACACAACATGCAGCAAGCAGTATCGGCAGTATCAGCTTCACTGTCTTCATCTCGTGAACTCAAGTGCCTCACCACCCACTGTCCAGGAGAGATCTTGGACCAGAAGCAACGCAAGTGTGGGTCACCATCGGATACTTCATTATCTGATCCCTCGTCATCTAATTCAGCATCGTCAGATTTCTCACTATCGTATTACAATGTTGTAGAAAACAATGGGCCATCCAAATTACATGATGTAGTTTTTTACCGTGGTCGTAAAAGGGGTCATAGCCATGGCCGTTCCATGCGAAGACGTACCAGAAGTCGTTCTCGACGTCGTTCTAGAAGTCGCACCGGAAGTCGCTCCCGAAGTCGTTCCTCACGAAGTCGCACGCGAAGTCGCACCCAAAGTCGTTCCCGAAGTCGTTCCCGAAGACGCTCCAGAAGTCGTTCCCGAAGTCGCTCCAGAAGTCGTTCCCGAAGTCGCTCCAGAAGTCGTTCCCGAAGTGATTCTCGAAGTCGTTCCTCACGACGAAGTTCCCGAAGTCGTTCCTCACAACGAAGTTCCCGAAGTCGTTCCACATCCACATCCAATCCCACACCAGGAACACCAACTCCCTTGCCACCTCGCCCGTGTCCACCTAGAAGGTGTCCTTTTTTTTATTCCTTCAACTTTCAAAGGTGTCGATGTGAACGTAAATGTGGCATCACCTTCCGGAAGAATTGTCCTCAAGGACAGATATTCAACTATAAAACGTGTGGGTGTATTTGCCCCCATAAGGTACGTACACTTGAGCTCAAATTACAGCTGTCAGTACCATAAAGTATTACGGTGTACTCTTCCACAATATTTTAATAAAACTGCATGTCTGTGTGAATGTCCCAAGGTATACAAATGTCCTGGAGAACAAGTCTTCAACCGCAACACTTGCAAATGTGAATGCCCTGCTAATGCTCCAGTCTGCTCCAACCTGCAGATTTTTGACAAGATTAACTGCAAATGCACTGCAGAGTCAACTCAGATGTCCACCGAGACAATCCTTTAACCAAGACATTTGTGGATGCCAATGCCGAGAAGTGCTCCAGTGTCCTGCACCACAGAAGTTCAATGCAAACACATGTCAATGCAAATGCCCCAGGCCGACACCTGTATGTACCGAGCCTCTAGTCTTTGATTATCATAGCTGCAGCTGTGCCTGCCCCAAGAGTCTGAGTTGTCCTGAAAATCAATATTTAAATCCTGAATCCTGCCAGTGTGACTGCAACAAGAAATGCAATGCATCGTATGTGCTGGATAATGACAAATGTGAGTGTGTCTGCAGCAGGAACTGTCCAGCCGGTTATAGGCTCACATCTTCTTGTGAGTGTAGCCCTTCAACGTGCAGCAATGCAATAAGTGTTGATGAATGCAACAAGGCCAAATGTGACCTCTACCCCAACAACAACACCAGCATAAGCTGCATGTAAGTCTTCTTCTATTTGTTTATTTTTCAGAATCTTTCTGCATAAACATTTGGCGGGCACGGATACCACCCTCAATCTAGTTATGTATGTGCTAGACAAAGGAAAGTCCATACCAATATAGCAATCAAGTTGTATATAGCCATGTAGATGACTAATACCTTCCACACTCCAGTCAACACAGAAAATGATCACTTACTCATAGCCAAATCAATTGGGTGACAAGCAGATATTTAAGGTTGTTATACCCCAAATAGATATAACCTTTATAGTCTTGTAATTTTAACAGCTACAACCAAGGGAGATGTGAGTGTCCATGCTGCGTGTCTGAAGATCCTCGCTACCATGCCAGGTGTCTGGTTGCCAGCGCTTACGACATGAACTACTGTGATCGCTCCGTCTGCCAGTGGAGGTGCTGAGCACATTGCTGGTCATCGTGTCAAAAACAACTTTATTGAACAAATGACTGATTGGCTCCAATACATAATATTATATAACTTATTATATTATGTAATATGTGTGTATATATAGTGAAGACATTAGAAAACCTTCGAAACAGATTAACAGCAGATATATAATTGCAACAGAGTTGAGGCCAGTTTTCTTGAAATATTAGGATTACTCTATATAGTGCAGTGAGAAATGTGGTGCTTCATTCCCTGAGGCAATATTCCCTGGCTAAAGGATTCAATTTTTGGTTCCTTGTTTCATAGCTTCAATACACAGTTCACATTGTTGTCCTTGCAAATGGGGTTGTAATAGCATGTGTCATAACTCTTAAAATACTAACTCCCCGACTACTCCTTAGTGATATATACATGTGACTATTAAATTTTTTTTATTACTAGCTATATAGACAGAACAACAATATTGAGCTGTCTAGCAGCACAGTCTCAATGATAGGAGGGCAGTAGATTTGTCTGTGAGATTCTTGTGAACATGAAGTTGTTCAGCCATTTTTGTGACATAGTGGGACGCAAATATAATTCCACTCGACACATTGCACAAAGTGATCACTCTCCTGTGTTATTTATTGCTGGCATAAATAGCACGAAAATGCGCATCAGGCTGGCCAGCCAGCCAGAGCCACAACTGCATGCTAACCAAATATTATATCTCATGACACAGGTTCATCATTGTCCTCATAATCAAGATAACATGAACAAACATACCTTAAGCAAGTTTTACCAGATATGTAAAACACGAGCTCAAAACTGATTATATCATAAAAAGGTCCAACATAAACCCCCTAAGGCATTACTGTAGTAAGCTTGGCCAGTCTTAGTTGCCCAGTTCTCTGTTTCCCATGCATACAGCAATTACAAACTCCACTACGTTGTATTTGACACAAAAATACACTATATGCTGTGAGGTTCCACTTCTGTACTGCTAAGTTCTATCATATTTACAACACATGGCACTGCACTTGGACTCTAAAGCAAATCACTTTCTTGGTCCAGTAGAATTATTCCCATTTGATTAATTACATCACTTATTACAACCATTAGCCACAAACTTAAAAATGACCGTGAGGTCAGTGAATTACATACCAACCACCTGCTATATAGTTGTTCCATTTTCTGCCATTTTTGGTTGTTTCATCAATCGCCATATCCACACAAGAATAGAATGTTTGTCATTCTGATAGTACATTACACATAGCTACTGTGTTGTAAGGAGTGTTGTTTCAGGAAGCAATTTCAAGTTGGTTTGATTGCCATGGCACTGCTCGTGGGCAAACCAGTAACAATAGACAAATCAAATACATCTCACATATGAAGTTTCATTGTTGGCTTTAATGATAACAAAGAATGAGTCTAGATATTGACTAGGAGGGCATTGTGGGAAGACCATACACGCTCACAATTGAAGTAGAATAAAAAGGACTGCCACACTCCTGGACATTTCAGTCAAGCTCGGGATTCCTTTAGCAGCGGGAGACAGCTGTAGGCTTCTAGACTCTACAGGTCACAGGTCTGGTGTATACAGCAGTAAACGAACACCCGAGCCTGAATCATGAGAGTTCTAGTGTGTGCTGTGATTGCCTCACTTCTTGCACTGGTAAGTTCTACTTGCAGCCACATGCACACACACAACGTATACATGTACGATCTGAAGAGCCAGAGCTGTATAATTCAAATTACAATCTGAACACAACATGCAGCAAGCAGTATTGGCAGTATCAGCATCACAGTCTTCATCTCGGGAGCTCAAGTGCCTCACAACCCACTGTCCAGGAGAGATCTTGGACCAGAAGCAATGCAAGTGTGGTTCACCATCGGACACTTCATTATCTGATGATCCCTCGTCACCTAATTCAACGCCATCAGATTCCTCACTATCATATTACAACGTCGTAGACAGGAATGGATCATCCCAATTACTACCTATTCATGATGCAGTTTTTTACCGTGGTCGTAATAGGGGTCGTGGCCGTGGCCGTAGTCGTAACGGGGGTCGTAGCCGTGGACGTTCCACGCGAAAACGCTCCAAAAGTCGTTCCAGAAGTCGCACCCGAAGTCGTTCGAGAAGTCGTTCTAGAAGTCGCACCCCGAGTCGTTCCAGAAGTCGTTCCGGAAGTCGCAGCCAAAGTCGTTCCAGAAGTCGCACCCCAAGTCGTTCCAGAAGTCGTTCCGGAAGTCGCAGCCAAAGTCGTTCCGGAAGTCGCAGCCAAAGTCGTTCCAGAAGTCGCACCCCGAGTCGTTCCAGAAGTCGTTCCAGAAGTCGCCCCCAAAGTCGTTCCAGAAGTCGTTCCAGAAGTCGTCCTCCAAGTCGTTCCCGAAGTCGTTCCACACGAACTCGCACCCAAAGTCCTACCAGTCCCTCACCTCCAGGAACACCACCTCGCCCCTGTCCTCGTAGAAGGTGTCCTTTATATTATTACTTTAACTTTCAAAGGTGTCGATGTGAACGTAAATGTGGCATCACCTTCTGTCCAAGAGGTTCGATCTTTGACCGTTTTCATTGCAAGTGTGTTTGCCAGGCCCGGAAGAATTGTCCTCAAGGACAGATATTCAACTACAAGACATGTGGGTGTATTTGCCCCCGTAAGGTAGCCTGCAAGAACCCCTACGTATTTTTGAACTCAAAGTGCAGTTGCCAGTGCCCTAAAGTATTACGGTGTACTTTTCCACAGTATTTTAATACAACAAAGACATGTCAATGCGAGTGTCCCAAGGCGTACAAATGTCCTGGAAAACGAGTCTTCGAACGCAACACTTGCAAATGTGAATGCCCTGCTAATGCTCCAGTCTGCTCCAACCTGCAGATTTTTGACAAGATTAACTGCAAATGCATCTGCCAGAGTCAACTCAGATGTCCACCGACACAATTCTTTAACCAAGACATTTGTGGATGCCAATGCCGAGAAGTGCTACAGTGCCATGCACCACAGAAGTTCAATACAAACACATGTCAATGCAAATGCCACAGGCCGACACCTGTATGTACCGAGCCTCTAGCCTTTGACTATCATACCTGCAGCTGTACCTGCCCAAATGGGCCGATTTGTCCTGAAAACAAATACTTGAATGAATCCTGTCAGTGTGACTGCCACAAGAAATGCAGTGCATCATTTGTGCTGGATAATGACAAATGCGAATGTGTCTGCAGCAGGAACTGTCCAGCCGGTTATAGGCTCACATCTTCTTGTGAGTGTAGCCCTTCAACGTGCAGCAATGCAATAAGTGTTGATGAATGCAACAAGGCCAAATGTGACATCTACGCCAACAACACCAGCATAAGCTGCATGTAAGTCTTCTTCTATTTTACTTTCGCTTGGCATAAACATTTGGCAGGCACAGATACCACCCTCAATCTAGTTATGTATGTGCAAGACAAAACAGGTGGTGGGTTGCATACACCGCCCTTGATCTAGCTATTAAGTGCAAGACAAAGCAAAGTCCATAGCAATACAGTCGTCAAGTTGTTGCCATGTAGATGAGTAATGCCTTCCACACTCCAGTCAACACAGAAAATGATCACTTACTCATAGCCAAATCAATTGGGTGACAAGCAGATATTTAAGGTTGTTATACCCCAAATAGATTTAACCTTTATAGTCTTGTAATTTTAACAGCTACAACCAAGGGAGATGTAGGTGTCCATGCTGCGTGTCTGAAGATCCTCGCTACCATGCCAGGTGTCTGGTTGCCAGCGCTTACGACGTGAACTACTGTGATCCCTCCGTCTGCCAGTGGAGATGCTGAGCACATTGCTGGTCATCGTGTCTATTGAACAATTCACTGATTGGCTCCAACACTTACATAACCTATTATATATTATGTAATATGTGTGTGTGTATATATACATCAATGAAGATATTAGAAAACCGAATTGTATAGATCCGGCATGTGTTGTGTGAGTCAAAAAGGTTAACAACGGGAATATGATTTCAACAGAGTCGAGCAATTAACAGCCACATTCCTTGGATTACTCTAGCAGCGAGAACTGTGGTGTTTCATTCCCCCCCCCCCCCCCCCCCCCCCCGAGGCAATTCTACTGCCCTGGCTTATAAGGATTCTAGCTTCAATACACAGTTCACATTGTGATCATTGCAATAGGATTGTAATAGCATGTGTCACTTATAAAATACTAACTCCCCGATTACTCCTTAGTGATATATACATGTGACTATTTAGCATAAAATTTATTACTAGCTTGACTTGACACAACAAACAAAAGCTAATTGTAGTCAACTTGAACATGAATCAGCTACAATACAATCATATTAGTACACTAATCACAATGCTTCCATAAGGCTTATTGTTACACTCTTTCTCCAGGCTTCGGCTGTTTCAATCGATGTCTTGCCATATCCACATCTATGTCGTAATAAGAATGTTCATCATACTCGTAATACTCTGGAACGTTGTAAGCATCTTCCTTCGCAGAACCTGCATGTACAAGTTGGTTTAATAAATGTGCCCCAGTTCTGTGAGAAGACAAATTGATTATCAACTAGAAGCAGCTCAGGATATTTTAAGAGGAAGGCCAGTAAATGGGTGTGGCTCTAATGTCAACACAGTGATATTGTACACACAATTGCTGACATAATAGTTCAGTACTTCAGAAAGAAGCTACTAATATTTCCCCCGTCTATGTTCACTCTTACCTATATACAAAATCATTGACAACATCAAATAAATTACCCCATTAGAACACTATTCAGCTGTCTAGCTGCACAGTCTAAATGATTCGAGGGCGGGTACAAATCGAGGAAGTACAGTAAGTCTGTCTGTGAGATTCTTGTGAACATGAAGTTAAGTCATTTTTGTGACATAGTGGGACGCAAATACAATTTCACTCCGCGCATTGCACAAAATGATCTGGCACAGGTGCTATTTGTCGCTGGCATAAATAGCACGAAAATGCGAATGTGCCTCCTCATTTGGGGTCCGACCAAAGCCAGCTGGTCACCAGTCAGAGCCGCCACTGCTAACCAAAATACATCTCAAGACAAAAAGTTTCATCATTGTCCTTGTAATCCAGACAAGATGAACAAACATCCCTTAAGAAATTTTTACCAGGTATGTAAAACACAAGCTCAAAACTGAAGTATCATAAAAAGGTCCAAGATAATCCCCCCAAGGAATTACTGTAGTACGATTGGCCAGTCTTAGTTGCCCAGTTCTCTGTTTCCCATGCATACAGCAATTACAAACTCCACTACGTTGTATTTGACACGAAAACACATTATGTGCTGTGAGGTTCCACTTCCATACTGATAAGTTCTACCTGATATTTCACATTTACAACACATGGCACTGCACTTGGCTCCAATTTTCTCTACACATAATGAAGCAAATCACTTTCTTGGTCCAGTAGAATTATTCCCAATCGATTATTACGTTGCTCATTACAACCATTAGCTACAAACTTAAACATGATTGTGAGGTCAGTGAACGACCAACCAACTACCTACAACTATGTACCATGTACTGATCACCGTTGCTAAAAGAAAGAGTTGTTCCATTTTCTGCCATTTTTGTTCATACTATATATATCCACACAAGAATAGAATGTTCGTCATTCTGATCTATGTTGTGTGAAGAGTTGTTTCGTAGTGAGCAATTTCAAGTTGGTTTAATTGCCACGGCACTGCTCGTGGGCAAACCATTAACAATAGACAAATCAAATACGTCTCGCATACAAAGTTTCATTGTCGTCTTTAATGATAACAAAGATACAAATGAATTAGTCTAGATATTGACTAGGAGGGTACTAGGAAAGACCATACATGCTCACAATTGAAGCAGAATAAAAAGGACTGCCACACTCCTGGACATTTCAGTCAAGCTCGGGATTCCTTTAGCAGCGGGAGACAGCTGTAGGTTTCTAGACTCTTCTTTCACAGGTCACAGGTCTGGTGCATACAGCAGTAAACGTACACCTGAGCCTGAATCATGAGAGCTATCGTGGTTGCTGTGATCGCCTCACTTCTTGCACTGGTAAGTTCTACTTGCAGCCACATGCACACACACAATGTATACATGTATGATCTATAGAGCCAGAGCTGTATAATTCAAATTACAATCTGAACACAATATGCAGCAAGCAGTATCAGCATCACAGTCTTCATCTCGGGAGCTCAAGTGCCTCACCACCCACTGTCAAGGAGAGATCTTGGACCAGAAGCAATGCAAGTGTGGTTCACCATCGGATACTTCATTATCTGATGATCCCTTGTCACCTAATTCAACACCCTCAGATTCCTCACTATCTTATCACAACGTCGTAGACAGGAATGGATCATCCCAATTACTACCTTTTCATGATGCAGTTTTTTACCGTGGTCGTAATAGGGGTCGTGGCCGTGGCCGTAGTCGTAACGGGGGTCGTAGCCGTGGCCGTTCCCCGCGAAGACGCTCCAGAAGTCGTTCCCGAAGTCGTTCCAGAAGTCGCACCCGAAGTCGTTCCCGAAGTCGCACCCGAAGTCGCACCCGAAGTCGTTCCCAAAGTCGTTCCAGAAGTCGCACCCGAAGTCGTTCCAGAAGTCGTTCCAGAAGTAGCTCCCCAAGTCGTTCCCGAAGTCGTTCCAGAAGTAGCTCCCCAAGTCGTTCCCGAAGTCGTTCCAGAAGTCGCTCCCGAAGTCGTTCCCGAAGTCGTTCCACACGAACTCGCACCCAAAGTCCTACCAGTCCCTCACCTCTAGGAACACCACCTCGCCCCTGTCCTCCTAGAAGGTGTCCTTTATATTATTATTTCAACCTTCAAAGGTGTCGATGTGAACGTAAATGTGGCATCACCTTCTGTCCAAGAGGATCGATCTTTGACCGTTTTCACTGCAAGTGCATTTGCCAGGCCCGGAAGAATTGTCCTCAAGGACAGATATTCAACTACAAGACATGTGGGTGTATTTGCCCCCGTAAGGTAGCCTGCAAGAACCCTTATGTATACTTGAGCTCAAAGTGCCGTTGCCAGTGCCCTAAAGTATTACGGTGTACTTTTCCAAAGTATTTTAATACAAAGACATGTCAATGCGAGTGTCCCAAGGCATACAAATGTCCTGGAAAACGAGTCTTCAACCGCAACACTTGCAAATGTGAATGCTCTGCTAATGCTCCAGTCTGCTCTTACCTGCAGATTTTTGACAAGATCAACTGCAAATGTACCTGTAGGAATCAAGGCAGAAAATGTCCACGGAGACAATTCTTTAACCGATACACTTGTCGATGCCAATGCCAGAAAGTGCTTCAGTGCCCTGCACCACAGAAGTTCAATTCAGGGGCTTGCCAGTGCAAATGCCCCAGGCCAATCCCTGCATGCACCGAGCCTCAAATCTTTGACTATCATACTTGCAGCTGTGCCTGCCCCAAGAGCCTGAGGTGTCCGAAAAACCAACGCTTAGATCGTAAGTCCTGCAAGTGTGTCTGCAACAAGAAATGCTATGCACCATACAGGCTGGACTACGATCAATGTAGCTGTGTCTGCAACAAGAGATGCTATGGATCGTACAGGCTGGACAATGACAAATGTAGCTGTGCCTGCAACAAGAGATGCTATGGATCGTACAGGCTGGACAATGACAAATGTAGCTGTGTCTGCAACAAGAAATGCTATGCACCATACAGGCTGGACGACAAATGTAGCTGTGCCTGCAACAAGAAATGCTATGCACCATACAGGCTGGACAACAACAAATGTAGCTGTGCCTGCAACAAGAAATGCTATGCACCATACAGGCTGGACAACAACAAATGTAGCTGTGTCTGCAACAAGAAATGCTATGCACCATACAGGCTGGACTACGACAAATGTAGCTGTTCCTGCAACAAGAAATGCTATGCACCATACAGGCTGGACTACGACAAATGTAGCTGTTCCTGCAACAAGACGTGTGAAGCTGGTTACAGGCTCACTTCCTCATGCAAGTGTGTCGCTCCAACATGCAGCGATGCACAAAGTGCTAATGAATGCAGCGAGGCCAAATGTGACCTCTACCCAGACTACTACACCAGCATTAGCTGCATGTAAGTCTTCTTTTTTTGGAGGGGGAAGGCGGGTCTTTTTCTTTGGTTAGTGGCAAGGAATGTTGACGTGCATAAATATATGACACACATGCACACACCAGACATTGTACCAAGGCCAAATATATCAAACGTGTATTAAGTACAATATTTAATTAGAACATCAAAGTCAGCATCCATAAAAAGCACACCCATTTGTAATAGGGATGCAAGCTATTGCATTAATATGTGGATTCCCCTCGTGTGTAATTCTCCTTGTAAGACCATGTACTAATGCCTTTAATCCCTGTGGACTACGGCCAGATATATTTGGCGATCATGTCCCGATAAGTAACCTTGAATGATGTTGTGCATTTGCTGTCCTTACACCAAGACATGTCATACTGATCTAATTTCCGCAGCTACAAACATGGCAAGTGCAAGTGTCCCTGCTGCGTCTCTAAAAAGGACCCTTTCTATCACACCAGGTGTCTAGCTGCTAACACCTTCGGCAGGAGCTACTGCAATCCCTCCATCTGCCAGTGGGGGTGTTAGAGCACGCCATTCATCAAACATAATGGGTAGAAGAAATATATCGTACTGATTAACACAACAATACATACAAATATATATACTTGTATCGACACTGCATGTATTATGTGTGTGTATGCTGTATATACAATACAATGTGCTACAAGCAGTATTATATGAATAATGACCAAATCATGAGAAAAGAATATGTCGTGATCTAGCAATTGATGCAAGTAGAAAACATTAATTCCTGCAGAAAATCATTGCACAACACATATTATCGAAAGCCTCTTACGTCCTCATAGGCATCTGTCTATTGAATGAGCTAATCTCTCGAGCCAGTCCAAGAAAGGCCAGGTACCTTGAACCAGATTACGAAGGAGCATGTCTGTCAAGGCAAGCTAAGCAGTTATGGACGTAGTGGCTGTCTCTCAAGTTTGTCGTGGAAATCTATAATCAATAGAGCAATATTAAATTATCCAATTCCAACGGCTAGAAGAAAATCTGGAGGAATATATTATTAAGAACCATTGACGAGGAAGTGCTGTATTGAGATCCATACCAGTCTAGATCCAATTACTATATGTGCGCTACGTATTCTCATCGCTTTTCAGACGGGCCACCATGGAGCATGTGGTGAAAGTGTGTTGATCAAGCAGCAGCTGCAAGTAACCAATCTTGCTGAAAGTCTAAGGAGGAACCAAGCAGGAAACCTTGCAATCACCAACACGGAGTGGTACAATATGCAAGGCAAGTAGCTAAGATTGGCAATGTTTTATGCACACCCATGGCATTCTCGGCTTGCTGTGAATTCATGATCAGCACTTCACTGTTGGGAGGATCTTCTTCCAGAGATGCTGCACCATTTCCTCCATTGGTGTCAACATGGAGAAGACTAGCTTATTGCCTGGTAATACTAATCTAAAAATTTTAACATCTTGGCCTTAACCCTACCTCAATGTTCACTGACCATGCCACACCCACAAAGCCTCGACACTGTAATATTTCTTACAGCCATTTTTGTTCATCTGTCTGTGTTTGTTTCTTCGTCCTCAATGGACACTCACAGAGAGAGTGGGGTCAGGAGAATAGGGATAACAGCTTTTCAGCCATTCCATTATATGGCAGCCATGATGATGGAATAGACAAGTGCAGTAAAACTTACACTACATGAGTCCTCTTCCTCGGATAAATTTTGCGAAGGAGAACATGGACGTTTGTTAATTCTTAGCCATGTTGCTTTACTATCTCAGACTATAATTTTTTGAGGCATACTGGGAGCATTTCTGGGGATAAAAATAGCCAAAGGCAATCCAGAAGAAGCTGACAAAGTGATGATGAACTTCTATTTTGGCCTACATAGAAGTCAGCTATCTGCATACTTCCACACAATAGGCAACAAAGGAACCCTAGATACCAGCCAAACAGTCATTATCCTATTCCACACATCTCTATTGTCTGGTGCTCAACTGATGTCAGCCACTACTCTATTACTAACAGTCATAACACATCACTTGCCAGTGACAACAACTTCTTTCAAATGGAGGACAAGAGGAGTGAAGGTTAGACAACATTGTTTTGGATTTTAAAATCTTTCCACCCAAAATGGTTGGCTACATGTACGTGGTATTAAATCCTAGCACTAACAGAGGAATGAGCCATCAAGTTCTGCTAGAGTGTTACAGACCAACAAAAGATGTCCTTACATATACCTGATGTACAGTATCGAGTACATTAGTGAACAAGCTTCAGCCGACCCCAAATAATACCTGATCATAAAACCAGACTATTATTTACAAGCAATATATATGGCTAGGCATGAAATCACTGATCATGTGCGGCAAAATGTCTACCATGCAAATGCTGCAGTTGCTCACTGCTGAAGAAAATGCATAGCACTGAATGTCTACTGATTGTTCTGATACAATCACAAACTATATTTAGCTCTTCTTGTTCTTTGTTTCTATAAAAGCCATAGGAGGTTAATGCGGATTCTGTTCACAGCTACTTAATTCTGACATGGCTATTGTTGAAGCTATGCATGATGAACATGACCAGGTGCTATGTCAAATGTACTACTGCCATCCAGCAGCTGATTCAGAAGTATCTTCATGGCTTTCTAACAAGAAGAGCTTAACCTGAAATTAGATGGTTGTTCAAATCCCACACCCTCCTCAAACATCTTCTCTATCATATCAAAATTGGGTGGCTGATATTTTTGTCAATAAAAAAAAAAATCCAAACCCACCAAAGATCAGCAACACATCACTCAGTCCCTGTGAGGAGATCACTAGGACATTTCTTCAGACGAGTATATATAGATACATACTCTCTGTTCCATTCCATGTCGGCTGCTAAGCCACTCTAGATCCACGGGTTGTGTAGATGGCAAGCGCCTAGATTAGATTCTGCCATAGGTATGGAGGACACTGTTTCTCCCCAAATAAATACACAGAGCTCTCCCCAAATAAATACACAGAGTCCTGTACAATATTCACTTTGCAGCATAACTGATTCTAGAATAGGTGCTATATAGTATATAAGACAAAAATTGGACTCCACAAAAGTGCAGCTGATGAGGTGTTCATCTGTGACAAGGTTCAATGAACCCTACAGGACCCATTCCTTGCTAACAGCTGATCACGTGATATACTATTTAAAGCTGTTCTGTCTATGCACTTAAGAGTGTAGTCCATCCCATTAGCTTGCCTCTAATGTGAATGTGTCTCCCATGCAGCTATAGTCATTCTTAGTTATTCAACATTGGGTTTATAAATACATCAGTAGATAACTTCAGCTACTTCTTGAGAGCTTTCCAGGATGCTAAAAGGTCACAGCTTCGAAATAGAGACCATCATGAAGACCATACCTAGATACTGGAACGCTTCTCAAATGCGTCGCGTTCTCTGATGCTGAAGGTGTTTGAAACGAGATGTTCTGTTCACACAAGGGCTACAAGCCGAGTATACAGAGGTGAACTAGCGTATACAGTCGGACATATTTTTGGGGGCCTTTTTATTTTTCAAAGAGCCATTGTCATAGTCCGCAAAGGAAACAATGGTGGTAGAGGCCATTTTTAACTCATTTTTTATGATGTATTCTCAGGTCTTGACAGTGACAGCTTTGAGAATCAAGAAGATATAGATACAGCTTTGCCAAACTACATACTACATATACAGGTATGCGCTTCCGATGTTCTCATTGTCGAGATACTTTGATGTTCTAATTATTCACGCTCTAAACATTTGTGAGCTCCACCTATAATTACAGACCAGATTAGATGCACCTAACAGCACTGTAAACCACATCAACAACCTCATTTCCCCCGTACCCATATTTACCCCCCCCCCCCATTTTTATGTAGGTCCCCTAAATAAATGATGGTTAATAAACTAAACACCAAACACCTACGCCTGAATTACTGCCACCATCTTTTTAACGGAATTTGAAAAAAAGCAGTCTGGTTCATTTAAATATGTGATTCTTGCAGGCAAGTCACCAAATCGGGACAATCAGAGAAAAACAAAGAGGCTGTATATCATTACCATGGCATAAGTTAACATCACAGGTGCATATTCTGCATAGCATAACCTACCATTGCTAATACCTTTGTTGTTCGAGTTACTCATCAACCTGTTATGAGTTACAACAATCTGTTGCCAAGGTGATATCACTCTCTAAGAATATAAAACAAAAACCACCCCATTTCAAACCTCACATCATTGCACCGTAAACAATTCCAGTGCTGTTACCGTTAACGGGACGTTCCGGTAGAGAAAAGTTGACAATTGCCTGAAAGCATCCATCTCCCAAACAAGGTCGAAGGCCAAAGGTTTAGGTCGAATATTACCCTTTACCTATTATTTAAGGAAGAATATACTACGCATGCTCATTTTATAGACGGACCCACGTGTGCTTTCTTTCGGCAAAGATGGCGGAGCAGGTAAAGTGAAATACTAAAACTGTTCGGTAGAAAAATGTAACTTTTTCTCATTTCCAGACAGAGAAGGCGTTTCAGAAGCAGCGTTTAACTTTCCAAAATAGCAAAGCTTCTTTTACTGGAGGAGGGAAGAAAAAGAAAGATATTCGTTTTACTAGGAATGTTGGCTTGGGATTCAAGACTCCAAGAGAAGTAAGTATATTTCACAGTTTTTTTGTTGTAATTGTGAATGACTCTTTTTCGCTCATTGTGTGGGATGACGCAGGCCACAGAGGGCACCTACATAGACAAGAAGTGTCCATTTACTGGGAATGTAAGTATCCGTGGTAGAATTTTGAATGGGATTGTGAAGAGCAAGAAGATGAAGAGGACAGTAGTAATCCGGAGGGACTACCTGCATTACATCAAGAAGTACAACAGATTTGAGAAGCGACACAAAAACATTTCCGCCCATTGCTCCCCATGTTTCAGGTAATCATTGGATAAGTGAGCGATGACAATTGTTGGGTGGTATCTTGTGAAATGGTGACTTTTACAGGAGGTAATGTGAGCATATTGCTTGCTTGCTAAAGATTGCCGCAAGTTAGTACCCTTAGGGTGTTCCGGCTTTTGGGTGTGGTTGTATTTGATACTTGCCATTCTCATGGATGAAACTGCATGCAAAATTTCATATCGATAGCTCCATAATATATAACATGAAGGTCAATGGGTAGGACAATCTACGCAACAGACAGTAATGAGTAGCCACCCAATCCCAGTATGTCCTGGGATGTCACCGTATCCTATATATCCTGGGATACCCTAAGAGTGGGTTGCAGCCAGCCCAATCCCAGGATCATCCCGGGATATCAGAGCATTTCAGACATCCTAGAATAAGTAGGAAATGCGATGTCCACGGTGTCTTGGACATGGTTGATGGATGTTAATTAGTTTGGACATGGTTGATCCATGTTAGTTTGACAACAACGACAGGACCAATTCAAGTTGATCTAGCTTAGTGATGACCCTGTTCAGGGATGTATACGGATGGGACTTGTGTGGTTTCCATTTATAGTAGATTATAGTCGTGAGTTTACCTATGTAGTGTCAAAGTCCTGCCCCTCCCTAAATACAGCTCCAATGTAGTTTACTAGGGATTTGAGATGTGTTCCAACAACATAATATTTATATCCGTGTGATTTGTTGCATAGCAACCATAACCAGTACATTGTCTAATGCGATGGTTGTAATTGTGAGGGACTTTTGTTAGCCTTGCTATTAAAGCCTCTATATTTAGGGCACAAAAGGTCGTTAAATCGTGTGGACGTTAGAAATGGACATTGTTTGGCATCCTTATGGTAACTTCCTTTGAAGTGCAGGTCTTGATGTTGAAAAATGTATGCATTAGCTTCACAATTAACATAGCATACTTCACAAAATATCAATGACCAGGCCTTTTTATTTAGATATTTTTTTATTGGTTAAATTGTCTCTAGTTTCCCAGATGAGCTTGTTGCTACTCAACCCATTTGCAGTGCACTAGCAGCTGTTCAACGGCTAGTGAAGAGTGCCAGTAACAGGAGTGAAGTGATCAAGTTATTATTATTTTTTTTAATTAAAAAAAAAATTAATTTTTTTTAATTTTTTTAATTTTTATAGACAGTTTTTGCCATGAAAGGTGTCCAAATACCATATACTCACTAATAGGAATAGGAACCATGGTTACCGTCCAATATACCTGCGATTACTATTGGATGGCAATTAGAAGGGCGGTACTATTGATTGTGAAGGAGTTCTTTGGAGGACTTCTAATCGTTTGGGTGCCTGTAGCTCAATGGTTGAGTAACAGCACCTGGATGGGTAAAGCTACAGGTGGAAGTAAGTGGGTAAAGATCGCCACGATACATGTGGGATTAAGTGGGTAGAGATCGTCAAGCTCCTGGTCTTCGAATCACAATCTAGTTAGCTCACATGCTGTATTATTAACCCTTTCAATGCTGTAGCTATAATCTGGGTTAAATACTAGTACCGCCAGCTGTTTTTGAGTTGAGTCCATCTTGAGCGATCGCTAGGGTTAATTATGATCCAGTGGAACAGCAGATATACAGGCTTCCTTGTACATATACTATTATTTACTTAGTCTGAAATGATCTGAAATGTAACTTTGTTAAACAAAATACTACTGTAGGGAAGTGCTTTGTGGCAGACAAATCATCTATAGGATATATAGGACTGCCGGAGGGCCATTTTAGTCACACAACTCCTCCCCACCCCACCCCCACCCCACAATGATCACATGGATCTGTTCCTGTCGTATCAACACAAACCTCCCAAAAATCCAGTGCATTCATTTTTCAAGATAGAGTCATGCATACCGTGTATGCTTAGTGATTGTGTTGATCATTTGTAGATGGGAATTAGTCGGTGGATTTGTGTGGCATTTTCTATAAACTCGTGACCTTATTTTATATATATAATTTATCAGGATAAACAAATGTCCCCAGCAACTGTGGTTGATGTAGCATTGGTGTTCACAAACATTGTGATCAACAGTATGTTGCATAGCAACAGACCACAAGCAATGAATGCCATTACTTTTTTATTTCAGTGTCTTGGATAGATTACAGCAAGATATATAAGCACGCACACACTCACTATTTGCTCTATACTCCACTCAACATGATTCAATTGTACATTACCTGTATAACACGAAGCTAAATTCTAATTACATTATAATAGAGATGTTACTGTTGTTGCTGGTCATTTATCTAGGGAACGACAAAACGTAGAAACCAACAACAAAGAGAGTCCTCTGTGGCAGCAGAGTGAAGGTCGTGGGGTAGAGCTTACAGAGTATGTAGTGCAAGCTCTATAGCTAGCTATACCCGCGAAGTACTCGGGTAAATGATATTTTGCTTAGATTGGTAAGTGAGGGGGGGAAATAACCGATGTACTTAGAGTAGCGTAGAAGTGTAGGAATAGCTATTTACTTACTTGTGAGTACCTCTTCAGCGTCTCTAGCCATGTTTTCCATGGTAAGAAAACATCTCTTCTCCTTTTTAATCGCTACTTTCTTCGAAGCCATCAAACTCGCCGTCGCAATTATCTTTTATCACCTAGATTCTTTATCACCTAGATGCAATGAAATTACAAATTTTATATACAAAGCACTGGGCATGCCGAGATGCCTTAGCATATATGCATGCTGAAATGCGATTTTATATATTAAAAAACAACAACGTGGACTTTAAAATATATATATATATTGTGTGTGTGTCATATGACATTGAGAGGTTGAAGGAGAAAAATGAAGAGACAAAATTGACCTTCATGAAAAGTGAGGCAGAAGTGCTAAATTCTATCCTCGAGCATCGTTATTTCTTGTATAGAATGATATGGATGGTATAGGATGATAAATGTTTGTACGACCTCTTTCGAAGTTTTATGTGCATTTCTCTTGTTGCCATAGAGACCTTGAGTTGGGAGACCTGGTGACTGTTGGTCAATGCAGGCCTCTGAGCAAGACGGTGAGATTCAACGTACTCAAGGTGCAGAAGGTCAAGGGTGGAAAGAAACAGTTCCACAAGTTTTAAGAACTATTTCTGTTGTTGTTGTGTTTTTTTGATGGAAAAAAAACTGAAGGAAATTTTTTTGCATGTTTTGAGTGAGTGTTCTTGGGATGACTTCATGCCGCAGACAAAAGTACTTTTTTCTAGCCCAGCTGGTGTTTCCATCTGAGCATTCGTTGTCTTGAGTGCTCTATGTCGGGAAGCACAGAATCTGAAACTTGTGATGTGCTTTGGAAGGCCATATCTGGTTTGATATGGCAGCATTTGTTCTAGGGTTTGGCTACATGCGCTCCTAATTACAGGCTACCAGGTATTTGATGTTGGCTGAAAATAATCGCACAAGCTTGTGCCTAGTAACCTTGCCTAGTTGAGGAAAGAATACTTTGGAGTAGTGAAACCAAGGGCGAAGTGGTTTGTCTTATGGCGAGTTGGCATATTTGGTAAGTGGTAGTTGTGTTCCAGAAGCAGCGTATGGGGGGGGGCGGACGGAGGGGAAGCTAATTGCACAATCATCTTGAAGTCCTTGAAAGATCCAAGGTATAGGCAGTGACCGCTAGGTTGGCCAGTTAGATGCCTACAATTTGAAGCGCATTGTTTCATCATAAGCAACATGAAGCTTTTTAGGGGGGAAGAATGCTGAGCATGTTTGTTAGGATTCACTGTATGAACTTTATGCCTCTTGGTGTGCACTTTTTTTTGTGATAATAGACTCTTTCACATGACCAGTAGTAGTGTTTCTATAGCTCAGTCCTTCGGAAGTTATTTAAGGCCAGTATGGCCCATTTTCCTCAATATTTGACCTTTTTTTGTGTGCTTATATAATTTCTAAACACCTGTACAAATTGTCTGTCAAATTTGGAAACATTAGGAAGCACAAGTCTCAAGTTATGGTGGATTTTATCCAGGCCTACACTTCATTCAACTGAAAAATTGAAGGAGGGCATTTTTTATTTTAATTTAATTTTTACTTGTGGTTACACCTTTAGAGCTCCGTAGATTCCGCAAACTTCATGGTGTGGACTTGATATATAGCTCAGAAGAGAGGTCTCTCTGTGTGCTCTCTTTTGATACTAAAATATGTTTCATAGGTATAACTATAGGCAAGTTACTAGACCCTAAAGTGGAGGGACCTCAAAAACCTGCATCCCATCCAGAATAACTCCAGATTGCGAAGTGCAAAAAAAATTGAAATTGTTATGAGTGGCTAGAGGAAGCCCTAGAGCATGCAATGACCTTTTTCATTAGGCGTTAAAAATTTATTACCTGGTCAAGCGCGCGGGTAGAAAATTGAGGGCAACACCCTCAATTTTCTACCCGCGCGCTTGACCAGGTAATACATTTTTAAGAGAGATCTATCTTTTGAGCATAAAATCACTGGCATAGGGGGTGTAGTTCAGGAGTTCAGGAGTTATGGCCCTTGAAAGAGGTGCGAGTTTTTTGAAGAAAAAAATGGGCCATACTGGCCTTAAACGGTTTTGGTGCACTGACCACATTCCAACTTGCAGATAAACATGTATGGCAAATCAAAAACTACCACCAGGAAACATACTGCATTGGCTACATTTTGGTATACAAATCAGGACCATAGCATGAATGTGTGCAAAGATATGGTACTTTAAGAAATCCTAAAACAAATGCTAGTACAAACGATATTTTAATAAGCAAGTATTTTAATAAGCAAGTTGTCTATATAGTGACGTCTAGATTTGGGGGGGGGGGGGGGGGGGGGTTGGTCTGAAATCCCTGTAGAGCCAGTCGCCAGCTAGCTTGAAACATTGATGCATGTAGATGATAACCAAACCCACTCCATTGAACATGCACTTCAACAGCCATAAGGCCTAGTTCCCTTCAGGGTTATCAAACTTGGAAGGGGAAAAAATGCCATTATCGGTGAATCATGTTCTGCCTTTGTTGGTCGCCATTCAGATGTGTGTTGCAGCTCGTGCTTCTGGTGTGAGACATGTCAGGTCTGGTGTTATCCAAACAAATGTCTAGTGCCCAAACTAATCTGTCCGTGCCGCCCTAACAAATTTTGTGCCAAGACGCAACAAAGCCACTTCCGGATGAAACAAAGGTTCTCGGAACAATGCTGTAAGTGAACCGCAACCGGTTCATAAACATTGCCGGGAGACTGTCGATTGAGTGCACTCCTTAAAACTTGGTAGGGTAACCTGATGGCAGTGGCCTGCTGGAATTAGATGCGAGAGAAGACGGTGATACTCGGACGTTGATATTTCCACCCATAGATATGGTGCATGCACGAGAAAGACGACATGTCAGTAAAATTTCAAAATTTCAATGCAGCCAGTTGATCAAAGTTGACAATCTTTGATGCCGCTACTCTCATGCTTGGGCTAGCCAGTGAGAAAACTGGATTAACGAGAATAAATTTGACATGGTTGCAACCAGAGGGACTGTCTCTTAGGGATATGAAGCATTCAGGCATGTTATAATGAAATATTGACCTGGTATATACATGTATATTAACGTGTACCACTTACATACGACTGCCCAGCATATATACTAACGGGCCACTTGACCTTGTTTCATGGATGTGCAGCATGGGGGGCATTAATTGGAACGGGCATTATAGAATACACATTGTGGGTGTATTTTTTAGCTTCACAGGTAGTCAAGTAAACAATGATTTTTGATGCAATAATGGTGCCCGCATGACGTGTGTAGAAAGTGAACCTAGGTGAAAGGGTTTGTTTCTGAGAATGTTTGCAGTGCATCCAACACGGCCAATGTGTCCGATGAGTCCAACGTCTTGGCTTCTTGGGTGGAGCACTGTAGCAGGAGAGCACCGTTGCCGCAGGCACATAAGAATGCATAACACCTGAGGATATAAATTATGTATATGTATATATACTGTACATACATGCGCACATAGATACGTACATACATAGACAAATTGGATCTCATTCATCTTGTTTTGGTGTACGACAGACAGGTGGGTGCCATAGTGATATACACATGTCTATGAGATGAAGAGAGCATGATGTCTATGACTAAAAGGGTGGTCTAGGAAAATTATTAAAATGGGGAATGTGTCTAGGGATACCTTTACTAGAATTGAATAAAAGGTATTGTGTGGAGACCTTGGGTCACTAGCCATGACAAACCTGTGGGTGTGTGCCTGTATCTGGAACAACAGTCTGCTGTATGAGATATTTCACTCCAGGCTGAACATTCGGTGCCTTTGCTCTGAAGCTGGAATAGAGAAACCCAAGTCTTCAAGCTCATCTCCTAACCCCACAAGATGGGTCTTTCAAATAGGGGGAACTGAAGGTAGGTTCGCAAGATGTTCCATCGTGTCATGTTGCATCACATCACTTGGAGCTATTCAAGTGATGTGATGTGACCCGTTCAATGTTCACACACAAAAAAGATGCTGCAGTTGTCGTTGAAATGGTGGAAAGGTGCAAGATTTCTGTCAGTGTTAAGGTTAAAGGCATGCCTGTCTGTGTTAAGGTTAAGAGGCATGCATGTCAGTATTAAGGATAAGAGGTATGTATGTTGATTAAGAGGCATGTCTGTCAGTGTTAAGGTTAAGAGGCATGCCTGTCAGTGTTAAGGTTAAGAGGTATGAATGTCAGTGTTAAGATTAAGAGTCATGCCTGTCAGTGTTAAGGTTAAAGGCATGCCTGCTATGTTAAGAGGCTTGCCTGTAAGTGTTAAGGTTAAGAGGCATGTTTGTGTTAAGGTTAAGAGGCATGCTTGTCAGTGTTAAGGTTACTTAAGAGGCATGCCTGTCAGTGTTAAGGTGAGGCATGCCTGGCAATGTTACGGTTAAGAGGCATGCCTGGCAGTGTTAAGGTTAAGAGGCATGCCTGGCAATGTTAAGGTTAAGAGGCATGTCTTCCCACCAGAAGAGGCAGGTGCAAAAACACTAGCATGGCTTCTCATGTCGGTGAGACAAGCCAAAGTTCTCCCTGATTAACTGACCACAGACCCACTATTGCTCTTTTCTTCTGATGCTCTGTCAATGCCTGAGTGCCACCTGCCAGTCCATACTATGGCAGAGTGAGGTGGCCCTGTCTCAGATGGAATAGTCCATACTATGGCAGAGTGAGGTGGCCCTGTCTCAGATGGAATAGTCCATACTATGGCAGAGTGAGGTGGCCCTGTCTCAGATGGAAGTGGCATCCACACAAGGCTCTTCATGATATTTCCAAATAGTGCCCACCCCTGATATCCTTAAACCCCAACGGCCAACCCCTGAGCATGACTGAGAAACCTCCGTGCTGCTTGCTCTGAGGTGGTGGACGGGAGGGACAACATTTTTCCAGTTCCGTAGGCAACCCAAGGGGAAGAAAATTCCTTGCAGAGCTTACTCTACTGTGCAAGTGGCTAGAATCCATCATGCTTATGCCAACACGCTGATGGGTCTGTGCTAGAATCCACCAAGCCAACACGCTGATGGGTCTGAGCTAGAATCCATCATGCTTATGCCAACACGCTGATGGGTCTGTGCTAGAATCCACCAAGCCAACACGCTGATGGGTCTGAGCTAGAATCCATCATGCTTATGCCAACACGCTGATGGGTCTGAGCTAGAATCCACCATGCTTATGCCAACACTCTGATGAGTCTGTGCTAGAATCCATCATGCTTATGCCAACACGCTGATGGGTCTGAGATAGAATCCACCATGATTATGCCAACACGCTGATGGGTCTGTGCTAGAATCCATCATGGTTATGACAACACTCTGATGGGTCTGTGCTAGAATCCATCATGCTTATGCCAACACACCGATGGGTCTGTGCTAGAATCCATCATGCTTATGCCAACACATCGATGGGTCTGTGCTAGAATCCATCATGCTTATGCCAACACGCTGATGGGTCTGTGCTAGAATCCATCATGCTTATGCCAACACGCTGATGGGTCTGTGCTGCTAGAATCCAACATGCTTATGCCAACACACTGATGGGTCTGTGCTAGAATCCCTCATGCTTATGCCAACACGCTGATGGGTCTGTGCTAGAATCCATCATGCTTATGCCAACATGCTGATGGGTCTGAGCTTGAATCCACCATGCTTATGCCAACACGCTGATGGGTCTGTGCTGCTAAAATCCAACATGCTTATGCCAACACACTGATGGGTCTGTGCTAGAATCCAACATGCTTATGCCAACACACTGATGGGTCTGTGCTAGAATCCATCATGCTTATGCCAACATGCTGATGGGTCTGAGCTAGAATCCACCATGCTTATGCCAACACGCTGATGGGTCTGTGCTAGAATCCATCATGCTTATGCCAACACGCTGATGGGTCTGTGCTAGAATCCACCATGCTTATGCCAACACGCTGATGGGTCTGTGCTGCTAAAATCCAATATGCTTATGCCAACACGCTGATGGGTCTGAGCTAGAATCCACCATGCTTATGCCAACACGCTGATGGGTCTGTGCTAGAATCCATCATGCTTATGCCAACACGCTGATGGGTCTGTGCTAGAATCCATCATGCTTATGCCAACACGCTGATGGGTCTGTGCTAGAATCCATCATGCTTATCCCAGCACACTGATGGGTCTGAGCTAGAATCCATAGCTTAGCAGAATCTACTGCACCTGGTATGTTGAAGTGTGTATGCAAGAAAGCAGTTGAGCAGAAAGAGAAGGCTGGAAGGAAGGGGGAAAGTGCTGGCAGGTGAATCCCAAGGAGGAACTTCTAGCAAGTTATGTGTACATGATATCTAGGCAGCTATGTACATGTATATGTCACACAGATGGACTTCAGGTTCTCTCAAGGGTACTGGCTCATTGTGGTCATGGATCAAAGCCCCCCTGTGTGACGCCCCCCTGTCTGACGCCCCCAACTCCATTGGTCATGCCCTAAGCGTGTATCAATCAGAGGTTGGGATAGAAAAGTCTTGAAACTTCACAGACCAGTTACTGTTGCAGAAGATCCATGTTGTAAGAGCTTTCTCGGTCACTTTTGTGTATCTCTACAAATATTGTTTACATTAAGCTCATGTGTGTGTATGTTTGTGTGTGTGTGTATGTTTGTGTGTGTGTGTGTATCTGTGCTGTGTGTTGCATGTGTGTGTGTGTGTGTATCTGTGCTGTGTGTTGCATGTGTGTGTGTGTAGTTTACTGATGAACCTTTGATGGGTCTGTGCTAGAATCTGTATACCTTTTGAAGGCTATCATAATTAAAATCCCGTCACGCAGCTCAAAGCCGAGGGATCATTCTGCTGCTCTAGAACAATACACGAACATGGACAGAGGGAGCTGTAGATAATCTGGTTTTCGACGGACAATCACACCACCTATGTATGTTTGTCTCTTCCATGAACAGCGAGAGAAAAACTGTGAACACCTCTCAAAAAAACAAGTTCTGCATGAAAACTGCTTACTCAGAAAGGAAGGGGAGGTAGACGTTTTGCATGTCAATTACCCCACCAATGGAACCAATCCCGTTCAGAAGCCATTCTGGAGATATTCAAATCAAAACACACTTTGCTTGCTCCCCCCGATGCCATCACCTCCGAGAGGTCTCTTGAGGCACCACAACTCCACCCAGTTATTTACGAAGAGACGCAAGTAGCGTATTGTCAGTAGCTCTCATCAATCCAATATGTCAGAGGTGTTCATACTACAGGCAGCCTGTTCTCTCTCCTCTACTGACTGTGCAGTCAGTTCTCTCTCCTCTACTGAATATGCAGCCAGTTCCCTCTCCTCTACTGAATGTGCAGCCAGTTCTCTCCTCTACTGACTGTGCAGCTGGTCCAGTTCTCTCTCCTCTACTGACTATGCAGCCAGTTCTCTCTCCTCTACTGAATGTGCAGCCAGTTCTCTCTCTCTACTGACTGTGAAGCTGGTCCAGTTCTCTCTCCTCTACTGACTATGCAGCCAGTTCTCTCTCCTCTACTGAATGTGAATCCAGTTCTCTCTCCTCTACTGACTGTGCAGCTGGTCCAGTTCTCTCTCCTCTACTGACTGTGCAGCCAGTTCTCTCTCCTCTACTGAATGTGCAGCCAGTTCTCTCTCCTCTACTGAATGTGCAGCCAGTTCTCTCTCCTCTACTGACTGTGCAGCCAGTTCTCTCTCCTCTACTTAATGTGCAGCCAGTTCTCTCTCCTCTACTGACTGTGCAGCCAGTTCTCTCTCCTCTACTGAATGTGCAGCCAGTTCTCTCTCCTCTACTGAATGTGCAGCCAGTTCTCTCTCCTCTACTGACTGTGCAGCCAGTTCTTTCTCCTCTACTGACTGTGCAGCCAGTTCTCTCTCCTCTACTGAATGTGTAGCCAGTTCTCTCTCCTCTACTGACTGTGCAGCCAGTTCTCTCTCCTCTACTGATTGTGCAGCCAGTTCTCTCTCCTCTACTGACTGTGCAGCCAGTTCTCTCTCCTCTACTGAATGTGCAGCCAGTTCTCTCTCCTCTACTGAATGTGTAGCCAGTTCTCTCTCCTCTACTGACTGTGCAGCCAGTTCTCTCTCCTCTACTGACTGTGCAGCCAGTTCTCTCTCCTCTACTGACTGTGCAGCCAGTTCTCTCTCTCCTCTACTGACTGTGCAGCCAGTTCTCTCTCCTCTGCTGACTGTGAAGCTGGTCCAGTTCTCTCTCCTCTACTGACTGTGCAGCCAATTCTCTCTCCTCTACTGAATGTGCAGCCAGTTCTCTCTCCTCTACTGAATGTTAAGCTGGTCCAGTTCTCTCTCCTCTACTGACTGTGCAGCCAGTTCTCTCTCCTCTACTGACTGTGCAGCCAGTTCTCTCTCCTCTACTGAATGTGCAGCCAGTTCTCTCTCCTCTACTGACTGTGCAGCCAGTTCTCTCTCCTCTACTGACTGTGCAGCCAGTTCTCTCTCCTCTACTGACTGTGCAGCCAGTTCTCTCTCCTCTACTGATTGTGCAGCCAGTTCTCTCTCCTCTACTGACTGTGCAGCCAGTTCTCTCTCCTCTACTGAATGTGCAGCCAGTTCTCTCTCCTCTGCTGACTGTGCAGCCAGTTCTCTCTCCTCTACTGACTGTGCAGCCAGTTCTCTCTCCTCTACTGAATGTGTAGCCAGTTCTCTCTCCTCTACTGAATGTGCAGCCAGTTCTCTCTCCTCTACTGATTGTGCAGCCAGTTCTCTCTCCTCTACTGACTGTGCAGCCAGTTCTCTCTCCTCTACTGAATGTGCAGCCAGTTCTCTCTCCTCTACTGAATGTGTAGCCAGTTCTCTCTCCTCTACTGACTGTGCAGCCAGTTCTCTCTCCTCTACTGACTGTGCAGCCAGTTCTCACTCTCCTCTACTGACTGTGCAGCCAGTTCTCTCTCCTCTGCTGACTGTGAAGCTGGTCCAGTTCTCTCTCCTCTACTGACTGTGCAGCCAGTTCTCTCTCCTCTACTGAATGTGCAGCCAGTTCTCTCTCCTCTACTGACTGTGAAACTGGTCCAGTTCTCTCTCCTCTGCTGACTGTGCAGCCAGTTCTCTCTCCTCTGCTGACTGTGCAGCCAGTTCTCTCTCCTCTACTGACTGTGCAGCCAGTTCTCTCTCCTCTACTGAATGTGCAGCCAGTTCTCTCTCCTCTACTGACTGTGAAACTGGTCCAGTTCTCTCTCCTCTGCTGACTGTGCAGCCAGTTCTCTCTCCTCTACTGAATGTGAAGCCAGTTCTCTCGCCTCTACTGACTGTGCAGCCAGTTCTCTCTCCTCTACTGAATGTGCAGCCAGTTCTATCTCCTCTACTGACTGTGCAGCCAATTCTCTCTCCTCTACTGAATGTGAAGCCAGTTCTCTCGCCTCTACTGACTGTGAAACTGGTCCAGTTCTCTCTCCTCTACTGACTGTGCAGCCAGTTCTCTCTCCTCTACTGAATGTGCAGCCAGTTCTATCTCCTCTACTGACTGTGCAGCCAATTCTCTCTCCTCTACTGAATGTGAAGCCAGTTCTCTCGCCTCTACTGAATGTGCAGCCAGTTCTCTCTCCTCTACTGAATGTGCAGCCAGTTCTCTCTCCTCTACTGACTGTGCAGCCAGTTCTCTCTCCTCTACTGAATGTGCAGCCAGTTCTCTCTCCTCTACTGACTGTGCAGCCAGTTCTCTCTCCTCTACTGAATGTGCAGCCAGTTCTCTCTCCTCTACTGACTGTGCAGCCAGTTCTCTCTCCTCTACTGACTGTGCAGCCAGTTCTCTCTCCTCTACTGAATGTGCAGCCAGTTCTCTCTCCTCTACTGACTGTGCAGCCAGTTCTCTCTCCTCTACTGACTGTGCAGCCAGTTCTCTCTCCTCTACTGAATGTGCAGCCAGTTCTCTCTCCTCTACTGACTGTGCAGCTGGTCCAGTTCTCTCTCCTCTATTGACTATGCAGCCAGTTCTCTCTCCTCTACTGAATGTGCAGCCAGTTCTCTCTCCTCTACTGACTATGCAGCCAGTTCTCTCTCCTCTGCTGACTGCAGTCAGTTCTCTCTCCTCTACTGAATGTGCAGCCAGTTCTCTCTCCTCTACTGAATGTGCAGCCAGTTCTCTCTCCTCTACTGACTGTGCAGCCAGTTCTCTCTCTCCTCTACTGACTGTGCAGCCAGTTCTCTCTCCTCTGCTGACTGTGAAGCTGGTCCAGTTCTCTCTCCTCTACTGACTGTGCAGCCAGTTCTCTCTCCTCTACTGAATGTGCAGCCAGTTCTCTCTCCTCTACTGACTGTTAAGCTGGTCCAGTTCTCTCTCCTCTACTGACTGTGCAGCCAGTTCTCTCTCCTCTGCTGACTGTGCAGCCAGTTCTCTCTCCTCTACTGACTGTGCAGCCAGTTCTCTCTCCTCTACTGACTATGCAGCCAGTTCTCTCTCCTCTACTGAATGTGCAGCCAGTTCTCTCTCCTCTACTGATTGTGCAGCCAGTTCTCTCTCCTCTACTGAATGTGCAGCCAGTTCTCTCTCCTCTACTGATTGTGCAGCCAGTTCTCTCTCCTCTACTGACTGTGCAGCCAGTTCTCTCTCCTCTACTGAATGTGCAGCCAGTTCTCTCTCCTCTACTGAATGTGTAGCCAGTTCTCTCTCCTCTACTGACTGTGCAGCCAGTTCTCTCTCCTCTACTGACTGTGCAGCCAGTTCTCTCTCCTCTGCTGACTGTGAAGCTGGTCCAGTTCTCTCTCCTCTACTGACTGTGCAGCCAGTTCTCTCTCCTCTACTGAATGTGCAGCCAGTTCTCTCTCCTCTACTGACTGTGAAGCTGGTCCAGTTCTCTCTCCTCTACTGACTGTGCAGCCAGTTCTCTCTCCTCTGCTGACTGTGCAGCCAGTTCTCTCTCCTCTACTGACTGTGCAGCCAGTTCTCTCTCTTCTACTGAATGTGCAGCCAGTTCTCTCTCCTCTACTGAATGTGCAGCTAGTTCTCTCTCCTCTACTGACTGTGCAGCCAGTTCTCTCTCCTCTACTGAATGTGCAGCCAGTTCTCTCTCCTCTACTGATTGTGCAGCCAGTTCTCTCTCCTCTACTGACTGTGCAGCCAGTTCTCTCGCCTCTACTGAATGTGCAGCCAGTTCTCTCTCCTCTACTGAATGTGCAGCCAGTTCTCTCTCCTCTACTGACTGTGCAGCTGGTCCAGTTCTCTCTCCTCTACTGACTATGCAGCCAGTTCTCTCTCCTCTGCTGACTGCAGTCAGTTCTCTCTCCTCTACTGAATGTGCAGCCAGTTCTCTCTCCTCTACTGACTGTGCAGCTGGTCCAGTTCTCTCTCCTCTACTGAATGTGCAGCCAGTTCTCTCTCCTCTACTGACTGTGAAGCTGGTCCAGTTCTCTCTCCTCTACTGAATGTGCAGCCAGTTCTCTCTCCTCTACTGACTGTGCAGCTGGTCCAGTTCTCTCTCCTCTACTGACTATGCAGCCAGTTCTCTCTCCTCTGCTGACTGTGCAGCCAGTTCTCTCTCCTCTAACGACTGTGCAGCCAGTTCTCTCTCCTCTACTGAATGTGCAGCCAGTTCTCTCTCCTCTACTGAATGTGCAGCCAGTTCTCTCTCCTCTACTGAATGTGCAGCCAGTTCTCTCTCCTCTACTGAATGTGCAGCCAGTTCTCTCTCCTCTACTGACTGTGCAGCCAGTTCTCTCTCCTCTACTGATTGTGCAGCCAGTTCTCTCTCTCCTCTACTGACAGTGTAGCACCAGTGGATTGCAATTAATCAGCTTGAGAACAACCCTTGTTACACTCGCGGACCCCGACCTTAAAGAAGCTGTAGTCTCATGCGGTTTCCTAGCACATTTTGTTTACTTTATTTAAAAAATTCCCAACGGCAATTTCAAGTTCGAGTCTTCTTGTCCCCACATGCAGTCTCCAAGTCAAGCCTAAACAGGAACTTGACGAGTGTTGGGTCTGCTCTGTAATTGCAGTTCAGATGGTTTTTAGAGCAACTGAGTCTATCTAGTGCCAATCTAAGGGTGGAGCAGTCCTTTGTTTAGAAGCCCTGCTTCAAGGATGTTTAGAACCCCTGCTTCAAGGATGTTTAGAACCCCTGCTTCAAGGATGTTTAGAACCCCTGCTTCAAGGATGTTTAGAACCCCTGCTTCAAGGATGTTTAGAACCCCTGCTTCAAGGATGTTTAGAACCCCTGCTTCAAGGATGTTGAGAACCCCTGCTTCAAGGATGTTTAGAACCCCTGCTTCAAGGATGTTTAGAACCCCTGCTTCAAGGATGTTTAGAACCCCTGCTTCAAGGATGTTGAGAACCCCTGCTTCAAGGATGTTTAGAACCCCTGCTTCAAGGATGTTTAGAACCCTGCTTCAAGGATGTTTAGAACCCCTGATGTTTAGAACCCCTGCTTCAAGGATGTTTAGAACCCCTGCTTCAAGGATGTTTAGAACCCCTGCTTCAAGGATGTTGAGAACCCCTGCTTCAAGGATGTTTAGAACCCCTGCTTCAAGGATGTTTAGAACCCTGCTTCAAGGATGTTTAGAACCCCTGATGTTTAGAACCCCTGCTTCAAGGATGTTTAGAACCCCTGCTTCAAGGATGTTTAGAACCCCTGCTTCAAGGATGTTTAGAACCCCTGCTTCAAGGATGTTTAGAACCCCTGCTTCAAGGATGTTTAGAACCCCTGCTTCAAGGATGTTTAGAACCCCTGCTTCAAGGATGTTGAGAACCCCTGCTTCAAGGATGTTTAGAACCCCTGCTTCAAGGATGTTTAGAACCCCTGCTTCAAGGATGTTTAGAACCCCTGCTTCAAGGATGTTTAGAACCCCTGCTTCAAGGATGTTTAGAACCCCTGCTTCAAGGATGTTTAGAAGCCCTGCTTCAAGGATGTTTAGAACCCCTGCTTCAAGGATGTTTAGAACCCCTGCTTCAAGGTTGTTTAGAACCCCTGCTTCAAGGATGTTTAGAACCCCTGCTTCAAGGATGTTTAGAACCCCTGCTTCAAGGATGTTTAGAACCCCTGCTTCAAGGATGTTTATAACCCCTGCTTCAAGGATGTTTAGAACCCCTGCTTCATGGATGTTTAGAACCCCTGCTTCAAGGATGTTTAGAACCCCTGCTTCAAGGATGTTTAGAACCCCTGCTTCAAGGATGTTGAGAACCCCTGCTTCAAGGATGTTTAGAACCCCTGCTTCAAGGATGTTTAGAACCCCTGCTTCATGGATGTTGAGAACCCCTGCTTCAAGGATGTTTAGAACCCCTGCTTCAAGGATGTTGAGAACCCCTGCTTCAAGGATGTTGAGAACCCCTGCTTCAAGGATGTTTAGAACCCCTGCTTCAAGGATGTTGAGAACCCCTGCTTCAAAGATGTTTAGAACCCCTGCTTCAAGGATGTTGAGAACCCCTGCTTCAAGGATGTTGAGAACCCCTGCTTCAAGGATGTTTAGAACCCCTGCTTCAAGGATGTTGAGAACCCCTGCTTCAAGGATGTTTAGAACCCCTGCTTCAAGGATGTTTAGAACCCCTGCTTCAAGGATGTTTAGAACCCCTGCTTCAAGGATGTTTAGAACCCCTGCTTCAAGGATGTTTAGAACCCCTGCTTCAAGGATGTTTAGAACCCCTGCTTCAAGGATGTTTAGAACCCCTGCTTCAAGGATGTTTAGAACCCCTGCTTCAAGGATGTTTAGAACCCCTGCTTCAAGGATGTTTAGAACCCCTGCTTCAAGGATGTTTAGAAGCCCTGCTTCAAGGATGTTTAGAACCCCTGCTTCAAGGATGTTTAGAACCCCTGCTTCAAGGATGTTGAGAACCCCTGATGTTTAGAACCCCTGCTTCAAGGATGTTTAGAACCCTGCTTCAAGGATGTTTAGAACCCCTGATGTTTAGAACTCCTGCTTCAAGGATGTTTAGAACCTCTGCTTCAAGGATGTTTAGAACCCCTGCTTCAAGGATGTTGAGAACCCCTGCTTCAAGAATGTTGAGAACCCCTGCTTCAAGGATGTTGAGAAACCCTGCTTCAAGGATGTTTAGAACCCCTGCTTCAAGGATGTTGAGAACCCCTGCTTCAAGGATGTTTAGAACCCCTGCTTCAAGGATGTTGAGAACCCCTGCTTCAAGGATGTTTAGAACCCCTGCTTCAAGGATGTTTAGAACCCCTGCTTCATGGATGTTGAGAACCCCTGCTTCAAGGAGGTTGAGAACCCCTGCTTCAAGGATGTTTAGAACCCCTGCTTCAAGGATGTTTAGAACCCCTGCTTCAAGGATGTTTAGAACCCCTGCTTCAAGGATGTTTAGAACCCCTGCTTCAAGGATGTTTAGAACCCCTGCTTCAAGGATGTTTAGAACCCCTGCTTCAAGGATGTTTAGAACCCCTGCTTCAAGGATGTTTAGAACCCCTGCTTCAAGGATGTTTAGAAGCCCTGCTTCAAGGATGTTTAGAACCCCTGCTTCAAGGATGTTTAGAACCCCTGCTTCAAGGATGTTGAGAAACCCTGCTTCAAGGATGTTTAGAACCCCTGCTTCAAAGATGTTTAGAACCCCTGCTTCAAGGATATTTAGAACCCCTGCTTCAAGGATGTTTAGAACCCCTGCTTCAAGGATGTTTAGAACCCCTGCTTCAAGGATGTTGAGAACCCCTGCTTCAAGGATGTTTAGAACCCCTGCTTCAAGGATGTTTAGAACCCCTGCTTCAAGGATGTTTAGAACCCCTGCTTCAAGGATGTTTAGAACCCCTGCTTCAAAGATGTTTAGAACCCCTGCTTCAAGGATATTTAGAACCCCTGCTTCAAGGATGTTTAGAACCCCTGCTTCAAGGATGTTGAGAACCCCTGCTTCAAGGATGTTTAGAACCCCTGCTTCGAGGATGTTGAGAAGTACATAGTGAAGGACATTCAAAGGCTGCAGAACTCAGCACTCCTCTCTCCACATCCACCTCAGCACTCCTCTCTCCACATCCACCTCAGCACTCCTCTCTCCACATCCACCTCAGCACTCCTCTCTCCACATCCACCTCAGTACTCCTCTCTCCACATCCACCTCAGCACTCCTCTCTCCACATCCACCTCAGCACTCCTCTCTCCACATCCACCTCAGTACTCCTCTCCACATCCACCTCAGCACTCCTCTCTCCACATCCACCTCAGCACTCCTCTCTCCGCATCCACCTCAGTACTCCTCTCTCCACATCCACCTCAGCACTCCTCTCTCCACATCCACCTCAGCACTCCTCTCTCCACATCCACCTTAGCCTCAATCTGGCAGTCTCATTTGCTGCAGCACACGAGTGATTATTGATTATAGCCGCATGTGGATTGATTTAACCCAGCCAGAATTCTCGATGAGTTCACGGAAAACCTGGCTATTTAGACAGACCCTTTCACAGAAAAACATACCAGAATAATTAAGTGTGTAGTTAACAAGATTATGGACGGCCCTGCTAGTAGCATTATTGTATATGAAGGAGCTCATCCCCCCACCCCATAAGATATGGGCACTTCAGGAAGCCATGACACATCGATGTCGTCCAAAAGTGTCTGCACTGAGAGGAGTGGTTCCAACTATATACTGTCATTATGCAATTCATAGTTTAGACACCACACACCTTTACAATGAGCCTTACCTATAGAGGGCATGGTAGTTGGACTCTGCTTGCCTCAGTAATCTCTTCAGGGCATTGATATCTTGTATAATCTACATAATATAATATAATATAATACAATATACATAACAGATGCAATGATCAAGTACACATTTATTGGTCAGTTCTGCATCTAAATAGCTAAGCAAACTGCTCTTTCTTGTCAAAGGGCACATTAGAACTCCAAACGAACATTAACACATCCTAGTGCGAGCAAGGCTGTGAGCAAGACGGCCAAACCGTTAGGATTTATGGAGAGAGAAATAATCACCTGAACAGTGATAGTCATGGGAGAGCACTGAGCAGAGATTGGCTCGAAAGGAAGGAGTAGTCCAGGAACAACACCGAGACAAGCTGAGACAAAGTGAGATGTCAGCAGAGGGCAGGAGAGCTGAGGAGCAATATCTATGGAGGTGGGCTGATGAGACACAGGGAGATGCCAGCAGAGGGCAGCAATCCATATATCAGAAACTCTGTTATTGGGTGCACCTTTGTTGGACAGGAATGTGTAAATACTCTCAATGAACTCTCAGTTGACATAATAACATTACAATAACCTTCTCAATAATCGTATTCTCTCGATGTTTCGACTAGATGCTCTATATAGCTTTCACCAGGAATATATATATATATATATACCAATATCGACAACCAACATCTATAGGATCTGCAATCTATTAATATTCTGAAGATCTACTGCTTAAATTAATAGGTAAAGGGTCCTGCAATGTTTGTTGTCTACATAAGTAAATCTTTCTCGTCATATATTAATAAAATAATAATAATATATATAATAATAATAATAATAATTAATAATACAAAAATACCAAAATAATAACTAATTAACAATAAATACATAAATAAGACATAAATAATAATTAAATAACTAAAAAGCTAACGACGAGTTCTCAACTCCCAACCTTTTTGTTTTTCAAATATTTTTTTCTAATCCTGTATATATTGTTCAGGCATGTGTACTTAAACTGTCTTAAACTAATTATTGTTCATCCATCATGTCCATCCCTTCCAGTTCAGCACAACACACATCCAATTACCAGTTCGTTCATCCACTTCAATTTACACCTCACAATTTAATTGAACTAATCTGTGTTATGCAGCATTTCAGTACTCTCCCTTATATGGTCATCTCTCTCTCCTATCCTTTACCAACCAATCAAATCACTCCATGCATTCACAACTCCCTTTCCTCTTTCACCTATAAAATGCTTTACCTCACCTCATGCCTCTCAGTCTTCACCATGGTAGTTTATTCAACATTGTACATTGTCTATCCTTAGCCTTTAATAATAAGTATTTTACTTGTATTACTTGAGCTACTAGTAGTATCAGTCGATCTAGGACAGAGTGTCTCTGCTATTTCCTCAAGCAACCAACCACCAGGCCTTACGACCCTGGTCTTGGATTTAGTACACACTTCGTCACAGGCAGGAATTGTAATTCCTTTTATAATTTCAAACCGAACAAACATTTGGTCCTTCGAGCCGGATCTAGACTGGTTCTACTCCGGACTCCATCGCAATCATCCGAACCGCAACCTACTCCTTTGGAATCACCCTCAATCAAGCTAACATCGTAAGCTTTACGTAAGCTTAGACTCACTGTCTTGCTCTCAATATGTCATTGGAAGGATACCTCACGCTCAAGAAGAGCAGGTCTTCATTGACAGGCGTCGTGACTCGGATGAGGAACCGACATCTCCGGCTAGCAGATGAAGACCCTTCTACGTATGACATCACCAACCTGACAGGCAGTTTGACGTCACTAGAAACTACAGCTAAACATTTCTGTACGTCTCAGGAAGAGATCATGGGATATGTCGATGTCCCAGGGGAAATACCATTCAGTGAAGCCGACGAGCTAGCAGCCATTGAAACGTTTGAGGACAGCGTGGACTCTACCCGGTCGTTGATCAACCGACTGATGGCCACAAAGAGAGCCCTGCGTGCGTCAGCTGGCCTCCGATCCGATATTGACAATCTAGAAGACCTCATGGACAGCCGCCCAATGAAAGACTACTCGGCGGCTCACACCCGGCTGACTACAGCATTCAGTCAGCTCAGATTATCAGTCATGGATTCGACCATCCGAGACAACCATCCCATCCATCAAGATCTCATCCAGATCCAAAGCAGAATAGAAGCGCTTGGATCCAAGGAGAAGGAGTTAGTTCCTTCATCCTCACATCCCATTGCCGTGCACACCAGATCCAAGCATATCCAGCTCCCGAAGCTCCATCTCCCTACCTTTAGTGGGGACCTTATGGACTGGGCTCCTTTTTGGTCACAGTTCCGAACAGCAGTGGATGCCAATGATGATTTACCCTCTGAACATAAGCTGGCCTACCTCCGAGATGCCATCAGGGACTCTTCGATTAAATCTTTGATGTTCTCTGGTGCCGAGAGGGAGGGCCTCTATTCAGAAATTGTCGAGATGCTACAGAAACGCTATGATAAGCGTAGAACAATTCATTCAGCATATTGCAACCAATTGACATCATTGACTTCCATCAAGAATATTAAATCAGACCTCCAATTTGTTGATAGGGTCAAGCATGCAGTCGCTGGCCTCAAGCATACAGAACAATATGATCTACCATCCTTTCTCACATCAATGCTGACTCTGTGTCTTCCCAAGGCGTTGCAAGTAGAGTGGGAAGTGCAATCCAAGGAATCCAAAGATGTCCCACCACTGGATGAATTTCTCCAGTTTGTACTGTTCAGGGCTGATGTCCTTGCCACCAACGCCAGTGCTCAGTCTGAACCCAAGCAGAAGGCTCCAGATGTCAGACCAGAGCACCTGTCTAGAAGACACAGAGCTGCAGTGAACTCAACTTCCACTCGGCATTCTTCCAACGGACCTCCTTCCACGCTGGAATTCAGGTATGAGTGCTTACTTTGTCCTGGGCTTAGGCATCCACTCTTTCAGTGTCAGGTCTTTAACGACATGAGCATAGTGGGGAGGGAAGCCCATATCAGAGCTAAAAACCTCTGTGCCAACTGTCTGGCACCTGGACACCAGAACAGAGATTGTCGAAGTTGCGGAAGATGTAGACAGTGTGGTGGAAAACATCACACTCTTGTGCACAAGGAGCATAGATCTCCTGCTGTAGTGAATGTTGTAGCTGCCAATGGTGTTCTATCCAATACTAATTCTAGTTCCAATATCAATGCTCAGAATACCACTAATGAAGTGTCACCTCCAAGTGTTAATAGTCCATCCAAACAGAGCAATCAATCCAATTCAGTTGTATCATCACAATCCTTTAATCAACATGAGCACTGCACCACAGCGGTGTCTTATGATGACAGCCCAAGTATTAGTGAGGGGTCCCGGGGGCAAACAAGTATTGGCTCGGGCTTTGCTGGACTCGGGTGCAGACATGTCCCTTATAACCAGCAGGCTCACCCGATCCTTGCAGTTGCCCAAGCAGGCTATGATTACCGAGTTCTGTGGTGCACAGGGCACCCCTCTCAAACAGTCCCAGTCGGGAACCCAGCTGTCCATTTGCCCTGTCAGCCAGCAAGAGTTAAAGTTGTCCACATTGGCTGCCATTGTCCCAGAAGTCACTTGCAGGCTTCCGCTCCAAGGAGCATCCCATGTTAAGGAAATGCCGCACATCAAGGCATTGAGCTTAGCCGATCCCACTTTTCATGCCCCGGGCAGGGTAGATCTGTTGCTGGGGTGTGATCTCATTCCAGAAGTATTGTCTCATGAACAGGTTGTGGGACCACCTGGAACTCCAATGGCAATTAAAACCATCTTTGGGTGGGCAGTGTTGGGAAAATATCCTCCCAAACCAGTTGAACATTCAGTCAACGTAATGACTCAGATAGTATCGGATCCAACCAACGACCTCATTACTAGATTCTGGACCGTTGAGGAACCTCCAGCCACCACATCTATGTATACTCTAACTGAGGAGCTGGTCCAAGACCACTACCTCCAAACCCATGTATATCATCCAGAACCAGGGTACTACCAGGTTTCACTCCCCAAGATCACTGACCAACCCAGGCTAGGCCTGAGCAGGCCTCAGACCCTCAATAGATTCATGAGCAATGAGCATTCACTGATCAGAAGGGGCACCTATGATACCTTCCAAGGGGTGGTCAGGGAGTATTTGGAACTGGGACATGCAGAATTAGTACCCCCTAGTGACCTAACTTCCCAAGGGAGCCATTATTACCTCCCCATGCATGGGGTCACTAAACCAGGAAGCACCTCAACGAAGCTCCGTGTGGTCTTCGACGCTAGTGCTCGAACCACCAGCAACCAGTCCCTCAATGATACATTACATGTTGGTCCCACTTTGCATCCAACCTTGGAGACTATCTTGGTACAGTTTCGAATGCACTCAATAGCTATCAGTGCTGACATTAGTAAAATCTACCATGCTGTCCACCTTGATCCAGCTGACCGTGATCTCCATAGGTTTTTATGGAGGGAGAGTCCAGACTTGCCTCTCAGGGATTACAGGATGACGAGAGTCACATTCGGTGTGACCTCGTCTCCTTACCTAGCAATCCGTACGCTGCAACAAACAGCTCATGATTTCAAGGCACAGTACCCATTGGCAGTCCCACTAGTCAGTAGTTCATTCTACGTTGATGACCTGTTCACGGGAGCAGAAACCCCAGAACAAACGTTATCCATCCACCAGTCACTTCGGGGTCTATTGTCCAAGGGGGGGTTTGATCTCCGGAAATGGAGAAGCAGCTCAGGCACGATGTTGCAGGCTATCGACCCTTCTCTCCACGAGAAACTGCCCGTGCAGGACCTCGTTACCCATGACCATCCACAGTATCCCAAGGCTCTGGGGGTCAATTGGGACTCAAGACTAGATACAATGTCCACCTCATTGTCATTGCCCGACCAGTTTCAATCCACCAAGCGTGGCATAATATCTGATGTGGCCCGGACATTTGATGTCCTGGGTTGGTTAGCACCAACGATTGTGCTGATGAAGAAAGATAGTCTATCAGCAGGTGTGGGAAGAGAAGATAGATTGGGACTCCCCTTTGCTTGCAGCAGCACTCTAGTAGTTGGAGGCAAGAGCTTCCTTTGTTGGTGACCAGGAACCAACCCAGGTGCTACTTCCGTAAGGGAGTGACCCGTTTGACCACCCAACTCCATGGGTTTTGTGACGCCTCTAGTAAGGCATATGCCGCAGTGGTCTATATCAGAGCCACTTATCCAGACCAGCCACCAACTTGTTCACTTGTTGCAGCCAAAACACGTGTGGCCCCTCTCAAGCAACTGTCTATTCCTCGCTTGGAATTGTGTGGAGCCACACTCCTAGCCAGACTCCTATCAGCTCTGCGTAAAGCATTGAACATCCCAGTGGACCACACGCATGCGTGGTCAGATAGCACTGTTGTATTGGCTTGGCTCGACGGAAGCCCCAAAAGATTTAAAACCTTTGTAGGCAACCGCCTATCCACTATCTTGCAGGAATTGCCTCCTTCAACCTGGCACCATGTGCCCACATCAACCAACCCGACAGACTGCGCCTCTAGGGGTTTGTCCCCCAGAGAATTAGTCGAGCACAACCTATGGTGGGAGGGTCCTACCTGGCTATCAGTCGAACCCATTTGCATGCCAGTGCAACCATTGTTGGGCTTGGATTCCACACCTGAGCTAAAGGTCGTTGGTAATGTCAGTCAGATTTCCACCGTTTCATGGATCACTACATTGTCCAGTGATTACTACCGAATGCTCAGGCTCACTGCCTGGTGTTTGCGATAGATCGCCAACCTAAAACTTAAACGACAACGGCTTCCTCTCCGCCTCGATCAGCATCTAGTCGTATCCGAAATCGAATCAGCAGAGTATTTCATGTTCAAGGAAACACAATCAGCATCATATCCGAAGGAGATTAAGCCTCACACAAAACCGTGCTCTCGTGTCATTGAAACCATTTATTGACAGGAAGGGGTTGTTAAGGGTGGGTGGTCGACTTTCCAATTCAGATCTTCATCAATCATCTATTCATCCCATCATCCTTCCTGGGAAGAGTGTATTGTGTCAGAGGCTTGTCACTTACAAACATGTAGCCTTGGGCCATTGCGGCCCGAGCTTGCTTTTAGCTGCTATAGGTCACAGGATCCACATCGTCGGAGCCAGGCGCCTTACCAGAGCAATCTTCAAGAATTGTGATCTGCAGACGTGCCACAGCCAAAAATCAGCAGCAGCTCATGGGACAGCTCCCCTCTTCCAGACTCACCCAAGGTCCGCCTTTCCACACCTGCGGTATTGACTATGCCGGTCCCTTTCTATTGAAGAAGGGGCACACACGGAAACCGGTCATTGTGAAAGGATACATGGCTGTGTTCATCTGCTTTAACACCAAGGCAGTGCACCTGGAACCTGTCTCGGATGCCACCACCAAAACGTTTGTCGCATGTCTCAACAGCCGTCCCTTGGTGGCTATCACCAGCCATTCACTGGACGGAATCGAGGCGTTGACACCCTCTCATTTCCTCCTGGGCCGACCAGCCACTTCATACCCAGAAGATGTGGTCTGCTCCGAGCCATCCCTCCACAGATGATGGACCATGACAAAATCTATGATCCAGCACTTCTGGCGTCGGTGGTCAGCAGAATATCTGCAACAGTTGCAGAAGCTCACAAAATGGCGCAAGCCCAACCCCAACCTAACCATTGGAGACGTTGTTCTGATCAAAGACGACCAGACCTTCACGCAACAGTGGCCACTTGCCAGAGTGATTGATGTCCACCCAGGACGAGACGGACTTGTACGAACCGTCACAGTGAAGACCCAGCATGCCACTTACAAACGTCCGGTTGTGAAGTTGTCCCTTCTCCTCAGCCAAGCTGAAGCAGACTCTCCATTGGATCAAGTCCAAGCACAAGCTCCAAATCAAGCTCAAGAATAAGAACATTAACATTAACATTATCATGTCATGTCTTCTTCCCCCCCCCCCCCTCCCCCCCCCAGGATGTTCAGGCATGTGCACTTAAACTGTCTTAAACTAATTATTGTTCATCCATCATGTCCATCCCTTCCAGTTCAGCACAACACACATCCAATTACCAGTTCGTTCATCCACTTCAATTTACACCTCACAATTTAATTGAACTAATCTGTGTTATGCAGCATTTCAGTACTCTCCCTTATATGGTCATCTCTCTCTCCTATCCTTTACCAACCAATCAAATCACTCCATGCATTCACAACTCCCTTTCCTCTTTCACCTATAAAATGCTTTACCTCACCTCATGCCTCTCAGTCTTCACCATGGTAGTTTATTCAACATTGTACATTGTCTATCCTTAGCCTTTAATAATAAGTATTTTACTTGTATTACTTGAGCTACTAGTAGTATCAGTCGATCTAGGACAGAGTGTCTCTGCTATTTCCTCAAGCAACCAACCACCAGGCCTTACGACCCTGGTCTTGGATTTAGTACACACTTCGTTGCAGGCAGGAATTGTAATTCCTTTTATAATTTCAAACCGAACAAACATATTATATATAATAATTAAATATAATTATTAACATATATAGCAAGAAAGAAAAAATATTGGATCAACTTGTAAAAAGCTCAACTAAACAAGAGGAGTTGACCAGTGCAGGCCAGAGGACCTTTTAAATCTTATGGTAAAGGGTCTTCTAAAAATGAATGTCAAATTCTCAGGTCCAAAATGTTTTTGTTTTTTTGTTGTTAAAAGAACAAAAAAACACGTTTGTCATATTTCCACCTGTTTTTGCTATTGTTGTTTGCTATTGTTGTTGTTGTTTTCTATGAATGTTATAGTCGAGTCTACTCCTTCGTGCACCAGGGATAACTCTAAAGTTATTTATTACTGGCAGCATAAGTAGTTTTGTTGAAGGTCTGTGCTGTTAACTTGTCAACTAGAGTAAGCCTCGGAGGAAACCAACCACTTGTGGACTTCTGATGGCCTCTGAAATCAGCGCAGCTATTATTATAGGCTCAAGGTTACACACAAGCACACCTATTGTGTTGATAACCCTTTACCATTTTATGTTATACTGAATCGAGAAACAGGATTGGTTTGCCGCAAGTCTTTGGAGGATTAGGAGTCTTCTGGGGTTCCTAATATTATTACAAATGGACTTAAGGGGGGAGTAGACCATTTTGTGGTTTTTTTTAAAAAACGTGTCATAACTATTGAATGCTTAATCCATTTCCAAAGATTATGGTCTCAAAATGTAGCTCATTCTAGGTGCTTTCCAATGACATTAGAATAATGGTGTTGCAATAAACTAGGACTGAAACATGGGTAAAACCACAAGGGTCCTTTTAAATGTTTAGATGCGCTCCTGTACCCAAACCACAATTCTTCAACACTTGCTATTTATGGTGATATTAGAGTGATCACAGATACCTCTTGTGAATAGATAGTTTTTTTAATTTTTTTTAATTCACCCCAACATCCCCAATTTCATTTCCCCCCCTGGTCATATGCTGTCAGACTGAATATCTCATCAGAAAATGACTGGATTGATAATTTGTCAATTGAAAAGAAGGAGTAATGCAAGAGCTTTCATAATATATAAAAATTATTTACTACAGACAAAAATTGAACGAGTTACACGGTATCATGTGACGTCACTACATGAAAATAACATTTCATAATAAATCAGTTTGAAAAGTACAACAATAAAATAACATGAAAATATTGATGAAAGAGTTATTTTATGATAAATTGAGTATATGAATTCCAGTTTGGGGTTCAGCACTGTAAGGACAAGCATCATCATTGACGGACACTCTCACCCAGAACACAACAGATAAGCTGGGTGTGTTCTGAGTAAGAGTTGCCAGTCACTGGAGGGGGCAAATCTAGAGCTGCAGACAATGTGGCAAGTCCTGTCCTCCCCTTTCCCATCAACCTAGCTCCGAACACTGATTTGCAGTTCAAACCCTTAGCCTCACTGCTGTATGGATCAGTAATGTTCTACTTCCAGCTACACCCATTACAGTCCAAAGACAACATTGTGACGAACCCTCGTCGGTTACCTACACCTTCAGAAAGACTAACCCTTGAATTGCAGGTTGGACATCTCACAAAGTCAGCAATGTGGGACAAGGTACTAATGCTGACAATGCGATTGCCTGTACCCATACAATCTTCATCGAGTAGCTTGGCTTTACCAGCCCCACTAGCAACCTTTTTCAATTTACGTTGACTAGCAGTCTGAGAGTGCATGGTAACAGGAACAGATTCCACAGAGGTTGAAACAGATTCCACAGCAGTCTGCCTCAAAATTGGAGCAGATTCCTTACGAATCTGCCCCAAGATAGAAGCAGACTCTCCAGCAATCTGCCCCACTCTTGAAGCAGATTCACCAGCAGCAATCTGTCCCAAGGTTGAAGCAGACTCCCCAGCAATCTGCCTCATGCTTGACACAGGCTACCCAGCAGCCTGCCCCAAACCAACAAGTTCAGCGCTCGCATGCAAAAGGCCACCACTCTTGAAGCAGATTCACCAGCAGCAATCTGTCCCAAGGTTGAAGCAGACTCCCCAGCAATCTGCCTCATGCTTGACACAGGCTCCCCAGCAGCCTGCAAGTTCAGCGCTCGCATGCAAAAGGCCAGCCTCAACAACAGACTGACCTGTTCTAGCTGGTATTCGGGTAGGACCTACCACGGTCTCGCTACTAGTCCGAACCGGAGGGTTTGACATTGAAGAAGAGCCAGCATCACTCGTGTCTTCAGCTTCTATTCTCATCTTCTTTACAAATCGTACCCCAGGGAAGACTTTGGGTCTCTTCTTCCGACGACAACTGGGACGCTGCATGATAATAGCTTTAGAATCGCACTAGAATCACACAGAGATTCGATCAAAGTTGAGAACTGAGAACAACGTGGCGTGCGCACGAGCCGACCTATATACCCCCCTTTGCGCATAGAGCACGGAAATGACGGAATAGCACTGAGCGATATTTTAGCCAAGTTTCAAGTCTTGGCCATGAACGGTTGTTATGAACGATCCAACTTATAGCGTTTATTCAGCGTTTATTCAGGCTTCTTCTTGTTCATCGCGCAGAGTTGTGCAATGAAATGGGAGGATAAAAAGTATCATAACTCAAGAATGGTTGACAATAAAATGTTGAAACTTGAAATGCAGCTAGTTTAATAGTGAAGCTATAGAATGATGGGGGAAAAAGAAAAAAAAAGGAAAAAAGGGAAAACTACTCTACTCCCCCCTTAAGGCACTCGAGTTATGAGGGTGAGTGAAAACATATGAAGATACACGTCCAAGCCTTCACCACAGGACCGAAAGGTCAAGCGAGAAAATTTTAAGTTGTAGAGGGATCCTTTGAAGACGGAACCTCACGTTTTATAAAATATGGTTTTGGGCGGCAAGTTTACTACTTTCGCGAAGGATTCACAAGCATGCTGGAAGATAAAATCGGCTAAAATCACCGCTTAGGGTACCAAGACCTGCCAAAGTATTTATTTTATCCTTAATTTTATCCTTATTTAGGGGCATCCACCATCTTTAAATAGTCTTAGTACAGTGTAACTACCAACTTCCTAATATACTATAGTCACCATAAACAATGCCAAGACCCTCTTTAAACGCTTCTTTCTCTCACACTCTCTCTCACTCCATATAAACAAGAGTGTATATAATTATGCATGTATGTATACATGTATAGTGTGTATATATGTACAGTGTGTATATACATGTATGTGTACATGTATAGTGTGTGTATATACTGTATGTATGTATATGTATAGTGTGTGTATATACTGTATGTATATGTATGTATATATGATGTATAGTGTGTGTATATATGTATACATGTATAGTATATGTATGTATAATCTATGTACATGTGTATATATGTATGTATATATGTATGTATATATGTATGTATATATGTATGTATACATGTGTATATATGTATGTATAGTATGTGTATATGTATAGTATGTGTATATGTATGTGTAGTGTGTGTATATATATACTAGCAGTATTCACATCCAAGGGAAGGCTTTAGATAACCTCTCAACAAACTCTCGGTTGACATCACAAAGTTATGACCTTCTCAATAATCTACTTGAGATTTTACTCTCTCGACGTTTCCACTAGATGCTCTAGCCTTCATCACGAGATGCTCTAGCCTTCATCACGAGATGCTCTAGCCTTCATCACGAGATGCTCTAGCCTTCATCACGAGATGCTCTAGCCTTCATCACGAGATGCTCTAGCCTTCATCACGAGATGCTCTAGCCTTCATCATGAGATGCTAAGACTTGCATGAGCTTGTTATATACTGCTATCCAGCATGTGATGCAAACCACACCCTGACACACGTGACTCGCACGTGAACCGGATGTGGAAGGGGAAAAAATAGCAAATTATAATAATACAAAAACAATAATAGAATAATAATAACAACAACAACAACAACAACAACAATAATAATTAATAATTAATTCTGCATTTGCATGGGACAATGGACATCCTATTTTGTGGGATCTTAGACCAGGCCAGAACTCAGAAGGAACTGCTAGTGAAGGAGGCATTGCACATCGGCCTAGCACCATTTGAAGTGTGAGCGGTTCAATCCAGACTGTGGATTGGACTTGCCTGGTTGCTGGGGAGCTACTCTGAAGAGCCTGAACTTGAAGCCATGACCACCATAATTGTTCTGTCTTCAGTTATTTATTATCCTTCTTTGTTAATGTATATATATCATCGTCATCGTCGTCGTCATCGTCGTCATCATTATCTGTTATATATATTTTTATTGTACACTATTGTTGTGGTGAAATTATAATTAACAACATCCAGTTCATGTGCTTGACGGTGGTTTGCATCACATGGTGGATAGCAGTAAATAATAAGCTCATGTGATGCTTTGCATCTTATTATTTGATGAAGGTTAGAGCATCTAGTTAAAACATCGAGAGGTTGATTACTGAGGTCATTGTATGTAATATCCTTTTCTTGACAAAATTGATGTATTTCTGAATATATGTACACTACCTGTACATAGCAACCATGCATGTAAATAATATACTGTAGTATACACATTCCAAAACAAAATGGTCGACTGTCTGACAGCACCAAGTGCTATGCTGTACAATGACGAATCATGACCATTTACACAAACCATCCTAGCATTCATCTAGTTCCATCTAGTTCCATACATACTGTACATAGGTGAAGTTTCATCCACATCGGAACTTCCATATGGACGTGCATAGCAGACATACATACATACATACAGACAGACTGACTGAGTGACAGACAGACAGACTGAGTGACTGACAGACTGACTGACAGACTGAGTGACTGACTGATGGTCCTAAATTATATTATATATGATACACAGCAAAATCTATGCTTCTTAAAATAGCCAGCATATACTGCACATGAGCTTTATAGAACGCTTGTCTATATTCATGGGGAAGCTAATGATTTAGAGACATTCCAACATAACCCACATAATGTTAAGCCCACCAGACACACTGTGCTCACTCAAATGCAGGTTCTAACTCTAGAGGGTCCCGACTGGCGGGGCTCGTACATGCAATGACCTTTCACCTTTAGCTTGTAGTTCTCAATGGCATGTCTGAGGAAGAAAGGATCTGGTGATGAAGTGCCTTGAGAGAGCAACACTTGCGACCAGTTCACACAGAACTTGCTGCTCTCTGAGGGAACATGTTCACAGAGAAAAGGCAAGTACACACACCCATGTATGCAGTGATGGCTGCAAGACTAGCAGGTGAGTCAGTGAATGTTACCTTTCAACGAAACCTTGCACTCTTCACCAGAGACGTGAACCTTTACAGACACTTTCTTTTTACTAGCCTCCTGGTCATCCTGCACAGCATCAGTCATCATCTTTACCATCACCACCACACACCATCACCACACTATCACCACCACCACCATCATCATGACAACCACACCATCAACACCATCATCATAACAACCACACCATCAACACCCACACCATCACCACCACCATCACCACCACCACACCATTCACCACCATCATCATAACAACCACACCATCAACACACACCATCATCACCACAACAACAACAACCACCACCACCACACCATCACCACCATAACCACTATTATGTAACTTACGCCAGGTGGGTCCAGCTGCATCAGGTTAGCTAAGCTGCAGGCCTCCAGGAACCTGAGCATTAAAGTAGCTGATCAAACATGGACAAGTCGGGGCATAATATATCTAAATATAGACATAATTTATCTATATTAGGGCTTGCTTACATTTTAACATATTTGATGAGCTGTACATCGTCTCCAACAACCTCCACTGGAGAGTCAACAGCCTGGATGGGTGTGGTCAATAAAGACATTAGATGGGTGTGGTTTTAAAGGTAGGGAAGGGTGTATTGGAAGGGTGTATTAAAGGGTGTATTGAAGGTAAAGGGTGTATTAAATAGGTATCAAAGGTGAAGTGGGTGTGGCCAAGTGAGGGTGTGGTCTACAGAGATCAATGATGTGTGTGCAGAAAGAACACACATGGGTGTGGTTTATAACGATGGCCAAGTGTGCGGTGAATAGAGATGATAGGTGGGCGGGGTGTGTAGCAATAAAGGCAGAGTACCACTCTGGTCATCTTGAGGGACAAGTCTTTGAGTGGAGTTCACAAGTTCACCAAAACGCAATGCCCGTGAGCTAAACATTGAACATAGGACATAAACTAGAACACTTTCCTTGAGTTCACACCACATGCTTCATGACCTTATATAGCATCTGGAACACCACATGCTTTATGACCTTATATAGCATCTGGAACACCACATGCTTTATGACCTTATATAGCATCTGTTCCAGTTCAGAGGTGAGCTGAGTGTACAATATTGGTGTTAATTATCTATATATATATATATGTATATGGTAGGGTCTTATTGCTTTGAGTTGTCAATCTAATTTTACATTATTGTTGCTGTTTGAAGTTGATGTTTGAAGTTGATGTTTGAAGTTGATGTTTGAAGTTGATGTTTGCAGCTGCTGTGTGCAGCTGTAGTTTATGTTCTTCATTCTGGCAAACCTTAAGAGCAACAAACTAATGAGTTGAGAGGAAGAGCTCTTATCAAACACTATCTAGTTCTAGAAAACAAGTTGTTGTTTTGTTGTTAGAATCAGCCAGGATCAGGTGCAGCTTCCTTCATGAGTCAGCCAGGGATCAGCTGCAGCCTCCTTCATGAGTCAGCCAGGGGTCAGCTACAGCCTCCTTCATGAGTCAGCCAGGGATCAGCTACAGCCTCCTTCATGAGTCAGCCAGGGATCAGCTGCAGCCTCCTTCATGAGTCAGCCAGGGGTCAGCTACAGCCTCCTTCATGAGTCAGCCAGGGATCAGCTAAGCCTCCTTCATGAGTCAGCCAGGGATCAGCTGCAACCTCCTTCATGAGTCAGCCAGGGATCAGGTGCAGCTTCCTTCATGAGTCAGCCAGGGATCAGGTGCAGCCTCCATGAGTCAGCCAGGGATCAGCTGCAGCCTCCTTCATGAGTCAGCCAGGGGTCAGCTACAGCCTCCTTCATGAGTCAGCCAGGGATCAGCTAAGCCTCCTTCATGAGTCAGCCAGGGATCAGCTGCAGCCTCCTTCATGAGTCAGCCAGGGATCAGCTGCAGCCTCCTTCATGAGTCAGCCAGGGATCAGCTGCAGCCTCCTTCATGAGTCAGCCAGGGGTCAGGTGCAGCCTCCTTCATGAGTCAGCCAGGGATCAGGTGCAGCTTCCTTCATGAGTCAGCCAGGGATCAGCTGCAGCCTCCTTCATGAGTCAGCTAGGGATCAGCGATCAGCTGCAGCCTCCTTCATGAGTCAGCCAGGGATCAGGTGCAGTTTCCTTCAAGGACTTGGCAAGAGTTGCGCAGGAGAACTCCAGAACTAACCAAACTTAGCAGATGTGATTCTATGCCATGTATATTGCTCAAGTACACACGCAACTGTAAAGATCTGGAATTTTTAGTTGTAGATAAATTTTTGTAGTCGTAATAACCTTCGAAAATTAAAAATGAGAAATCAAAAAATATATACATGTATTTTAAGATTTTGTGTTAGCTACAGTAGCTGGTGCACACACACCAGTTGGGGCAGGGAAGAGAGAGAGCTTCTAGAAGTGCTGGCAATATCTCTCTCCTAAGATATTTGAAGTTCAAAGGTGAACACAGCTCTGACAACTTCCTAGGTACATGTCCAATACTGTTGGCACCTTTGTTCCCCGCTAGCTCCTGCGTAATGATCCCTCAATTAATAATTCTCTTTCAGAATCCCTAAACTGTTGGTTTTCAAATAGCTGATAGCCTCTTTCAGGAGTGGCCTAGCAATCTCTTCCATAGCCATTCAGCAGGTTTACCTTCAGAAATCAACAGCGTAATGTGTTGCGGTCAGTCGCATCAGTAAAAATAATCAGTAGACCACGAATTCTACGACGCGAAATATTTTCTCAACATTTAAACACGAGATTTACGTTATTTTGCTATGAGGTTGCTCAGTTTTGCTTATTTTGTTCAAAGAAGATTATTCATTGGTCGATCAACCGACTGCTCAAATTTGTTACTAGTTATTAATGAAGCTACAGCAAGGGTGTCTAGTATACTACAGGAAGTGCCCAGTATACTACAGGAAGTATTATATAGGAAATGCTGTAATGAGATTGATAAAGTGATAAAGTAATAATCCCACAAACTCTAAACCCAATCAACACATGATCAAATTTGTAACTTTAACTTGTTTCCCGTTTTTGTTGTTGTTGTAGACAGGCCAACATGCCACTGGTGAGAGTGGAGCGCCCGTTTTTGTTGTTGGTATAGAGACGGAAGTGTGTGGTGATCAAGCAGCTGGCATGGCACCAATTTTGTAGCAACTCTCTAGCGAGGAGCCAAGCAGGGAACACTGTGGTCGCCAACGTAGAGGTCAGACAGAGGTCATTTGATTTCTGGCATCTGCTTTTTAAGATTCGATTAAAAGTACTATATATATGGATAGTGCCCGATATAACGTGCGATAACGTGCGATAGATAGGCCCTACCCTCAACAGTTCACCTCGAGCGCTAGCTGCTAGACACTTGTGTACTGGCAGGAGATGGTCACTGGCTTACGATGTGAAGTAGCACTGGCAGCTGGTCTTGACATATCTGCACCACGCGCACCAAGTAGTCCACCTACATGACAACACACAGAGTCCCGGAATTGGAATTGGTTACATGAGCATGCTTGGAACCAGAATCATTTATCTGGGTATACATTTGTTAGAATCTGTTGTCCGAGCATATTGGCGCCAGAAAAATTTCAGTCAGTTATATAAGCACATTGGAACATGGATTTGCTATTCTAGAACATTGGAACCAAAGAGTCAGTTGTCTGGACATGCACCTATCAGTTCTCCAAGTACATTGGAACCAGAGATATCCAGCACACAAGCGCCAGTCAGTTATCTGGAACCAGAATTAACTAACTGAACATTTTGGAACCAGTCAGTTATCTGAACACATTGGAACCGGAGAGTTGTTGATTGAGCTTATTGGGAAGGAAGTTATCCCAACAAGTATTGAGTTGTTACATGCATGCACTTTATTATTATTATTATTGTTGTTGTTGTTATTATTATTATTATTGTAATCATCATCATCATCGTCATTGTTATTGTTATTGTTATTATTATCATTATCATTATCATTATCATTATTATTATTATTATTGTTGTTGTTGTTATTATGATATTACATGTATCATAATTGTTATTATTATTATTAGCGATTATTATTATTATTGTTGTTGTTATTATTATGATATTACATGTATCATAATTGTTATTATTATTATTAGCGATTACTTTTATTGTTATTATTATTATTGTTATTATTGTTATTATTATTGTTGTTGTTATTATTATTGTTATTATTACATGGATCATTATAATGGATCATTATAATGGATCATTATAATTGTGATTATTATTGTTGTTATTATTGTTGCTATTGTTATTGTTGTTGTTGTTGTTTAGGAATTTAGGAATTAGGATTCATGTCTCCAACAAACTTAGAACTTACATTTTCCAGAAACCACGCCGACAACTTATCTTCCAGCCGGGAGCCCACAAAAAGCTTGGCGGTATTTTCAGTTGGCTAGATAGAGCAACAAAAGACAATCATTGCCACCTCTGAGTGGGTGTGTTCCAATCATATGGATCCTACCCACCTACTCCCAGCCCGAGCCAGTCCGAGGGGTGCAAGAACTTTTGGCTGAAGATCTATGGCTGGTCCATGAGACTCACGGCTGGTCCATGGTTGGCCCCATGAGACTCATGGTTAGTCCATGGTTGGTCCATGAGACTCATGGGTGGTCCATGGTTGGTCCATGAGACTCATGGGTAGTCCATGAGACTCATGGTTAGTCCATGAGGCTCACGGCTGGTCCATGGTTGGCCCCATGAGACTCATGTCTGGTCCATGGTTGGTCCATGAGACTCACGGCTGGTCCATGGTTGGTCCATGAGACTCATGGTTGGCCCATGAGACTCATGTCTGGTCCATGGTTGGTCCATGAGACTCACGGCTGGTCCATGGTTGGTCCATGAGACTCACGGCTGGTCCATGGTTGGTCCATGAGACTCATGGCTGGTCCATGGTTGGTCCATGAGACTCACGGCTGGTCCATGGCTCGTCCATGGTTGGCCCCATGAGACTCATGGGTGGTCCATGGTTGGTCCATGAGACTCATGGGTGGTCCATGAGACTCATGGTTAGTCCATGACGCTCACGGCTGGTCCATGGTTGGCCCCATGGGACTCATGGTTGGCCCATGAGACTCATGTCTGGTCCATGGTTGGTCCATGAGACTCATGGTTAGTCCATGGTTGGTCCATGAGACTCATGTCTGGTCCATGGTTGGTCCATGAGACTCACGGCTGGTCCATGGTTGGCCCATGAGACTCATGGGTGGTCCATGATTGGCCCCATGAGACTCATGGTTGGTCCATGAGACTCATGGGTGGTCCATGGTTGGTCCATGAGACTCATGTCTGGTCCATGGTTGGTCCATGAGACTCATGGTTAGTCCATGGTTGGTCCATGAGACTCATGTCTGGTCCATGGTTGGTCCATGAGACTCACGTCTGGTCCATGGTTGGTCCATGAGACTCATGTCTGGTCCATGGTTGGTCCATGAGACTCATGTCTGGTCCATGGTTGGTCCATGAGACTCACGTCTGGTCCATGGTTGGCCCATGAGACTCATGTCTGGTCCATGGTTTAACCTCTCAGTGCCAGCGGACAGATAATGAACATGTGCAGGCCAGAAATGGACTGCAGATACACTCACCAGAGACTCCACAAGTGGGGAAAGAGACTTGCAGAAAACGTCCAGCTCATTGCGAAACATAAGAAGAAGTTAAGAACTCATTATGAAAGAACTGACCTTTGTACCTGTGTTGTACAATCTGACCTACAGTGTAGAAAGTACAGGTGTATGTATGTATGTGTGTATGTATGTGTGTGTGTGTATGTGTGTATGTGTATGTGTGTGTGTGTGTATGTACATATGTATGTATGTGTGTATGTATGTATGTATGTATGTGTGTATGTATGTAGTTGGTGTGCAAGGAGGAAGCTTTGCCACCTCAAGAGATAAATGCACACAACACTTCACATTAGAGGAGCTTTTAGAGGAGCTTTGGTCTTGTTGGTGTGTGTCTCCATAGAGATATTGGCAACCTACATACTTCAATCTGCCAGCCCAGTGTGGTGTTGGTCCAGTGTGTGTCCCCATAGAGCTATTGTCAACCTACTTCAGCTTGCCTCTACTCACCAACCACACCCACCATAGAGGATACAGATCCAGTCCTTGCTTTCCGATGCACACAAAGCAGAGGAGGAACTGGCGACCTTGACTTTCCTCAGACGAGCACACCACCCTGTTGATGTAGCACTGAGAGGGCGGAGGGAAGACACTGCAGGAATAATTGTGTGCACACATGAGGCAGAGAGATGTGTGGCCATCTAGTTGCTGCTTCATACATACATACTGTACACACCACACACACACATACACCACACACACATCACAGCACACACACATCACAGCACACACACTCACACATTACAGCACTCACACTTGTATATACATGTACTGCACACCACACACACACATCACATCACACACACATCACAGCACACACACATCACAGCACACACATTTATATACATATACACTACACACATACATCACAACACACACACATCACGGCACACACACACACATCATAGACACACATCACAGCACACACACATCACACATACACATTGCAGCATACACACATCACACACACACACTTCATGTACACTATACACCACAAACGTACACCACACACACATATATCACAACACACATCACAGCACACGCACATTATAGCACTCCACACACAAACACCATACACACCACAGCAAGCCACACTACACCCACACACTATACACACATGGACACACACACAATCTGGGCTAATTAGAGATCACTTACTCAGGGTCCATGCTGGTTACCAGGCCGCTGAACTTGTATAGGGTTGTCTGTGACATCCTCACTCCCACATGCTCTCGGAGGAGGTGCTCGCGATCAGAGCAAATGCTGCTGCCCACCAGAGACAAGCTGTGAGAGGGGCAACAGGGAGGTGCAAAATGTCAGCTCATCAACCATAGAACCAAGCAGAAGAATGTAGCAAAGAAAAGAGAGCCTCTTCCGAGACACGAGAGGGGGGGAGGAAGAGAGGAGGAGGGATAGGGAGGAAGGGGGAGTGGGGAGGGAAGGAGAAGAGGGAGGAGGGGGGGGAGACCAAATATGCAGATATCTCGTCCAACGTAAAAAGGGATACAAGGTCAACCTCATTACTGTCAAAGAGTACAGGATCACGTAGTCTTCCCCACATGCCAGGGATCAAGAAACTGCAAGACAAACTCAACCAGACCATGGGGTCAGCAAAGCTGGCAACTCAAGGCTCTCATAAGATATGGACAAGCAGGACCAGGCTAATGATGGGGTCAGCAAAGCTGGCCACTCAAGGCTCTCATAAGATATGGACAACCAGGACCAGGCTAATGATGGGGTCAGCAAGGCTGGCAACTCAAGGCTCTCATAAGATATGGACAACCAGGACCAGGCTAATGATGGGGTCAGCAAAGCTGGCAACTCAAGGCTCTCATAAGATATGGACAAGTAGGACCAGCAGGAACACTTGACCATCAACACCCTCAGGGCTGTATACAGAAATTTTTCCGTGGTGCAGTGAACTTGGGGCATGGAGGGAAAAGAGAATGGGCGTGGCAGGCAGAGGGCCTGACCCTGTATCATGTGTCTGTTAAAATCTCACAATTATTTTAAGGGGGGGGAGGAGGAATGAGGAGGGATGGAGAATGGCCTGATCCCTTATTGTATCATCATCAACCACACCCACCCACCCTCCCCAGCTTATTATCTTGTTCCACTCATCTGTGTAAGGCCAAGTGATTGCGCATGGCTGTTGTCAGCTATTTTTGGCAAGAAGACCTTGAACCCCCCTCACCCCTCATTGATTTGGATACTCACTTTACAAGCATAATGAAGTGGTAACAAGAAAATGGAGAGAGGGGGAAGAGAAAGGAGTTAGGGGGAGAGGGGAGGATAGAGGGGGGTGGAGAGGAGAGAGAGGAGGTAGAGAGAAGAGGAGATATGGGTGAGAGAGGGGGTTAAGGTGAGAAGGAAAAGGTGGATGGGGAGGAAGGGTAGAGGAGGGGGAGAGAGAGGTGGTCTAACAACTCTAAAGGCGTTTTATTTAATTTTTTTGTGGATTTGACAAGAAAGAAAGTGACCACAAGAAATGTGACCACAAATATATCCACACCGACCACAAAAAGAAGCATTACCCAGAGACCTCAAACATTCAGAGCACACTATACATCCATACCTGTCAAAACTGGTAAAGGGTCATCTAAATATTTAAAAGTTAAAGGTGGGCAGGGTCTTGTTTCCTTTCCTTTGTGTCAATATCGTCAGTCAGCTCCTGTTTATTATTGTCACGAGAGTCAACTTCTGAGTACACAAACTCATCACTTCTTGGTAGCAAAAACGTGCTCTGCTTCTGGCATAGCTCGGCTAGACCCCTCCACCACACAAAAACTGCTCTTAGCTCCCTGAAAACGAGCCCCATCCCCTCCCTGGGCAGAGCCCCACAAGATTGCACGACACATCAATATTGCACATACACAAGCAAGTTTAATGTTTTGATGATACTTTACCAACTTATGGTTGTTCCCCTCGATGAGTCACTGCAGTACATTGGACAGTTTGGAGTCTTCTGGTAGTAAAGTTATACGGAATGGACACATTATACGCAAGTTGTGTGCATGTGTGCATTTGTGGGTGGGCGGAGTAGATACATGCACAAGATCCTTGAAGACGGAATTCCACGGTTTTTAACAGTTTTGGATGTACACTAGTGAAGGATTTAAGGCAATGCTTGAACTGTTCTCGGAGCTAAAATTGGCACAAACTACATAACATCTACAGAAGCTGCCCAAGTGATTTGCTTTTTTTAATGGTATTCTAAGCTAAGCTCTCCCCAATAGACGCACACCTATGGACAAATCAATCACTTTACAGTCGTTTGCACACATGTAGAGCAGGTCAGCTCCAGATATCGGCATTGGCTAAAGAAGGGAAAAAACGGCTCCTCACACCAGAGGATACTTGCAGTGCAGGTTGCTGCAGTTCTTTCCCTTCCAACCTTCCAAGCACGGGATTTCCAGTACACTAACTGAACACTAGCTAGTAGCAGACAAATACATCTGTAGCATGTGAGTCATAGTAGACAATCTTTATTGCAGGTATATATAATAGACAAATATATCTGTAGCATGTGAGTCATAGTAGACAATCTTTATTGCAGGTATGTATAATAGACAAATATATCTGTAGCATGTAAGTCATAGTAGACAATCTTTATTGCAGGTATAATAGACAAATATATATATATATCTGTAGCATGCGAGTCATAGCTGGTATACATGTACTAGCAGACCAATATATCTGCAGCATGTAAGGTGCAGTAGGTAGGTGGGTAGGTGGATGGGTGGGTGGGTGGATGGATAGATACACAGATACAAGGTCCTGGTAGACCAATTCCTGTTCAACAGGATGGTTGACCTCTCAAACTGAGATGGAGCCTTGTTTTGTTTTGCAAGTGTTTTGGGGGCTGCCATTTGAATGGGATGCAAACTTCAGAGTTATTAAAATTGACTGTGGGAGGGGCCACAGGTCCCCGTAAACCTCATAGACTGTGGGAGGGGCCACAGGTCCCCGTAAACCTCATAGACTGTGGGAGGGGCCACAGGTCCCTGTAAACCTCATAGACTGTGGGAGGGGCCACAGGTCCCCCATAAACCTCATAGACTGTGGGAGGGGCCACAGGTCCCCGTAAACCTCATAGACTGTGGGAGGGGCCACAGGTCCCCGTAAACCTCATAGACTGTGGGAGGGGCCACAGGTCCGCGTAAACCTCATAGACTGTGGGAGGGGCCACAGGTCTCCGTAAACCTCATATAAAGGATAACAATTATGATTTTTCCCCCCTTCTTAAATAACCTAAGGGGTTGCGATACTTCTGCACACCATAGTTGCTACATAGCCATCAGAGCTGTAGCCTGGGGGGTTGAGGCACTCCTGCTGAGTAGTTTCTTTATGGTGCACATCAATGTCTAAATACTAGAAAAAGAATACCTGTTTTCGTCTCCCCCCCCCCCCTGTCTTGTTTTTCTTGTTTTTCTTGTTTTTTTCCTCATTGCCTTTTGTTTTTAAGCCCCTCCATATTGGTTTCCCCGTACCTTCCATGCACGTCCTTCTGGCAGCATACTTTGAAATTGTATAAATAATATTGCAGCTAGCTATGTGAGAGACTGGAAGTGCTTAACAAATGGGTAAAGGGTGGATAGTGGTATATATACAACGTACCGGCCCTGTAGCCTATCATGCTCTAACCTAAATCCTGCACCCACTGTCCGGCTCTCTGTCTCGCTCTTCTCCAGTGTCACCCTACATGGTGTAAACAACAACAACAACAACAGCAACAACAGTAATGCAGTGTGCATACAATAACAACTAAGACATGTATATACATGTAAGGGGTTAAAAATGCAAAATACAACAGAGAGGTCGTGCAAGGGGTTAACAACAAAATCTGGGCATGGAGGAGAACCCATGATGTCCATGTTGCTATGCTGCTTTCAATATGAACTGGTGTGTGAAAGTGATAATGGGTAGTGTATGTGTGTGGGGGGGGGAGGGGTAGGGAGAGGAGGGGGGAGGGGAGGGGGAGGAGTGGGAAGGGGGGGGAGGGCAAAGGAGAGGAGAGATGGAAAAGGAAGGAAGGTGAAAGGTGAGAGGGGGGAAAGGTGCCGTGTGACACAATGTCTGAATGGTTAGCAAGAAAGCTCATCATGAAAATGGTTTAGGACGTGCTGCCATAAGCTCATGTGGTTCTCTTCTAAACATCGTGAAAAAGCAATAGGTCATCTTCCCTTCACAAAAGGTAAGACACCTCTTTGCTGTTGTCATAACAACTGGATGTGGTAAAGGGTCATTGCACCCATTACCTCCGCCTTCACAATGGGTCACTTCATTATAAGGCAACTCAGATATTAGTTCCAGCCAGTCATGTGACATACTTGTATTTAATGAGAGCAGTGGCAGCCTGAGGCAACAAGACACTTGCATGCAGCAACATAAGGCAACAAGACACTTGCATGCAGCAACTTAAGGCAACAAGACACTAGCATGCAGCAACATAAGGCAACAAGGCACTTGCATGCAGCAACTTAAGGCAACAAGACACTTGCATGCAGCAACTTAAGGCAACAAGACACTTGCATGCAGCAACTTAAGGCAACAAGACACTTGCATGTAGCAACATAAGGCAACAAGGCACTTGCATGCAGCAACTTAAGGCAACAAGACACTTGCATGTAGCAACTTAAGGCAACAAGACACTTGCATGCAGCAACTTAAGGCAACAACACTTGCATGCAGCAACTTAAAGCAACAAGACACTTGCATGCAGCAACTTAAAGCAACAAGACACTTGCATGCAGCAACTTAAGGCAACAAGACACTTGCATGCGGCAACTTAAGGCAACAAGACACTTGCATGCAGCAACTTAAGGCAACAAGACACTTGCATGTAGCAACTTAAGGCAACAACACTTGCATGCAGCAACTTAAAGCAACAAGACACTTGCATGCAGCAACTTAAAGCAACAAGACACTTGCATGCAGCAACTTAAGGCAACAAGACACTTGCATGCGGCAACTTAAGGCAACAAGACACTTGCATGCAGCAACTTAAGGCAACAAGACACTTGCATGTAGCAACTTAAGGCAACAAGACGCTTGCATGCAGCAACTTAAGGCAACAAGACACTTGCATGCGGCAACTTAAGGCAACAAGACACTTGCATGCAGCAACTTAAGGCAACAAGACACTTGCATGTAGCAACTTAAGGCAACAAGACGCTTGCATGCAGCAACTTAAGGCAACAAGACGCTTGCATGTAGCAACTTAAGGCAATAAAGTTGCCCCCCCCCCTCTCTTGGACAATTTTCTAAATGAAACCCTGGCCAGATACAGAATATTCGCGCCACAATCCTATTGGTTGCCTTCCCTTCATTAGATGCCAGCTAAAGTAGTAGTATGCAATTAAAAAATTATTACAGATCCTTGTCAGATATTTACACTTGGAGGTGTAAATAGCTCTTGAGCATCGCAAGCTTTTGAGACATCAGAACAGTGGCACATGAAAACTTGGCCGGCCTCACCAGATATATACTCAACTATATGTCTGGCCCTCAAGACTAGCCATGGCCCTAGCAACTGCCTCAGTCCTAACCCTAGCTGAAGCCCTAATCCTACGCTGATCTCTACAGCATTGACAATGTCCTCATGATGATGTCGTCATGATGATGTATCACACTCAAAAACGTTCAAAAACGTCCCAATTGGAGCAAAATAGAGTGGTTAGAAACGGAAGATTTCTCACCAAAAGACGTTTTCTGTCGTTTTCTGTCATTTAAAAGAGTAGAAACAGTCGACTGTGCTACAGTCAGCAACTATAAACAATTACACACTTTCAACTAATAAGCATAGGACCTTAGCTTACCTGTTGGGTGTGTAATGATAAATAGCATATTCGGTCTCCTTCCACTCTTTGGTCACTAGAGGTAGTTCTATTTCTTTGGCGTCCAAAGGTGGCTGCAGCACTGGTAAAATCTCCATTGGTCACTTATATTCTCACACAGACCCTTTACCAATCGCAACATCCGCATAAGGTAAAGGGTTCAAGGTAAGCGCGGGAAATATCAAAAAATTTATCTTCCAGTCATGGTAGCTACGTGCTCTAAAACCTAGTTTGCAGTAGTTATGGAACTGAAGAACGACATTCAGGAGGCCTTCCAGACTCTGGGATTGTCCGACCTTCCCTCGGATTGGGTGGATTCTCTGTGGGATGGGGACTTCTGTCTGCCAGATACCGTGACCCTTCCTTACATGGCGGTTGGAGAGCGAGTGCTGCTATGCGAGGAGAGCTGGGAGGGCGCAGTGAATACGTGTAAACAGTGGCTACAAGCTTCAGATACAGATGAGAGTATGCCTTGAATTTTAAGTAGATGCTAAAATGTAGAAAGTGAACTATTGGCACTCGTGGATGTATTAGAGACTGCAGTAGGTGCTCACTTCTAGAGCTATGGCAACATCTATGCACATTATTGGTGCTCTTGCCACTGTTATTTGGGATGAACCTCACTGCAGAGGATTTGGGTGGGTTTTGGACCCCAAATACATTCCAAATATTCCAAGCCTCGTGGAGTCTGTTTGGAACAGGTGTGTGGGTAACCGTGGGTAACCAAATGGCTATTTCCAGCTCTCCCGAACCGTGTGTTTGCATTAGAACATTGCTTTCATTAGAACATTGCTTTCATGCATATGCTTCTTGGAGCTTGTTTCCCATAGCTACTTCCCCATGCCATGGCTAAAACAACAAGAACATGGTCATGTCTATGTTGCATTTAATTTAAACATGTCCCTGGGTCCCTGCAATATTCGAGATGTGGCAGATGAAATATTTTGTTCACAGAGAACATTGTTGAGTTCCTGCATATACAACCCTCATTGTGTTTGAGCGCTTGAGTCCTCTGAGATATCCTCATTACCAAATGTCTGTGTGAAGGTCATGTGATTCCGTGTCTATCAGTGTATCATTACTACCCGCCCCCCCCCCCCAGCTGGGTTACATACAGGATTTTACTTGCTAGTATGTGGGAGGGGGAGGGAGATGGTCCACCCACTTTTACGAATACCACACCCCTGGAAGTTCCAGGACCCGAAATATGTCACGCCTAACAAGCTAATAATATTATTACTTGGCCTGGCCTGGGGGGGAGGGGGAGGGTTTATTAGGAGTACATATCTTCTCTCTCCACTGTCAAAAAAATCCACCTGATTGTCTGATCAGAAGTGTGAAATTCTCTCTTACGTCTACTGCAGTATTTAGATGCTGTGATGTCCTTACTGTACGTGGCAGACGTCACAATGGCTGCAGCATTTAGATGCTGTGATGTCCTTACTGTACGTGGCAGACGTCACAATGGCTGCAGCATTTAAATGCTGTGATGTCCTTACTGTACGTGGCAGACATCACAATGGCTGCAGCATTTAGATGCTGTGATGTCCTTACTGTATGTGGCAGACATCACAATGGCTGCAGCATTTAGATGCTGTGATGTTCTTACTGTACGTGGCAGACATCACAATGGCTGAAAGGTCATCCAGGCCTCTACTCTAACGAGGCCAGACCTATAAATTAAAAAAGGTCGATGTATTTTAGGCAATTGTAACTCCGCCTACTTCATGTATGTTCAGTTCGTGGCCATGCTGACTCTGCACGGTCCACAATTTTTACGACCAACGTCACTATGTTTCCTTTCTCTTTCACAACTCATGTTCCCTGCGTCAAGCTGAACGTGTTGGTTTCTGGACCGCATTGATGGATGTGGGCGTGTCCTTCAGGTCCATTCTGGCCGTTCTCTACTGCCTGATGGAGAGGAAAAAGCCATGCCCCTTGGACAGGGTCTGTGCAATCCAGGCTGCTCGTCTGTACCTGGTGCTGTTGGAACTCCCCAGAAGTGGAGGATTCAAGCTCTTTCATCTGATGATCTTTCAGAAGACTCTGGATGCATTCGTTCTTTTTCCAGAAAATGGTATTTATAAATAACGTACATATAATTAGCAATTTAAATAGCATGATGTATATATATTTAAATAGCAATTTAAATAGCATATAATATATTTAAATAGCATTATTCCTTATGAAGGCTAGAGCATCTAGTCGAAACGTTGAGATAATACAATGATTATTGAGGCAGTTTTTATAATTACTACTATGTCAACTGAGAGTTCATTGAGAGCATACATACATGTATATACCGGTATATATATATAAATAGCATATATATAATTATTCATTTATAAATAGCATATATAATATAAATAGCATATAAATATATAAATAGCATACAGTAGTAGATAAATAGTATATCTGGAGTATACTGCATTGCCCTGTTAATTGTGCAGTTTGTGTATTACCATTTGTCATAATAAACTTTGGGTTGTAACCATAGATACAGGCACACAGAATGTTAATTAATGGTCAGAGATGGGGGGTACGAATATCTGGGGGGGGGGGTACGAACATATGGATGCAGGGAACCTAACACTATGGCACTTTTAGCCTACTGTAAGAACCTTCTTCAGAGACCTGCTGGCATCTTCCCTACACTTCCCCTTCAAGTGGTTTAAGATAACTTTCTCTGAGCGCTTTAATTAAAATCTATTTAAGAGTGGCGTGTTAAATAATGGAGGGCCATCATGTTGGGCGCTGTTTTTTTTGCCTCTTGGTAAAGGATGTCAATAAATTCAGACTACATGTAAAGGCTGCTTCACAATATGATGGAGGGCAATCCATTCCATTATTGTGTTGAGTCTGCTGTGTTTGAACTTTGACCAGTATAATGGATGGGAGTACTAGCAATGAGGAAGAGTATGATTTGCAGGAGGAGGCGCAGAAAGAGGAATCACTAGCTGGAATATTTTTATAGCTAGCTACATAGTGACCTGCATAGCCAGGCATTTTCTTTGGCCCTAAGATCCTTATAGCCTCTAGCTGAGACTGCCAGAGGTTGGGAGAGCTCCTCACTGCTTCAATAATTCTAGAGACATCATGGAAAGATTGTCAAGTTCAACACGCGACATGTTCTAGGATTCTGATTGGTCCGATGCAACGGATTGGACGCAAGAGTTTAATCAAATCCTACTCATGCGTTTCATATCCATTCCCATCCATTCTCTTAGATCGATACCGTTGTAATACTGGTTCCTAATATCAATGCAACGGATCGGAAGGACGGAACACACTAACGGATCGACTTGCGTCATATTGTGAACTTGCCTTTAAGTCCTCCCTTGTTAAGGTGACCACTACTATTGGAAGATGTTAACACTTAACACAATGTTAAGATGCATTCGATATTTACGGGTTTGTTGAAGTTGATCGACTTGAGTTCCCAATACCTAATCACTATTTTATATGGCACTGGCCCAATACCTAATCATTATTTCCTGTGGCACTGGCCCAATACCTAATCACTATTTCCTGTTGGCCCAATACCTAATCACTATTTCCTGTTAGCCCAATACCTAATCACTATTTCCTGTGGCACTGGCCCAATACCTAATCACTATTTCCTGTGGCACTGGCCCAATACCTAATCACTATTTCCTGTTGGCCCAATACCTAATCACTATTTCCTGTGGCACTGGCCCAATACCTAATCACTATTTCCTGTGGCACTGGCCCAATACCTAATCACTATTTCCTGTTGGCCCAATACCTAATCACTATTTCCTGTGGCACTGGCCCAATACCTAATCACTATTTCCTGTGGAACTGGCCCAATACCTAATCATTATTTCCTGTGGCACTGGCCCAATACCTAATCATTATTTCCTGTGGCACTGGCCCACTACCTAATTACTATTTTGTGTGGCACTGGCCCAATACCTAATTACTATTTCCTGTGGCACTGGCCCAATACCTAATCACTATTTCCTGTGGCACTGGCCCAATACCTAATCACTATTTCCTGTGGCACTGGCCCAATACCTAATCACTATTTCCTGTTGGCCCAATACCTAATCACTATTTCCTGTGGCACTGGCCCAATACCTAATCACTATTTCCTGTGGCACTGGCCCAATACCTAATCACTATTTCCTGTTGGCCCAATACCTAATCACTATTTCCTGTGGCACTGGCCCAATACCTAATCACTATTTCCTGTGGCACTGGCCCAATACCTAATCATTATTTCCTGTGGCACTGGCCCAATACCTAATTATTTCCTGTGGCACTGGCCCACTACCTAATTACTATTTTGTGTGGCACTGGCCCAATACCTAATTACTATTTCCTGTGGCACTGGCCCAATACCTAATCACTATTTCCTGTGGCACTGGCCCAATACCTAATCACTATTTCCTGTGGCACTGGCCCAATACCTAATCATTATTTCCTGTGGCACTGGCCCAATACCTAATCACTATTTCCTGTGGCACTGGCCCAATACCTAATCACTATTTTCTGTGGCACTGGCCCAATACCTAATCACTATTTTCTGTGGCACTGGCCCAATACCTAATCACTATTTTCTGTGGCACTGGCCCAATACCTAATCACTATTTCCTGTGGCACTGGCCCAATACCTAATCACTATTTTCTGTGGCACTGGCCCAATACCTAATCACTATTTTCTGTGGCACTGGCCCAATACCTAATCACTATTTCCTGTGGCACTGGCCCAATACCTAATCACTATTTTCTGTGGCACTGGCCCAATACCTAATCACTATTTTCTGTGGCACTGGCCCAATACCTAATCACTATTTCCTGTGGCACTGGCCCAATACCTAATCACTATTTTCTGTGGCACTGGCCCAATACCTAATCACTATTTTCTGTGGCACTGGCCCAATACCTAATCACTATTTTCTGTGGCACTGGCCCAATACCTAATCACTATTTTCTGTGGCACTGGCCCAATACCTAATCACTATTTTCTGTGGCACTGGACTAATACCTAAATCATTATTTTCTGTGGCACTGGCCCAATACCTAATCCATACTTGCCAACTTTCCATAAGTTAATTCCGGGACATTTCCGACGCGAATTTCCGACCACGCCCCCTCAATAGCATGCGCATTTCCCTGTCCCCATGATGTTATTATTTACCCTATATTTCCTGTATTCCATGCTTTATTTACTTTGTAAATCAATTTCATTATATTTGGTTTATTTATACCTTTGTCTTTCTCCTGAAATTCTTTCCCTTTCACCGCCAACTTTAGCCCAACACTTTTTTTTATTTTTTATTTTTTTTATTTCATAACTTTTTTTGTAACCATTAAATTTTGAAACAAAGCATATCATTGATTGCAAATTGAAAGAGCTATAACTTGGTATATGAATCAGCTCTATTGAAGTAGGCAAACAAAAGTTACGCATCTCTGTCTACAACAGTAATAAAAAAAGTCCTACAACAGAGATCCATCCAGGAGCGACTTTTTTCTCTACTCCGTAGGATTTTGATTGATAGCGAGTCTGCAGAAGATGGCTCTGCAGCTTTCCACCGAAGAAGAGCATCCAGAAGCTATCGGGATGGTCACAGTGAAGTCAAGTCATCATTGTCCAAAAAAATATATAATTATATTTTTGTTGCCGTGACCAGTTCGGAATCACGTGCTACCTGGAATTTTTCTTTGATTGTAATTTTAAAGTTTAGAGCTATCTTTCGCGCACCCCCTGGTAAAAAAATTTAAATCTGTAGCTCCGTTCGCGAGCGATGTCGAGTTCGCGCCTGTAGGCGCTTATGGCGGTGAGAGTGTTTTAATCTGTCAAAATAGCATTCTCTCTTCTGCTTCTTTGCTACACTGGCTGATATTAGCAATTGCCACACCTTCAATCGAAACAAGGTCAACGGTTGTTTGGCAAACTCGCTGGAAGTTTATCTGAAGTTTTTCTCTCCTAAAAAGTGTCCTTTTTTTTTAACGAGTGTTAAAGGACTAAACTAAACATGCTTGGGACTGCAGTGGCCATCTAAGCGAGTGGAAGCGCAAGGTGCGCGTATCTGTAAATTCCGGGACATTACCGGGACAAGGACACCCGGGACAATGCCCAAAATTCCGGGACTGTCCCGGCCATTCCGGGACGGTTGGCAACTCTGCTAATCATTATTTCCTGTGGCACTGGCCCAATACCTAATCACTATTTCCTGTGGCACTGGTCCAATACCTAATCATTATTTCCTGTGGCACTGGCCCAATACCTAATCACTATTTCCTGTGGCACTGGCCCAATACCTAATCACTATTTCCTGTGGCACTGGCCCAATACCTAATCACTATTTCCTGTGGCACTGGCCCAATACCTAATCATTATTTCCTGTGGCATTGGCCCAATACCTAATCACTATTTTATATGGCACCTAATCACTATTTCCTGTGGCACTGGCCCAATACCTAATCATTATTTCCTGTGGCACTGGCCCAATACCTAATCACTATTTCCTGTGGCACTGGCCCAATACCTAATCACTATTTCCTGTGACACTGGCCCAATACCTAATCACTATTTTATATGGCACTGGCCTAATACCTAATCACTATTTCCTGTGGCACTGGCCCAATACCTAATCACTATTTCCTGTGGTTCTGGCCCAATACCTAATCACTATTTCCTGTGGCACCGGCCCAAACCTAATTACTATTTCCTGTGGCACTGGCCCACCTAATCACTATTTCCTGTGCCACTGGCCCACCTAATCACTATTTCCTGTGGCACCGGCCCAATACCTAATCACTATTTCCTCTGGCACTGGCCCAATACCTAATCACTATTTCCTGTGGCACTGGCCCAATACCTAATCACTATTTCCTGTGGCACCGGCCCAATACCTAATCACTATTTCCTCTGGCACTGGCCCAATACCTAATCACTATTTCCTGTGACACTGGCCCAATACCTAATCACTATTTTATATGGCACTGGCCCAATACCTAATCACTATTTCCTGTGGCACTGGCCCAATACCTAATCACTATTTCCTGTGGCACTGGCCCAATACCTAATCATTATTTCCTGTGTACCTAATCACTATTTTGTATGGCACCTAATCACTATTTCCTGTGGCACTGGCCCAATACCTAATCACTATTCCTGTGGCACTGGCCCAATACCTAATCACTATTTCCTCTGGCACTGGCCCAATACCTAATCACTATTTCCTGTGGCACTGGCCCAATACCTAATCACTATTTCCTCTGGCACTGGCCCAATACCTAATCACTATTTCCTGTGGCACTGGCCCAATACCTAATCACTATTTCCTGTGGCACTGGCCCAATACCTAATCACTATTTCCTCTGGCACTGGCCCAATACCTAATCACTATTTCCTCTGGCACTGGCCCAATACCTAATCACTATTTCCTCTGGCACTGGCCCAATACCTAATCACTATTTCCTCTGGCACTGGCCCAATATGTAATGCCCAGTGGGGAGTCAGTTATCCGAACACTTTGGGGCCAGAAGGTGTTTGGGAAACTGAAATGTCCAGATAACTAACATCACGCCATCTTCACCACAGACCTTGACAGTGTTGCCATGGGAGGGACTTCTTAAGTATTCAGCTAACCGACACATTTGGATAACTGGCTTCCTTGTGTATGAAACACACAATTATATAATGTTATTGTTGACTCTATCAAAATGTGATCAAGAGCTATAGCTCCAAGGTTAATTCAAAGCACACAATATATGTTGACTCTATCAAAATGGACTCTATCAAAATGTAATCAAGAGCTATAGCTCCAAGGTTAATTCAAAGCACAATATATAATGTTATTGTTGACTCTATCAAAATGTAATCAAGAGCTATAGCTCCAAGATTAATACAAAGCACACAATATATAATGTTATTGTTGACTCTATGTTGACTCTATCAAAATGTAATCAAGAGCTATAGCTCCAAGGTTAATTCAAAGCACACACAATATATAATGTTATTGTGGACTCTATCAAAATGTCATCAAGAGCTATAGCTCCAAGGTTAATACAAAGCACACAATATATAATGTATATAATGTTATTGTTGACTCTATCAAAATGTGCTATAGCTCCAAGGTTAATACAAAGTACACAATATATAATGTTATTGTTGACTCTATCAAAATGTGATCAAGTGTTATAGTTCCAAGGTTAATACAAAGCACACTAAGAGCTTATCTTTAGCACTAAAATCCCTCCCTGTAGAGAGAAAGGAGAAGGTTTTGATCCTTGAAAAAGATGCCAATGATGCAGTACAAAAATACCAGAGATTAGATCCGTCTCAAGCATGCAGTGCTTTGATGGGGGGGAGTTGCCTTACAACTCGGCTGTTCCAGGTAACCTTGCGTCTAGAAGCTGAAGGCTCTCGGCCACACCCACTACAGCTGCATGGGCATTTGATGGCCACTCCCTACATGTAGTGATAGTGCACCTAAGGTCAAAGGATACCGAATGCACTACTCTTGCTGGAGCTCAAAAAGTATCCTTCACCAACCCCCCACCCCCTCCCCGGCTTCCATGTTCCCATTGGTTCTTTATCATGCTCTTCATTTTGCTTTGTTTTCTCCTGGAGTTTTGAGGTTGATAAGCCGTGATGTTTTCCTCTCGTGCAGTGAAAGCTGGTAAGGGGCGGAGTGAGAAGCCGAAGAAGAAGCGGGGACGCAAGCGGAAGAAGATGGGGCAAGTGGAGGAGGACGAGGAGGAGTTGGGGTTGAATGACACCATCACTGAGGAAGGAGGAGAAGAGACAGTCCAGTTCTTACTCAAGGAACTCATGCGGGTATGGACATTGTTTGTTGCTGTTGATGAAAAGATGTTGGTGGTGTTATGCATGTGCCCAGTGTTGCTATGACAACCTCATCCAGCATCATCAATAGTTGCTCAGAGTTCTTGCCCACCTAATATATATACGCACTACTTGAGTGGACTACATGGTAGCCATTTATACACCAGGGTCATTCCTTGACAGATTGCCCACACTGCATTAAACCAGCCCCCCTTCAAATTGGTTCATATTTGGTGTATGGGGTAACTGAGGCAGGAAAAGGTGAAATTTCGAAGTGTTAGCCCCATCATCGGATCGACAGTTTTCGCTCCCACCATTTTTTGGTAGTTTTGGCAAAAATGGGCATGGCCATCAATTTTTTCCCAATGACCATATCTCCCTCACTGGTGGACCACTAAGAGCAAACTCAGAACATGGTGTCAGGTTTTGCTGACGGGGTACTACACTGTATGTAGTGCAGACACAGACACTGCACAACAAACACTACATACGTGACTTACTAGCTTTAGCCTAGCTGTGCATGCTCCTATACAGCCAGCTATGGCGGCCACAATGGGCTGCTGCATGTTGATTCAATTTTCAATTAAAAATTGCGTGAGAATAAATACGGAGAAAGAGAAAGTTTGTTTCATGTGAGGAGGAACCCCCAAGCCCCCCCCCTGACATGAATTCCATTGAAATACACATTCAAACCCCCCCCCTCCCTTCTCCCAGGAAAGAAGTGTGTGAGTGTGTGTGTGTGTTATGCACATTCTCCGCAGCCTGTCTCCATAAATGCTTAGCTACGCAACTCTAAAAATCAGAAAGTGGGATTTGCATCGCGAAACTAGCGGTTTAATTCTAAACAATGCAAACCCAGTCTTATTTTATCATTTGCACAACATTGGAAAAATGGCTACTAGAGCCAGAATATAAAAAAATTGAAACACATTGAAAAAAGGGAGAGGTCCTAATATACAGTATATAGCAAGCATGAACAGTTTAAACATTGCTTTCTTTCTTTGGGCACTGAAGTTGCAGGTATGTGTATGCAGCCACACCAGAGTTACTTGATGTGTATGCAGCCACACCAGAGTTACTTGATGTGTATGTATGTGGCCACACCAGAGTTACTTGATGTGTATGCAGCCACACCAGAGTTACTTGATGTGTATGTATAGCCACACCAGAGTTACTTGATGTGTATGCAGCCACACCAGAGTTACTTGATGTGTATGTAGGTAGCCACACCAGAGTTACTTGATGTGTATGTAGGCACACCAGAGTTACTTGATGTGTATGTAGGTAGGCACACCAGAGTTACTTGATGTGTATGTATGTGGCCACACCAGAGTTACTTGATGTGTATGCAGCCACACCAGAGTTACTTGATGTGTATGCGGCCACACCAGAGTTACTTGATGTGTATGTATGTGGCCACACCAGAGTTACTTGATGTGTATGCAGCCACACCAGAGTTACTTGATGTGTATGTAGGTAGCCACACCAGAGTTACTTGATGTGTATGTAGGTAGCCACACCAGAGTTACCTGATGTGTATGTATGTGGCCACACCAGAGTTACTTGATGTGTATGCGGCCACACCAGAGTTACTTGATGTGTAGGTAGCCACACCAGAGTTACTTGATGTGTATGTGGCCACACCAGAGTTACTTGATGTGTAGGTAGCCACACCAGAGTTACTTGATGTGTATGTAGGTAGCCACACCAGAGTTACTTGATGTGTATGTAGGCACACCAGAGTTACTTGATGTGTAGGTAGGTAGCCACACCAGAGTTACTTGATGTGTATGCAGCCACACCAGAGTTACTTGATGTGTATGTAGGTAGCCACACCAGAGTTACTTGATGTGTATGCAGCCACACCAGAGTTACTTGATGTGTATGTAGGTAGCCACACCAGAGTTACTTGATGTGTAGGTAGCCACACCAGAGTTACTTGATGTGTATGTATGTGGCCACACCAGAGTTACTTGATGTGTATGCAGCCACACCAGAGTTACTTGATGTGTATGAAGGTAGCCACACCAGAGTTACTTGATGTGTATGCAGCCACACCAGAGTTACTTGATGTGTATGCAGCCACACCAGAGTTACTTGATGTGTATGTATGGAGCCACACCAGAGTTACTTGATGTGTATGTAGGCACACCAGAGTTACTTGATGTGTATGTAGGTAGCCACACCAGAGTTACTTGATGTGTATGTAGGTGGCCACACCAGAGTTACTTGATGTGTATGCAGCCACACCAGAGTTACTTGATGTGTATGTAGGTAGCCACACCAGAGTTACTTGATGTGTATGTATGGAGCCACACCAGAGTTACTTGATGTGTATGTAGGCACACCAGAGTTACTTGATGTGTAGGTAGGTAGCCACACCAGAGTTACTTGATGTGTATGTATGGAGCCACACCAGAGTTACTTGATGTGTATGTAGGTAGCCACACCAGAGTTACTTGATGTGTATGTAGGTAGCCACACCAGAGTTACTTGATGTGTATGTATGGAGCCACACCAGAGTTACTTGATGTGTATGCAGCCACACCAGAGTTACTTGATGTGTATGTAGGTAGCCACACCAGAGTTACTTGATGTGTATGCAGCCACACCAGAGTTACTTGATGTGTATGTAGGCACACCAGAGTTACTTGATGTGTAGGTAGGTAGCCACACCAGAGTTACTTGATGTGTATGTATGGAGCCACACCAGAGTTACTTGATGTGTATGTAGGTAACCACACCAGAGTTACTTGATGTGTATGTATGGAGCCACACCAGAGTTACTTGATGTGTAGGTAGCCACACCAGAGTTACTTGATGTGTATGTAGGTAGCCACACCAGAGTTACTTGATGTGTATGTAGGTAGGCACACCAGAGTTACTTGATGTGTATGTAGGTAGCCACACCAGAGTTACTTGATGTGTATGTAGGTGGCCACACCAGAGTTACTTGATGTGTATGTAGGTAGCCACACCAGAGTTACTTGATGTGTAGGTAGGTAGCCACACCAGAGTTACTTGATGTGTATGTAGGTGGCCACACCAGAGTTACTTGATGTGTATGTATGCAGCCACACCAGAGTTACTTGATGTGTATGTATGTAGCCACACCAGAGTTACTTGATGTGTATGTAGGTAGCCACACCAGAGTTACTTGATGTGTATGCAGCCACACCAGAGTTACTTGATGTGTATGCAGCCACACCAGAGTTACTTGATGTGTATGCAGGTAGCCACACCAGAGTTACTTGATATGTATGCAGCCACACCAGAGTTACTTGATGTGTAGGTAGCCACACCAGAGTTACTTGATGTGTATGTAGGTAGCCACACCAGAGTTACTTGATGTGTATGCAGCCACACCAGAGTTACTTGATGTGTATGTAGGTGGCCACACCAGAGTTACTTGATGTGTATGTAGGTAGCCACACCAGAGTTACTTGATGTGTATGTAGGTAGCCACACCAGAGTTACTTGATGTGTATGCAGCCACACCAGAGTTACTTGATGTGTATGTAGGTAGCCACACCAGAGTTACTTGATGTGTATGTAGGTAGCCACACCAGAGTTACTTGATGTGTATGTATGCAGCCACACCAGAGTTACTTGATGTGTATGTATGCAGCCACACCAGAGTTACTTGATGTGTGTGTAGGTAGCCACACCAGAGTTACTTGATGTGTATGCAGCCACACCAGAGTTACTTGATGTGTATGTAGGTAGCCACACCAGAGTTACTTGATGTGTATGTAGGTAGCCACACCAGAGTTACTTGATGTGTGTAGGTAGCCACACCAGAGTTACTTGATGTGTATGCAGCCACACCAGAGTTACTTGATGTGTATGTAGGTAGCCACACCAGAGTTACTTGATGTGTATGCAGCCACACCAGAGTTACTTGATGTGTATGTAGGTAGCCACACCAGAGTTACTTGATGTGTATGTAGGTAGCCACACCAGAGTTACTTGATGTGTATGTAGGTAGCCACACCAGAGTTACTTGATGTGTATGTAGCCATACCAGAGTTACTTGATGTGTATGTAGGTAGCCACACCAGAGTTACTTGATGTGTATGTAGGTAGCCACACCAGAGTTACTTGATGTGTATGCAGCCACACCAGAGTTACTTGATGTGTAGGTAGGCACACCAGAGTTACTTGATGTGTAGGTGGCCACACCAGAGTTACTTGATGTGTATGTAGGTAGCCACACCAGAGTTACTTGATGTGTAGGTAGGCACACCAGAGTTACTTGATGTGTAGGTAGCCACACCAGAGTTACTTGATGTGTATGTATGTAGGCACACCAGAGTTACTTGATGTGTAGGCAGCCACACCAGAGTTACTTGATGTGTATGTAGGCAGCCACACCAGAGTTACTTGATGTGTATGCAGGTAGCCACACCAGAGTTACTTGATGTGTATGTAGGCAGCCACACCAGAGTTACTTGATGTGTATGTAGGTAGCCACACCAGAGTTACTTGATGTGTATGTAGGTAGCCACACCAGAGTTACTTGATGTGTATGTAGGTAGCCACACCAGAGTTACTTGATGTGTATGCAGCCACACTAGAGTTACTTGATGTGTATGCAGCCACACCAGAGTTACTTGATGTGTATGTAGGTAGCCACACCAGAGTTACTTGAACCCGAAGTTGGGACGTTGATCTCACAAGTTCATGATGTCACCTTGGGGGAAAATTCTACCATTCTTTCTTGGCTTGCCAGAACTGGGTGTGTGGCTTGGTGTTGCTATAGCTCCACTTTTTAAATGTGGTAATGTCAAAATAGTGTGAGAACATGTTTTGAAGTTCAGCTCTTTGGTTAATCGCAAACCTTCTGTGGTGTGCTTTGATTGTACTTTAATAATGACAACAATGTGGTTGCTAATGAAGATAGTTGCTAATGTGAAAATGGTTGCTAATAGTAGGATGGTTGCTAATGGTTATAGGTGTTAGGATGGTTGCTAATGGTGATAATGGTTGCTAATGGTAGGATGGTTGCTAATGGTGATAATGGTTACAAATGATAATGACAATGGTTATGGATATAGATGGTGATAATAGTGAAAAGGATTACCGATATGAGGATAGTTGGTAATGACCATGTGGCTGTTATGCCAACACTGGTTGCTAGTGATGATGGTTGCTATAGTTGAGTGTAAGTTCCGCTGTTATTTCCCTCTCAGGGTCTCCACAGTTTCCTGCGTCATTTTTCTTTGGACTCGCACGATGCCTCCCTTTACCCACTTATCCAGTGCTTACTCTGCATGGCAAGGATGGAACTGAGGCAGAAACTAAAGATCAACCTCAGAGATGAAGGAGGTGCGAGTGAAGGGTCGCATCTTGCTCCATGTCCTGTAGGACAAGATGTTCCCATGTGTGTCCTGGCGTGGTCTTGCTTGAAAATGCTCTGCCATTCCCATCGTGCCTCTGTACGGAGTGTCATCACTGAGGTACAGTATGTGTATGGGCAGGGTTCACCAAGAAGCTGACCTTTATTTCTTTCTCATCCAACAGGTATTCCATCAGCTTCTTCCTTGTTTGCTAATGCTTGCCGAGAGTGGTGTGTGCGTGACCTCTCCCCTCCCCTCTCCTCTGGTCACCTGTTCCAAGCACGCCCTCGCCTTTGTGGATCATGTGGTCCGGATATACAGCCATGACACCCACGATCCTTTGAAAGTGCTAATTCAGCACCTGTGTGCTAAAGTGCCAGATAAAGCCGACTACAGGAGCAAAGTGGCCACAGTAAGATGACGGGGGCGAGATCACCTTTTTGAGTTTTGATCAGTAGCTGAGGTTACTATTTGAGAGTGGCCAGTGTTTGTGTATACATCATCTGGCTTCAGATTTTATTATTAATATTTAGTAGGTGTGTACGATGCATTGATCGAGATTACTATGCACTGATGGTAATTCACAAGTACAACATTATTTCCCTTAATTAAATAAACTCTAAATGAACTCTCAGTTGACATAATAACATTTTAATAATCACCTCAATAATCAACTTCAAATTGTATTTACTTGACATTTCGACTAGATACTCTAGCCTTCATCAGGAATAAGACTAGAGCATCTAGTCGAAACGTCGAGTGAATACAATTTGAAGTTGATTATTGAGAAGGTGATTATAACTTTATCATTCTCATTGTTACTTAATTATTAACAGCAGGTGTGTACGATGCATTGATTGAGGTTACTACTAGATGCACTGATGGTATTCACAAATATAACATTATTATTAATCACATTGTTACTTAATATTCAGTAAGTGTATACGATGCATTGATTGAGGTTAATGGTAATTCACAAGTGTAATATTAAAGTTGTAAGCAATACAAATCAGGGTTTCATTTAGAAAATTGTCCAAGTGGGGGCAACTGGAGGAATCTGGATATTAAGGGGGGGCATGATGTCAAGCACTTATCAACATCAATAAGAATTGTAATAATACATTTTCCAGGAGAAAGTGGGAGAACTTCCCCTTCCTGATAACTTCGTGGTCTTCCTCTCCATTGTTGATTTCTTTCATTTTCTCCAACCTTGTGTTCCAACTCTTCACCTCCTCTCCCTTCCTCCCACCCACCCTCCTAGTTGGTGATCTCTCTGCTCAAACTCCTCCCCGACCAACTCTTCTCTGAGTTGGAGGAGTGGCTGCATGTGTTCTCACATAACGCGAAGGTCGGACATCGCGTCTTTGCTCTTGATGTTTTCAACGAATTATTAACCACTTTTCCCTCGGCAGGTAATGTGACGCAATCATTGTGTGTAATTTGGTCACCTTCGACCCTCCTACAGTAGATCTTCATGTGCTTCCTCTGCACCTCTTCCTCCCCCCCCCCCCCCCCCCCCCCCGCTTCTCCATTGCCCTCCTCCACCCTCCCTCCTCACCATCCTTTACTGCCTTTCCACTTACTTAATCTTCAATTCTCTTGTGTTCCTCCTCCTCCACTTTTTCTTCTTCCGTCTTCCCTTCCTTCTCTTCCTCCTCCTCCTACTCTTCCTCCTCCTCTTCCTCCTCCTCTTCCTCCTCCTCTTCCTCCTCCTCTTCCTCCTCCTCTTCCTCCTCCTCTTCCTCCTCCTCTTCCTCCTCTTCCTCCTCTTCCTCCTCCTCTTCCTCCTCCTCTTCCTCCTCCTCTTCCTCCTCCTCTTCCTCCTCTTCCTCCTCTTCCTCCTCCTCTTCCTCCTCCTCTTCCTCCTCCTCCTCTTCCTCCTCCTCTTCCTCCTCCTCTTCCTCCTCCTCTTCCTCCTCCTCTTCCTCCTCCTCTTCCTCCTCCTCTTCCTCTTCTTCCTCCTCCTCTTCCTCTTCCTCCTCCTCTTCCTCCTCTTCCTCCTCCTCTTCCTCTTCCTCCTCCTCTTCCTCCTCCTCTTCCTCCTCCTCTTCCTCCTCCTCTTCCTCCTCCTCTTCCTCCTCCTCTTCCTCCTCCTCTTCCTCCTCCTCCTCTTCCTCCTCTTCCTCCTCCTCTTCCTCCTACTCTTCCTCCTACTCTTCCTCCACCTCTTCGTCTTCCTCTTCGTCTTCTTCCTCCTCCTTCTCTTCCTACTCTTCCATCTCCTCTTCCTCTTCTTCTTCCTTCTTTTCCTTCTCCACTTCCTCCTCCTCCTCCTTGTCTTCTTCCTCATCCTCATCCTCTTCTCCCCTTCCTTCCTTCTCCACTTCCTCTTCCTCCTCTTCCCTCTTCTTCCTTGTTCTTCCTGCTATTCCCCCCTCCTCTTCCTCCTTTTCCGTCTTCTTGTTCCTCCTCCTCCTCCCTCTTCTTATCCCCCCCTCCCCCCCCCCCCCACCCCCCTATGCATACTCCAATTCTTCCCTTGTGCTTTGCAGAACAGGAAGGAGTAAGTAGACTCAATTTAAAGTTCTTCCTTCGGGTAATTATCTCTCGCTGCTCAGACAAAGCTCCAAGGTGAGCATTGACCCTTCACTCTCAGAGTTTATTAACATACCATAGTAATCATTGGATTCTTCGAGGCTTCTTTTTAAACTCTCAACGAACTCGCAATTGACAAAGAAATTACAGTGACTTCAATAATTAACTTTGAATTCTAGTATCTCGACACTTCAACTAAATGCTCTAGCCTTCATCAGGAATATTGAGATGCTAAGAGTCACGTGAGCTTGTTATATACCCGTAGCTAGCCATTCACTGTGTGACACAAACCACACCCTAGCACATACGACATGCGGGAAAAATGTAAATAAAAATAGAATGTAATAATTATAAAATAAAATAATAAAAATAATAACAATAATTATAATTATAAAATAAATAAGCAACAATAATAATTATTATAAAATAAACAAATAATAATTATTATAAATAATAATAAAAATAAATAAATAACATTATAATTATAAAATAAATAAATAACAATAATAATAACTACAAAAATAATCAAATAAAATTAATAATAATTATTATAAAAATAATAAATTATAAAAATAACAAAATAAATAAATAACAATAATAATAATAAATAAATATATTATAATAATTTAAAAAAATTAATAACAATAATAATAATTATAAATAACAATAATAATTATTATTATAAAAATAAATAAATAAAGATAATAGAATTGAAATAAACATGAAAACAATATAATATAGAATAAGAATTTATTCTTTAACAACATTTTTATTATTATCTGTGTACACAACTAATAACTAATAAATAAATAACAAATAACTAAAAAGCTGACGAAAAGTTCAACTCCCGACTGACCCCAATAAAGATAAGCCCCTCCCCTCTGGACTGCCACCGAGAGATGCTGAAGGAGGTGAGCACGGGCATACATCTCCCCAGTTCTTTGCCTTATCCTGAGGCTGAGCTCCTTCAGGACGTCTCCATGTTTTTCTCTCTCCTGCCCTGATAGATTATGACGAGAGTCTCTAGTCAGATGCGAGAGGTATCACTAACATTAAGTTCTCTGAGGATGTCTGTTCTTGGTTGCAGGCCACTCTCCCTGTTGGGGTAAGGGGTCTTGGAATCAGGGGTGCAGTGTAGCTTGCTCCCTCTGCCTTCTTGGGCTCAGCTGCTGCCACTCATGACCTGGTCCAAGCCATCCTGCTACTTCACTTGGTTTCACTCACTGTCCCTTTTGTGGATAATGCCCTTTCAGCATGGTCTATGGATCACGGCAACCCCCCACCATCTGGTCATGCGGCGTGCTAAGTCCTGGGATGCGTGGATGGTGTCAAAGTCTGTGAAACTTTGTTGCAGAATTCACCTGACGATTTGGCTCGAGCCTGGCTTTTGACTTTTTCAGGAAAAGAATCAGTTGCATCACTAAATGCCCTCCCCATCTCGTCCCTGGGTTTGGGGGTGGATGACGATACCATCACCAGGGTTGCCATGTATCTCAGCTTGGGCTCCACTTTGTGTCGTCCTCATAACTGCTAGCACTTAGAGCTGAAGTGGATCGTCTCGCCACGCATGGTCTTAGCTGCAAGAGGAGTGAAGGATATTTCTACCGTCATACCACCATGAACGACATCCTCTTCCGGGCATTGTCATCTGCAAATGCCCCTTCCAGGTTGAAACCGTTGGGTCTCTTTCATTCTGACGGGAAAAGGCCTGATGGGGTAACCATGGTGCCATGGAAAATGGCAAGCACCTGGAGTCATATGCAACCTGCCCAGATATGTACATTTGCCCAATCCTATCATGTGCAGCAGTGAGTAGTGCTGGAGCTGTGGCTGCTATGGCTGAGGAGAAGAAAGTGGCCAAGTATGCCAGTCTGGGTCCATGCCACTTTTTGTGCCCATCGAGTCATTGGGGGTCATCGGAAACGGGTCGATGGCTTTCCTAAGGGAGCTCAATCTCAGGATAAGGCAAAGAACTGGTGAACTGGTGAGGTAAATGCCCGTGCTCACCTCCTTCCATGTCTCTCGGTGGCAGTCCAGAGGGAGAGTGGCTTATCTGTATTGGGATCAGTTGGGAGTTGAACTCTTCGTTAGCTTTTACTTATTTATGTATTTATTACTGTATTAGTTATTAGTTACAGTGTGTATATATAATAATAATAAAATGTTCTATATTATATATAAAAATATATTTTTTAATTGTTAATTTTTAATTTTTATTCTATATTATATATTTATATGTTTTTGGTGTTATTAGTGTTATAAATATTTTTAGAAATTAAAAAATTATTAATTTTATTCTATATAATTATACAGTATATACACAAATAAAAATATATACAATAATAATTATTATAATAAAGATAATAATAAAGATAATAATAATAATAAAATAAAGATAATAATAAAGATAATAATAATAATAATAATAATAATAATAATAATAATAATAATAATAATAATAATAATAATAATAATAATAATAATAATAATAATAATAGGCAAACATCAAAACAATATCGTATTTGTTTTTTGTTTTATTTTATTATTAAAAAAAAAAAGATTTTAAAAAATGATCTTTTTCCAATACCAGTTCACGTGCTGGACGCATGTGTCAAGGTGTGGTTTGTATCACATGGTGAATAGCTAGCTACCAGTATATAACAAGCTCACGTGAGTCTTAGCGTCTCATTATTCCTGATGAACAGGAATAAACTCGAAATGTCGAGATAGTAAAATTCAAGTTGTTTATTGAGAAGGCTATTGTAAATTTTATATTTGAAAGGAAAAAAAGGTTAGCTTTTTTTTTTGCTCTTTTACACTCTGAACATGTGCAAACAGAAATTGAGTTTATTGATTGTCAGTATTTTGTTAGCCTATGGACCTGACAGTGAAGTTGAGTAAGTACTGTAGCCAGCAATCCAAGTAGTATATAGCTGGCAAGAGTTATGGAGACAAGAGTAGCCAGCCATCCAAGCAGCAGCTGGCAGAGTTATGGGGACAAGAGTAGCTAGCCATCCAAGCAACAGCTAGCAGAGTTATGGAGACAAGAGTAGCTAGCCATCCAAGCAGTAGCTAGCAGAGTTATGGAGACAAGAGTAGCTAGCCATGCAAGCAGCAGCTAGCAGAGTTATGGAGACAAGAGTAGCTAGCCATCCAAGCAGCTGCTAGCAGAGTTATGGAGACAAGAGCAGCTGGCAAGAGTTATGGAGGCAAGAGTAACCAGCCATCCAAGCAGCAGCTAGCAGAGTTATGGAGATAAGCCATTCAAGCGATCCAAGCAGCAGCTAGTTGAGGGAGACAAGACTCTGTTCCAGGAGTTTTGTGAAAGCATGAAATTATGAGCCCTCGAATATTCCAGTCCTTGCATAGAAAAATGGGCGTGTTCCTAAAATTATGTCGCTGCTTTGTGCATTAAAGTGGGCCATACGTTCAAATTAGCATATTCATGTTTTTCCTTAGGGGGGAGGGGGGGAGGGGGTTTAATCATGTCCAGAGTGATACGTGGTACCACAACATGTTTCAACTCTTCCTGTCTCCTCGTGCAGCGTGCGTGGGCGTGCTCTGACTGTTTTGGCAGCTGCAGCTAGCAGCTCATCGCAGGAGCTGCTGGATGCCGTACGAGAGAGCATCTTTGCAAGAGCGTCCTTACCAACTACCATCACAATAGGTTTCGTTCATATTGACATACAGAGTTACATATATATGTCTAATGGCAGTTTACCATATATGGTAGTCCAATGTCAGTGAACCATTTCAATGGTAGCCACCATACAAGGTAGTCCAATGGCAAAGTACCATATATGTTCTCCAATGGCAGTGTACCATATATGGTAGTCCAATGGCAGTATACCATTTATGGAGTTCAATGGCAGCATGCCATACATGTATATGGTAGGCCAATGGTATCTACTCGTGTCATCGACACATTGAGTTAATATTGATGAGTGACTGTTACATGTGTACTTGCATGCACACATACGTACATGGACACACAAATGCATGCACGTACACATGTAAACACATGCATGCATACATGTACACATTTAAACACATACACATTTAAACATGCATGCACACATATTTTCACATGTTAAAACATGCATGCACACATGTACATACATGTAAACACATGCATGCACACATGCATGCACACACACATACACATCTTTTTGCATCTGTTCTACTTGTTATTTCAATTTTGTAGAGATCGAGAATTCGATACTGAAGATGATCCACCGGCGAACATCTGATATCAAAGTGGGTGTGAGGAAGGCGGGGCTTCAGGCATTGGAGGCTATTGTGCTCATGGACAACAATGTGACCAGAACTTCCGTAAGATCGAGCAGTATATACATGGGGATGTAGGTAAAGGGTGGAATCAGTCATAAACATCCCATTATGTTGGAGTACATAACTGAATGTGAATCAACATCACACTGGGTTGAGGCAGGTTGAAGTAGGTTGACAATAGCTCTATGAGGACACACACTGGACCAACACCACACTGGGTTGAGGCAGGTTGAAGTAGGTTGACAACAGCTCTATGGGGACACACACTGGACCAACACCACACTGGGTTGAGGCAGGTTGGAGTAGGTTGACAATAGCTCTATGGGGACACACACTGGACCAACACCACACTGGGTTGATGTAGGTTGAAGTAAGTTGACAATAGCTCTATGGGGATACACACTGGACCAACACCACACTGGGTTGAGGCAGGTTGAAGTACTGTAGGTTGACAATAGCTCTATGGCGACACACCTTGGACCAACACCACACTGGGTTGATGTTGGTTGAAGTAGGTTGACAATAGCTCTATGGGGATACACACTGGAGCAACATCACACTGGGTTGAGGCAGGTTGAAGTAGGTTGACAATAGCTCTATGGGGACACACACTGGACCAACATCACACTGGGTTGGCAGGTTGAAGTAGGTTGATGATAGCTCTATGGGGATACACACTGGACCAACATCACACTGGGTTGGGGCAGGTTGAAGTAGGTTGACGATAGCTCTATGGGGACACACACTGGACCAACACCACACTGGGTTGAGGTAGGTTGAAGTATAATAGCTCTATGGCGACACACACTGGACCAACACCACACTGGGTTGAGGCAGGTTGAAGTACAATAGCTCTATGGCGACACACACTGGACCAACACCACACTGGGTTGAGGCAGGTTGAAGTACAATAGCTCTATGGCGACACACACTGGACCAACACCACACTGGGTTGAGGCAGGTTGAAGTACAATAGCTCTATAGCGACACACACTGGACCAACACCACACTGGGTTGAGGCAGGTTGAAGTACAATAGCTCTATGGCGACACACACTGGACCAACACCACACTGGGTTGAGGCAGGTTGAAGTACAATAGCTCTATGGCGAGACACACTGGACCAACACCACACTGGGTTGAGGCAGGTTGAAGTACAATAGCTCTATGGCGACACACACTGGACCAACATCATGTGGTATTGTATTCTCTGCTCCTCCCACAGGATGTGCAAGTGATCCACGAGCGTTTCTTTGACCCTGCCCTCTCCGTGAGGAAGCAAGCCCTGACCTCTCTCACCCTCATACTCAAGGAAAGATGTCTGGACGCTAACGTACAGAGGTCAGTGAGCGTGGTCAAGATGACATAACTTGTGCAGTATGTACTCTCAAAACCCAGCCCCTTTCGCACCTCTGGGTGTATGCGGAGTATAGCGAGCGAGGTCTTGAATGTAACGAGAGCGAGAGAGACAACTAAACTTCAACTATAACTTTATTCAAAATGATCAGAATAGGTAAAGCTTGAGTAAAACAGTCACGTGATACAATAACGGGTAAGTGAATGACGTTTACATCTGACAGTTATATAAACAGCATACGTAATAACATGACTGCCACAGGAGTATGGTCTGTGAAGACTGACATCTGTTTGCTCTAGGACTGTGGCTGATAATTGAGTCACATGCTCGAGGAGTTCTAATGGAGCTCTGTGAATGAAACCCACTGTAGGACCCCACACTCTGCACTGAGCTGAATGCGGAGGTTACCGGTGTGGCAAACTAGCCAGCTGTGGCGTAGAGACGATGTCTGTGCCTGCTGGAGTTTAGGGATGCTTATAAATGAAAGGGGCCATGGATTAATTCCTGTAAGTCCTGCTTAATTCCTCCATAAGCCATCATCTCTCAGCTTAAATGCCGAGCCACTTCAAGTTACAGATGCAAGGCAGAATGCCAGGCCTTGTCCGCTAGGTGGGACTGGTATAATTGACATTCAAATCCTAGTCATGTGACAGCTCGCAGCTCATTGGTGCCACTGCAATTAGCGCAAGAGCACAAAAACATCCAACTGTTCCCAGACCATTCTCCAGTGTAGTGATCTGGTAAAGGGTCTAACTTATGGGATCAACATATCATCTACATGGTAGCTTGTAAATGAAAGGGGCCCTATGGATTATTCTCCTGTATGTCGTAAGCCATTGTCTCTAGCTTCAATGCCGAGCCACTTCAAGCACCAGATGCAGGCGCAAATGCCCCCCCTTTTTCCAGTGTAGAATCTGGTAAAGGGTTGACTTAAGACTGGTTCACAACACGATGCTGGCCGAGCGTTGCGTGTAGTCAATTGACCTTTGACCCTTGAATCACACTCAACAAAAATGGACACTGATTGGTCCGATTGGTCCCACACTGTGTTTCAGACGCTGGATTAGAACTTTTTTCTAATCCAGCATCTGAAATGCAGCATCGGACCAATCAGAACATCGCGTATCCATCTTTGTTGAGGGGCGGTTCAGGTCAAAGATCAATTGGCAGCACACTGCAACACTCGGCCAGCGTAGTGTTGTGAACCAGTCTTAGGGGCCAACATTATGTCAACTCATATAATGCATTATTTGTACTTACTTACAGTATATATAACTGACACACCAATATTGTTGTTCTTCTTGTTGTCATGGTGTTTATTTAGCCTGTGGCTTGAAGGTGTGTTGCCCATGGTACTGGACAAAGAGGCTGGAGGAGAGGATAAGGCAGTCCACACTCTAGAGGAAGTCATCTTAAACAACATCCTTCCTCTGCATGCGTAAGAGAAAGAGAGTGCAGCCACTCAGAGGTTCACAAAGTATGTGTGTAGTGCTGGTGTACTGAGCTCTAGTATGTACTAGTGGGCTCTGGTGGGTTCTAATTCGCATCACTGCACACTAGTATCCTCTAGTGAGCTGTAATATGCTATAGTGTGGCTGCTCTAGTGAGCTGCTATAGTGTGTGGCTGCTCTAGTGAGCTCCTGCTATAGTGTGTGGCTGCTCTAGTGAGCTCCTGCTATAGTGTGTGGCTGCTCTAGTGAGCTCCTGCTATAGTGTGTGGCTGCTCTAGTGAGCTCCTGCTATAGTGTGTGGCTGCTCTAGTGAGCTCCTGCTATAGTGTGTGGCTGCTCTAGTGAGCTCCTGCTATAGTGTGTGGCTGCTCTAGTGAGCTCCTGCTATAGTGTGTGGCTGCTCTAGTGAGCTCCTGCTATAGTGTGTGGCTGCTCTAGTGAGCTCCTGCTATAGTGTGTGGCTGCTCTAGTGAGCTCCTGCTATAGTGTGTGGCTGCTCTAGTGAGCTCCTGCTATAGTGTGTGGCTGCTCTAGTGAGCTCCTGCTATAGTGTGTGGCTGCTCTAGTGAGCTCCTGCTATAGTGTGTGGCTGCTCTAGTGAGCTCCTGCTATAGTGTGTGGCTGCTCTAGTGAGCTCCTGCTATAGTGTGTGGCTGCTCTAGTGAGCTCCTGCTATAGTGTGTGGCTGCTCTAGTGAGCTCCTGCTATAGTGTGTGGCTGCTCTAGTGAGCTCCTGCTATAGTGTGTGGCTGCTCTAGTGAGCTCCTGCTATAGTGTGCGGCTCTAGTCTAGTAAGTGTGCTGTATGGGCTATAGTTGCTCTACTGGGATCCAGTGTGCTCTAGGATGCTCTGCCGTCCAGTGTGCTCTAGGATGCTCTCCTATGCACTAGTGTACTCCAGTGCTCTAATATACACTCCTGCTAGCTCTAATTACTCTAGACAGCTCTAGCATTGTACTCTAGTGTGCTCTAATGTACTCTAATATACTCTACTCTAGTCAGCTCTAGTGTATTCTAATGTGCTCTAACGAGCTCTAGTGTTAGTGTGCTCTGGTGTGCTCTAATGTACTCCAGTGAGCTCTAATGTACTCTAGTCAGCTCTGGTGTGCTCTAATGAGCTTTGGTGTACTCTAATGTACTCTTGTGTACTCTTGTGTACTCTAGTCAGCTCTAATGTACTCTAGTCAGCTGTAGTAGTGTACTCTAATGTACTCTAGTGTATTCTAATATACTCTAGTGTGCTCTAGCGTACATGTATGTAGTGTCTAATGAGCTCTAGTGTAGTGAACTCTAGTGTACTCAAGTGAGCTCTATGTACTCTAGTCAGCTCTAGTGTACTCTAGTCTGCTCTAATGGGCTTTAGTGTGCTCTAATTAAGTGTGCTCTAATGAACTCTAGTGTACTCTAATGTACTCTGGTGGACTGTCAAGTCCACTAGAATAAGAACATGAAGGAGTTTGTTTATCTGTTGGAAGGGGAAACTCACAACAGCTGGCTTTGGTCTTCCATGTCAAAACAGACGAACCAGAAGCTCCCAGATGAGCTTAAAAGACCACACCCCCACACATTAGTTCCCGACCAAGTAACTTCCTTCATAGGTATGAATGACATCACTAGTTCATGTCGTATCATTTGCAGGGCATGTGATTTTATTTGCATGTGCAAGGCATGTGACTTGCATGTGCAGGGCATGTGACTTGCATTCGTATCATGTGCAGGGCATGTGACTCTTACCAGATTTTAGCATGGCAACTTCTCTCTCGGATCTCCCATGATAACCGAGTTAACTTCCAACGTTACCTCCGCCGAGCCATGGGGGAGTGGTCTCGCTCTGGGAAATTAACCCGCCCATTAGTCCATGCCGTGTGTACTCACACAGAAAACCAGGAACATCTCAAGGTTAGTTGGCCTTCTTCCCAGCATTGTTGCATGTACTGTAATCATTAGCAACAGTGTGGTGACACTGTATGTGTTGATGTGTTCCTCGTATGTGATGTGTTGATGTGTTTCTCGTATGTGATGTGTGATGTGTTTCTCGTACATGTGAGATGTGTTGATGTGTTTCTTGTACGTATGTGTGGCATGTTGATGTGTTTCTCGTATGTGTGGTGTGTTATGTGTTTCTCGTATGTATGGCATGTTGATGTGTTTCTCGTATGTGAGATGTGTTGATGTGTTTCTTGTACGTATGTGTGGCATGTTGATGTGTTTCTTGTACGTATGTGTGGCATGTTGATGTGTTTCTCGTATGTGTGGTGTGTTATGTGTTTCTCGTATGTATGGCGTGTTGATGTGTTTCTCATATGTGTGGTGTGTTATGTGTTTCTCGTATGTATGGCGTGTTGATGTGTTTCTCGTATGTATGGCGTGTTGATGTGTCTCTCATCTGTGTGGCGTGTTGATGTGTCTCTCATCTGTGTGGCGTGTTGATGTGTCTCTCGTCTGTGTGGCGTGTTGATGTGTCTATGGTCTGTGTGGCGTGTTGATGTGTCTCTCGTCTGTGTGGCGTGTTGATGTGTCTCTCGTCTGTTGATTACTTCCTGTTGTCCTTATTAAACTTTAAGAAATCAAACTCCATTTTCTGATCTGACTTCTCTTCCTCTTCACACTGACTGCATCTCTACCTCTTCCTGCCCTTGCCTTCACCCCTCCTTTCTGTTGCTTGTTTCTCTTGAGCCAGGCGTCCTGGATGTTATTGTCAGAAATATCTCTCTTCACTGAGTTTATTGAGACCAAGTTCATCTTTGACAATTGGAAGAAATATTGTGGCAGTGGTAGTGACTACTCTGCAGAGGAGCTGGAGAACACACCTCTGGTTCAGATTATAAAGATCGTTGGTAACCTAGCAACCAACATCAGCAAGGCAGCTGCGGAGGACATTAAAGGCAGGGTGTTAACATAATAATTGAATGGTTAACTTTATAGCTGTGTGTTGTAGTTGATGTACGTAAATTAAATTAAAGGGTTAACGTAAGAATTAGAGGGTAAACTTTAAAGCTACATGTTGTATGATACATGTAGATAGAGTGAGATGGTAGGCGGGACCTTCCCACACTGCAGAGCCAGCAATGCCTGCAAGGGGGGAATTGTATGATGCAGCATGCAAACCGAGAGTGATCGAGTATGCAGAGAGACGTTCTAACAGAGAGGCAGGGAGATGATTCCACGTGGGGGAGAGCAGTGTGAGGGGAGGGGGGGAAACGGAAGAAGAAATATTAATGCTGCAGCTATAATTCTGTTGCACTGCTCCCTGCGGCTGGCGTTGTTTATCAACTCTTGCAAAGCCTGTTGAGTTTCTGGCAACACGGACGCCTCATGTGATGGCTTCATTCACTGCCTCAAGTATGCTCGGTTAGCTCCCAGTGCTGTAGAGGCCATTGCCACAGAGATCATTGGCCTCGACAGCAATTAAGAGATGATATTGCCACAGAGATCGTTGGCCTCGACAGTAGCTAAGAGATGACATTGCCACAGAGATCGTTGGCCTCGACAGTAATTAAGAGATGACATTGCCACAGAGATCGTTGGCCTCGACAGTAACTACATAAGGGAGACCATTGCCACAGAGATCGTTGGCCTCGACAGTAGCTAAGAGATGACATTGCCACAGAGATCGTTGGCCTCGACAGTAGCTACATAAGGGAGACCATTGCCGCAGAGATCGTTGACCTCGACAGTAGCTAAGACTACACTTACTGCCAGAGATTTCCTCACTGGTATCCTCCTCACTTCATAAAATCAGAGAGAATGGCAATATTCGCTCCAGCACTACAACTCTGCCCATTGACAGGTCTGTGTTGGGGACGACGGTGCAGTCCCCAATGTGTATGAAGATATGCCTTCTCCTTCCTCTTGACTTGTCCCCTTCACAGAGAGGCCAAAGTTGTCGTCAAACACTCACAGAAGAACTTCATCCAATCTTAGTGGGACAGACATCGCAAACAGATCGTTTGGGGTGAATGGTTTGGATACTTACCAAAGTTTAAAGTTTCCTTAAATAATGGAATACAAACCATAATAATATATATACATGTATATTATTATACATATATATATATATATATTGCAGCTGTGTACTGTACTGAAAACATGTAGATGATGTGTGTATTTTGTTATAAACTCAACGATCGTTTTTTTAATGAATTTTCAAAAACTTGGATGTCATATGATGCTTATGGCCACGAATAATTAATGTTTGGTTTAGCTCAGATAGGGTTAATGTATGAAGCTCCAGTGGGTTTTACTTGTTTAGCTCAGGAAGGGTTAATATGTATAGTTTGGAATGGATTACTGTGTAGCTCGAGAAGGGTTAATGTGTGTAGCTCTGGGAGGGTTAGCATATGTATCTCAGGAAGGGTTAACATGCAGCCAAGCCAAGGAAGGGTTAACATGCAGCTGAGGAAGGGTTGACATGCAGCCAAGGAAGGGTTGACATGCATCTGAGGAAGGGTTAACATGCAGCCAAGCCAAGGAAGGGTTAACATGCAGCCGAGGAAGGGTTAACATGCAGCTGCGGAAGGGTTGACATGCAGCTGAGGAAGGGTTAACATGCAGCTGAGGAAGGGTTAGCGTGCAGCTGAGGAAGCGAGGAAGGGTTAACATGCAGCTGCGGAAGGGTTGACATGCAGCTGAGGAAGGGTTAACATGCAGCTGAGGAAGGGTTAGCATGCAGCCGAGGAAGGGTTAACATGCAGCTGCGGAAGGGTTGACATGCAGCTGAGGAAGGGTTAACATGCAGCTGAGGAAGGGTTAGCGTGCAGCTGAGGAAGCGAGGAAGGGTTAACATGCAGCCGAGGAAGGGTTAACATGCAGCCGAGGAAGGGTTGACATGCAGCTGAGGAAGGGTTAACATGTATCTGAGGAAGGGTTAACATGCATCTCAGGAAGGGTTAACATACAGCCGAGGAAGGGTTGACATGCAGCTGAGGAAGGGTTAATATGTGTTTCCTTGTCTGTTGTAGGTGACATCATTGGTATGTTGAAGGAGTTTAAACTGTCCCCAGCTCTGATCCAGGCAGCCGTGAACACGATGTGTCTGCTCTGTGCTGCCCACACCAGCAAAGACAGACAGCAGGTAGAGATGCATGGGGTAGATACATGGGGTACACATCTGCACGGCTCTGCTACTCGGCTCCTGTAGGGGACACACATGTATGCTATTGATGTGATGTTTAACGGTTCTTAGCCAATCAGAAGGCAATTAGACCATTTTTTCACCTGTAGATGTGAAAAAAGGTTAAATTGTCATAACAGGCACGCGCGTTTCATGTTGGTATAGTAATCAAGGTTATTATTATTTGGGGGGGGGGGGGGGGTGCGAAGTATGGAATTTAGATTCTGAGTGTACTAGTAGCTGGCCAACTATGGTCGAGCAATTTGTGTAGAATGTGTTTTCCCTCATCCAATCCTGAGATAAGATGGTGTGGTGAAATTGGGTGTACAGTACATGTCAATACCATGAGTCCTGTAGAGGGGGCGGCAATTGGCCTCCCCGCTAAGTTACTCGGTATTTCCACCAAATCTCACTAAGCATCACACGCCATTCATGATTGTACTTGCCAATACATACACTGCAATAGTATCACATCCTCCACCCATAGTGAAGGGGAGTGCTCTCCACTCCCTCCATCTCTGTTGTAGTTATATACATGCATATTAATTATTAATAGGTAAAGGGTCATGCAAATGTTTGTTGTCTACATAATAAATTCTTGCTCCATTTATTGCACACCATTACATCATCGCTCAGTCTCTCTCTTTTCTTCCCCTCGCATAACTTGCGTACAACAGACCCGTTCATGACAATTTTAACACCAGAAAACTCTAAGTATTCCTCTGCCTTGCAACGACGACTCTGTTTCTCTCGGTTGTGTGAAAGAGGTGTGGTTTGGGATTCTCTCGATGACACAATCAAGCCAGCTTACTTGTTTTATAATCATGATTGGGTATGGGTCATCACTCTCGAAAATCTTCGTGCGCAAACAGCTGTGTTGGATTGACAGGAAAGGAAACATGACTGTACTCATATAGACCACAACCAGTCTGACGACCCTTTACCTTTTAAATCAGATTACATGGTAAAGGGTCATCTAACTCATTGGAGTCTACATATGGGTACACTCTTTCTTGACCCGTCAATTCAATGCAACATTTGTACTTTTTTCTTGTTGCTCGACAGCTAAATATTGTGGCAGCAAACCAGCGAGCACAGATGAACCACTCCATCAAACAACTTTCTTGTTGCTCAACAGCTAAACATTATGGCAGCAAACCAGTGAGCACAGATGAACCGCTCAAGCAACTTTCTTGTTGCTCGATAGCTAAACATTGTGGCAGCAAACCAGCAGGCACAGGTCAACCACTGCATCAAACAACTTTGTTGTTGCTCGACAGCTAAACATTGTGGCAGCATACACAAGGAGGAACCTCCTACATGTACCTCCCCAACAAACACCAAAGCTCGTGACTTGGCTAAAACTCACATTGCAGCTTCTTAGTTTCCTAAATAGAGGAATCGACTCCAATTAACTCTTGGAACGTTCATGTCTGTTGAGCTCGAAGTGAGCAAGACCTGGAAGAGGGAGGTGTGACTGCCGGCTAATCTGCAGGTGCACGCCTATTCCGAAACAGACTGATTGATGATGATGCGTTCTCCAGTTGTGTTAGCACTCATTTAGTGCTGGCTGCGTATGCACACTTGATAGTATTCGTGTCCGTTGGTAACCATTCAAGGAAATAGGCTAAAACTCTAAATAAGGACATCAGTCCTAGCTGTGGTGTGCCTGTGTGACTAATTGCAGACGCGAGGAATGGCTGAGGGTGGTTGTCTCTAATTAATCGATTAAGTGTACTCTTTATTTAAGAGTACTTTCCAATTGTTTTAAAAAGAGTTGCCTTTAATGGTTTCTAATTGAGAGTACTAATGGAATAGTCCTAATGGTTTCCAATTAAATTAAGAGTACTAATTGAGTGCCCTCTCGTGTACCCAATAATGACCCATAAAAAAAACAATATGGGGAAGTGGTGTCCCCCAAAATCCGAAAGTTTCATGTTTGGCTCACGAAGCTGCTGCCGCCATGAGGACAACAATTGTGCCTGGTGATGGTGGAGTACCTTTCATGTCCGTCTCTCTGCAGGAGGCCCTGGATGAATGGTGCCTCCCACTTCTCAAGACCTGTGAGAACTATGTCTCCACTCTGATCAAGGAGAAGCGGGCGTGTCTGGAGGGAGGCCGTGTAGAAGGGGAGATCCTTACCTATCTCTTCACCTTGGGAGAAGTGGCGCAGGTTAGATGTGTGTGTGTGTGTATACACATGATCACAGGAATTGCTTTGTGTGCTGTCTGAGGAGGTGTCGGTGGAGGATTGTAAGAGGTGAACTTTGGCCTGATCAGTAATCATTACATTCCAGACCATTTATTATTCTACTACATAGCAGAAACAAATTATTGTAGTATTATTAATATTATTATTATAGTATTATTATTATTATTATTATTATTATTATTATTATTATTATTATTATTATTATTATTATTATTATTATTATTATTATTATTATTATTATTATTATTATTATTATTATTATTATTATTATTATTATTATTATTATTATTATTATTATTATTATTATTATTATTATTATTATTATTATTATTATTATTATCATCATCATGTATATACATCATCATTATTACTCCCCTTCCCAAACCCGACATCAGGAAGTGTGCTATGTAGCACTGGTTGGGCCCATTTGTTTTAAATGGCAGATGCAAAAAGGGGGCGGGGGGGAAGTACATAATCTCAGTTTCTTGGTGTGCCTGAAATTTGCTTGTTACTTGTATATGTGGTGTGTTGCTTGTATGTGTGGTGTGTTGCTTGTATGTGTGGTGTGGTGTGTTGTTTGTATGTGTGGTGTGTTGCTTGTATGTGTGGTGTGGTGTGTTGTTTGTATGTGTGGGGTGTTGCTTGTATGTGTGGTGTGTTGCTTGTATGTGTGGTGTGGTGTGTTGTTTGTATGTGTGGTGTGTTGCTTGTATGTGTGGTGTGGTGTGTTGTTTGTATGTGTGGGGTGTTGCTTGTATGTGTGGTGTGTTGCTTGTATGCGTGGTGTGTTACTTGTATATGTGGTGTGTTGCTTGTATGTGTGGTGTGTTGCTTGGTATGTGTGGTATATTGCTTGTATGTGTGGTGTGTTGCTTGTATGTGTGGTGTGTTGCTTGTATGTGTGATCTGCTGCCTGTATTTGTGATGTGTTGCTTGTATGTGCAGTGTGTTGATGTGTTTCTGAAATGCGTGGTGTTGATGTGTTTCTTGTGTGTGTTATTGATGTGTTGCTTGTGTGATGTGTTGCTTGTATGTGTGGTGTGTTGAATCTCTCGTCTGTGTCGTGTGTTGATGTGTTTCTCGTATGAAGTGTGTCCTGAATTCTTTGCTAAGATGGTCATCTTAGAAATTGTGGGTGAACCTCTTGAACCTCGTCTTCATGACCTGTCCCTTCCTAGCATAGCTCGTGTACAATTATTGCTATCTTAACAAGTGCAAAACACTAGTCAGGGTTTCATTTACAAAAATGTCCAAGGGGGGGCAACTGGAGGAATCTGGATATTAAGGGGGGGCATGATGGTTAAAGATGTGACAAAGTTTCTAATGAATTTTAATAATACAATTTCCAAGGGTGGGGGGGGCAAAAAGGTTCCAATGGGAGGCAGGCCCCCCCCCCCTAAATGAAACCCTTCTAGTTTTCAAATACTTGTTGCCCATTCCCGTTCCTCAATTGGGGTAGGTGGGGGGGGGAAGGATAACCAGAAGAAGCAGAAGAATAAATTTGTCGATGGTATGCACAATAAAGCTGCTGTATTATATTATAAGCAGCTGTTGTTTGGTTTGTGGTGCTCTCTTTCTCTCCTGGACAGCTGCTAAGGATCCTGCGTAGTCTGTAGCTGTTCCTCTCTCTACCAACACATCTGCGGCTTGATTGGTGCTGTTCCCCAGTGCAACAGTTAGCCGTAGCCGACCCTACATGGGTACAGTCGACGATAGCAACAAGGAGGCGTGGCACGTGCTGGTTTGTGTAGTGCACAACTAGAAGAGCAAGTGTGGCACTGAAGGGCAGAGTTTGGGACTTGGCAGGTCTTGTGCCCAGAACAGCACAGCTCTCCAGCCTCAACTATGATAGATACTGTGTGTGTATATACATGTATATATATTTAATACATATTATATATAGGGGAGGAAAAGAGAGGGGGGGGGGTTTCCCCCGAATATAACTGGATGACCCTTTACCAGTTTTAATTGTGTAGATCGATATAAAAAGTGGACCGAGAAGATTTCGGGCACACCAAACTCCTCCCCTTTACTTCCCTACCAATGTATGAAACTTTAAAGTGTATGTGTGTGTATAAGATCATGTCCACCTTTGACCTTACAGGGATAGGTAGACACCTCCATCAAGTTTTTGCATTATTTATTTTCTTGTTTTGTCTGTGCCTGCGTCGGTGTAGCTCTGCCCCTGCCACACCTCCCTCCATATGTGCCTCATGGTCCAGTCTCTCCTGCTGGCCTCCTCTGAAACTCCTCCTACTAACTCCGCCCACAACACGGAGAGCAGTGACCTCATCGCTGCGAGCAACCAGGAGATGCTGCCGAGCAGCCAAGGCTCCCTCTCCATGCTCGCTGGCTTGAGTGGTCTTGTCATGTCCCCCACGCTGAGGGCTCACGCCTACATCACTCTAGGTATGTGCTCCGTAGCGCATCACCTCGTGCCAAAGTGGACTATGTTTTTTTGTGTAAACCTCACCTCCTTATCGAATCCTGAAACCCAGCCTGCATGGACTCGTGTATGTACCTTGAAAGCTGGTTGTTAAGCTGGGGTGCGTGTAGCATCCGTCAGCATCATAACAAGCAGTGCCCATGCTCAGATGTAATTTGGGTAAGGATCGTCACTTTTGTGCTGCGCTTATAGGGAAGGTGAATGTTGAACTGTTGCTGAGCAGAGCCTGGTGACGTGGAGTCTAAGACGTGGATATCCCATCTACAGATTTGTCTGGTCGCCAGAAATGGAAGAACACACTGACTGAGTTTCGAGCCAGAGGCTACAGGCATGATCACTACAAATAGGGCTAGAACCAACAGCAAAGTAGGAGCTTAACAAAAAGGAGGTGTTTAATAGAGAACCTGCTCATTTAACATCCAGAGCTTACACATTGTATATACATACATATATGTATATATGTATGTATATATGAACATATATACATATTTATGTATATATATATACATATATATAACCTGGCAAGCAAAAAGGGCCCTAAGGGGAGACAGTTGTATTTATTTTTTTAACGTTTTTTTAAAAACTTGTGGTTTACAACTTTAGAGCTCCGTAGATTCTGCAAACTTCATGGTATGGACTTGATATATAGCTCAAAAGATAGGTCTCTCTGTGTGCTCTCTTTTTTAGGATAACTATATAGGCAAGTTACTAGACCCTAAAGTGGAGGGCCCTCAAAAACCTGCATCCCAAAGTCCCCATCCAGAATAACTCCAGATTGCTAAGTGCAAAATGAAATTGGTACGAGTGGCTAGAGGAAGCCCTAGAGCATTCAAGCACCTTTTTGAATAAGATTAAAAATGTATTACGTGGTCAAGCGCGCGGGTGCACAATTGAGGGCGTTGATTTTCAACGCCCTCAATTTTGCACCCGCACGCTTGACCACGCCACAAGTAAAATTAAAAAAGTTAAAAAAATACAACTGTCTCCCCTTAGGGCCCTTTTTGCTTGCCAGGTCACATATACAATATATATATATACATATGTATGTATATATATATATACATCTTCCCCCCACCCCCCTCCAAGTTCTCCTGTTCTCATGTTGTACCTCACATCTCTCTCTCTCCATCTCCTTCCTCTCACCCCTTTTTGCTCCTCATCTCCTCTTCACCTCTCTTCTTCTTTCTCTCGCCTTCTCCATCACTATCTGTCTCTCTCTCCATTGCTCTCCTTGGGCCTGGGATGTCTTCATCCTAAAGCTAGGCTGTGCTCAAGACACCCCCGGCCAGTCCCTCTCATCCCTATGCAAAGCTGGTCCATCCCCTCCCCTCTACCCCTTTCACTTCCCCAGGGAAACTTTGCCTCCAAAATGAAGAGCTGGCCAAGCGCTCCATCATCCAAATGGTGCGGGAGTTGCGCACGTCAATGCACTCGGTCATCCGCAACAATGTCGTGGTGATCCTCTGCGACCTCGCTGTCCGCTACTCCTCCAGAGTGGACCCTTACTTGCCCTCCATCTCTGCCACTCTCAAGGACAAATCTCTGCTGGTGAGGAAGCAGACTCTCGCCTGCCTTGCTCGTCTTCTCCAAGAGGACTACATCAAGTGGAAGGGTCCACTGTTCTTCCACGTGGTGAGCGCGCTGGTGGATCCAGAGTTGAGCAGCTTTGCGGAGTTCTGTCTGCTCCAGCTGCTTCACGCCAGACATCCTGTCCTGTTCTACCAGCACTTTGTGGAATGCATCTTCTTCTTCAACTCATACAAAAAACATAAATGTGAGTGATCATCATCTCATCGTGGTGATGGGGGGCGGGGGTGGGAGGGGGGGAGCTAAAAACCCATGAATGGGGGTGGGGGAAATTGTTCCTGTTCAAGACCACATCTGTCTCTCCTCACCTGCCCCCCCATTGAAGTTGACTGTAGTGCCAAAAGAAAGATCCTTCCAAGTGTTTTATGTATAAAGACATTGAAACATTCGGGAGTTGGTACACAGCAGGTGCACCTTATGCAACAACACAGAAACAAGACACTAAATATCAGTTGAGCGCCAGAGGAGGACGCACTACGAAGAAGGTGTGTGGGACTTGAATGGGTCCCATTCACTTTGATCTTGAGTTCCTCCATTCATGGCGACTGCCCTGCAGATCGTCCGTGTGGTTTGCAGGTCTTTGCGGTCGCTAAGCTGTCCGTGCATGTCCTTTACACGCTGCAGTGTACAACCGCTTCAAGTTGCCTGAGAACGAGAGAGACCTGTTTTCCCTCAAGGGGAAGAAGGACGGAGACAAGAGGATGATCATCTACAAGTTTATCTTGTCTCATCTGAGCGACGAGCATCGTTTCCAACTCACCGCTAAGCTCTGTCAGGTCTGCCATAGAAAAGCGTTCTCTGTCACTTTCTTAGTCCCACTTGCCTGGCCACACACATAGTCAGACATTTCTCTTGTGCTCTTCTCTCTACACACACAGTCAGACATTTCACTTGTTCTCTTCTCTCTACACATACAGTCAGACATTTCTCTTGTTCTCTTCTCTCTACACATACAGTCAGACATTTCTCTTGTTCTCTTCTCTACACACACAGTCAGACATTTCACTTGTTCTCTTCTCTCTACACATACAGTCAGACATTTCTCTTGTTCTCTTCTCTCTACACATACAGTCAGACATTTCTCTTGTTCTCTTCTCTCTACACATACAGTCAGACATTTCTCTTGTTCTCTTCTCTCTACACACACAGTCAGACATTTCTCTTGTTCTCTTCTCTCTACACACACAGTCAGACATTTCTCTTGTTCTCTTCTCTCTACACACAGTCAGACATTTCTCTTGTTCTCTTCTCTCTACACACACAGTCAGACATTTCTCTTGTTCTCTTCTCTCTACACACAGAGTCAGACATTTCTCTTGTTCTCTTCTCTCTACACATACAGTCAGACATTTCTCTTGTTCTCTTCTCTCTACACATACAGTCAGACATTTCTCTTGTTCTCTTCTCTACACACACAGTCAGACATTTCTCTTGTTCCCTTCTCTCTACACACATAGTCAGACATTTCTCTTGTTCTCTTCTCTCTACACACACAGTCAGACGTTTCTCTTGTTCTCTTCTCTCTACACATACAGTCAGACATTTCTCTTGTTCTCTTCTCTCTACACATACAGTCAGACATTTCTCTTGTTCTCTTCTCTCTACACATACAGTCAGACATTTCTCTTGTTCTCTTCTCTCTACACACACAGTCAGACATTTCTCTTGTTCTCTTCTCTCTACACATACAGTCAGACATTTCTCTTGTTCTCTTCTCTCTACACACACAGTCAGACATTTCTCTTGTTCTCTTCTCTCTACACACACAGTCAGACATTTCTCTTGTTCTCTTCTCTCTACACATACAGTCAGACATTTCTCTTGTTCTCTTCTCTCTACACATACAGTCAGACATTTCTCTTGTTCTCTTCTCTCTACACATACAGTCAGACATTTCTCTTGTTCTCTTCTCTCTACACATACAGTCAGACATTTCTCTTGTTCTCTTCTCTACACACACAGTCAGACATTTCTCTTGTTCTCTTCTCTCTACACATACAGTCAGACATTTCTCTTGTTCTCTTCTCTCTACACACAGTCAGACATTTCTCTTGTTCTCTTCTCTCTACACACACAGTCAGACATTTCTCTTGTTCTCTTCTCTCTACACATACAGTCAGACATTTCTCTTGTTCTCTTCTCTCTACACATACAGTCAGACATTTCTCTTGTTCTCTTCTCTCTACACATACAGTCAGACATTTCTCTTGTTCTCTTCTCTACACACACAGTCAGACATTTCTCTTGTTCTCTTCTCTCTACACACACAGTCAGACATTTCTCTTGTTCTCTTCTCTCTACACACAGTCAGACATTTCTCTTGTTCTCTTCTCTCTACACATACAGTCAGACATTTCTCTTGTTCTCTTCTCTCTACACATACAGTCAGACATTTCTCTTGTTCTCTTCTCTCACACATACAGTCAGACATTTCTCTTGTTCTCTTCTCTCTACACACACAGTCAGACATTTCTCTTGTTCTCTTCTCTACACACACAGTCAGACATTTCTCTTGTTCTCTTCTCTCTACACATACAGTCAGACATTTCTCTTGTTCTCTTCACTCTACACACACAGTCAGACATTTCTCTTGTTCTCTTCTCTCTACACATACAGTCAGACATTTCTCTTGTTCTCTTCTCTCTACACATACAGTCAGACATTTCTCTACACACACAGTCAGACATTTCTCTTGTTCTCTTCTCTCTACACACACAGTCAGACATTTCTCTTGTTCTCTTCTCTCTACACATACAGTCAGACATTTCTCTTGTTCTCTTCTCTCTACACATACAGTCAGACATTTCTCTTGTTCTCTTCTCTACACACATACAGTCAGACATTTCTCTTGTTCTCTTCACTCTACACACACAGTCAGACATTTCTCTTGTTCTCTTCACTCTACACACACAGTCAGACATTTCTCTTGTTCTCTTCACTCTACACACACAGTCAGACATTTCTCTTGTTCTCTTCTCTCTACACACACAGTCAGACATTTCTCTTGTTCTCTTCTCTCTACGCATACAGTCAGACATTTCTCTTGTTCTCTTCTCTCACACATACAGTCAGACATTTCTCTTGTTCTCTTCTCTACACATACAGTCAGACATTTCTCTTGTTCTCTTCTCTCTACACATACAGTCAGACATTTCTCTTGTTCTCTTCTCTCTACACATACAGTCAGACATTTCTCTTGTTCTCTTCTCTCTACGCATACAGTCAGACATTTCTCTTGTTCTCTTCTCTCTACACACACAGTCAGACATTTCTCTTGTTCTCTTCTCTCTACACACACAGTCAGACATTTCTCTTGTTCTCTTCTCTCTACACATACAGTCAGACATTTCTCTTGTTCTCTTCTCTCTACACATACAGTCAGACATTTCTCTTGTTCTCTTCTCTCTACACACACAGTCAGACATTTCTCTTGTTCTCTTCTCTCTACACATACAGTCAGACATTTCTCTATTTCTTTTCTCTCTACACATACAGTCAGACATTTCTCTTGTTCTCTTCTCTCTATACACACAGTCAGACATTTCTCTTGTTCTCTTCTCTCTACACACACAGTCAGACATTTCTCTTGTTCTCTTCTCTCTACACATAGTACAGTCAGACATTTCTCTTGTTCTCTTCTCTCTACACACACAGTCAGACATTTCTCTTGTTCTCTTCTCTCTACACATACAGTCAGACATTTCTCTTGTTCTCTTCTCTCTACATACTGACAGTCAGCCATTTCTCTTCTTCTGTTCTCTACACACACAGTCAGACATTTCTCTTGTTCCCTTCTCTCTCTTCCTGACTGACACCCTCTTTCATCTTTTCTCTCATCATGGTTTGGTCTACTGTTCCATGGAATATGGTTGGCCATCTTTTCAGGAGGTGTTGGGAAAACTTGTGGACGAAGTGATCCTATTGGATGATGACAGTGTGGGTGTGGTCAAGGACACTCTGGCTGTCTTGGCCTCCAAGGAAATCAAACTCTCAACCCTGAGGAGGTAAGGATCATCAGTAGTGAATAAGGAGGAAGAAGTGAAATTGAGGAAGGAAGTGTTGATAGGAAACAGAAGCTTGGAGAACATGGGGAATGAGAACATGGGGAATGAGAAGGTGGAAGTTGTGGACAAGTGGGCTATTCTCCTGTACTCCTCTCTGTCGTGTCCCCTTCTTGTACGCAGGAACGTGGAGGAGGAGCTAACTGACGAGGGAGACCAGGCCAGAGCAGCTGTCGCCAAGGCCCACACCAAGATTGTCACTCAGGCAAGACCACTCCCCCCACCACACCACATTTCTCCCACCATTTTACATCTGTCATGTGACTCAATTGTAGCATTTCCACGACTTGTTTCTCGTCCAACTGTAAAGAAAGTTTGTTTTTTCGCTGTTTTTGCTGTTGTTTATATGTTGATGTGTATGTTGTTTGCTGTTGTTTATATGTTGATGTGTATGTTGTTTGTTGTTGTTTATATGTTGATGTGTATGTTATATGTTGATGTGTATGTTTGTTGTAGTTTATGTTGATGTGTATGTTGTTTGTTGTTGTTTATATGTTGTTTGTTGTTGTTTATATGTTGATGTGTATGTTGTTTGTTGTTTATATGTTGATGTGTATGTTGTTTGTTGTTGTTTATATGTTGATCTGTGTTGTTTGTTGTTGTTTATGTTGATGTATGTTGTTTGTTGTTGTTTATGTCGATGTGTATGTTGTTTGTTGTTGTTTATATGTTGATTGTTAGTTGTTGTTTATATGTTGATGTGTATGTTGTTTGTTGTTGTTTATAATTATGTTGATGTGTATGTTGTTTGCTGTTGTTTATGTTGATGTGTATGTTGTTTGTTGTTGTTTATATGTTGATGTGTATGTTGTTTGTTGTTGTTTATGTTGATGTGTATGTTGTTTGTTGTTGTTAATGTTGATGTTTGTTGTTGTTTATGTTGATGTGTGTTGTTTGTTGTTTATATGTTGATGTGTATGTTGTTTGTTGTTGTTTATATGTTGATGTGTTTGTTGTTGTTTATATGTTGATGTGTATGTTGTTTGTTGTTGTTGATGTGTTTGTTGTTGTTTATGTTGATGTGTATGTTGTTTGTTGTTGTTTATGTCAATGTATGTTGTTTGTTGTTGTTTATGTTGATGTGTATGTTGTTTGTTGTTGTTTATGTTGATGTGTATGTTGTTTGTTGTTGTTTATGTTGATGTGTTTGTTGTTTATGTTGATGTGTGTTGTTTGTTTATATGTTGATGTGTATGTTGTTTGTTGTTGTTTATGTTGATGTGTATGTTGTTTGTTGTTTATATGTTGATGTGTATGTTGTTTGTTGTTGTTTATATGTTGATGTGTTTGTTGTTTGTTGTTGTTTATGTTGATGTGTATGTTGTTTGTTGTTGTTGATGTGTATGTTGTTTGTTGTTGTTTATGTTGATGTGTATGTTGTTTGTTGTTGTTTATGTCGATGTATGTTGTTTGTTGTTGTTTATGTTGATGTGTATGTTGTTTGTTGTTGTTTATGTTGATGTGTATGTTGTTTGTTGTTGTTTATGTTGATGTGTTTGTTGTTTATGTTGATGTGTGTTGTTTGTTTATGTTGATGTGTATGTTGTTTGTTGTTGTGTATATGTTGATGTGTATGTTGTTTGTTGTTTATATGTTGATGTATGTTGTTTGTTGTTGTTTATATGTTGATGTATGTTGTTTGTTGTTGTTTATATGTTGATGTGTATGTTGTTTGTTGTTGTTTATATGTTGATGTGTATGTTGTTTGTTGTTTATATGTTGATGTGTATGTTGTTTGTTGTTTATATGTCGATGTGTATGTTGTTTGTTGTTGTTTATATGTTGATGTGTATGTTGTTTGTTGTTGTTTATATGTTGATGTGTATGTTGTTTGTTGTTGTTTATATGTTGATGTGTATGTTGTTTCTTGATGTTTCCCTTTTCTTCTTCCAACCACTGGTGTAAAGTCAGGGTTCCATTGTCCAAGGGACCCCCCCCCCCCCCCACTAAATGAAACCCTTCAAGTCCTGCACACTTGTATCAGAAAAAATTCACAAAACTCTACCTGCAAATGAACAGTACCATTATCAGTGGGCGTGTCAGGCCAGTCTATTAATGCCCTGGGCAATTCCGGGAATCAACCAGAAGGTCCCACTGCCCTAGCCTGTACCACGGGGGGGGGATAGCATGCACTTGTGTTCACATGGTGGTGCAGTGCATGGCGTTTCTATCTCTGTTCTATATGTTCACCTGTAAAAATTATTAACGGGTCACCCTTTTTAATTTGACATAAACTGGGAATGGTTGGAGAAAGATAGAGAAGATGGCAGCAGATTCTTAGCGAGAAGAAGGAAAAACAGGCAGGTGAGAATGGGCTGCATAGTTAATCGCTGACGGGAAAGGATAAAGATGATGGAGTTTCATTCTGAGATACAGTAGCTACATGTTTTTAATTCAATAGCACGCTCTATGTACATAGCTGTTGAGGTTTTGGTACTGAACTGGAGACGATCATCTCATTGAATATCTGAGAGGGCTATGTAGCTCCCGCCTCAAGCTTGCACAAATCTGGAATCTGTAAGGAATATATAAATGCACACAATTATTGGCTACTTATCCATATCACAATCCAAGCATTACATGTACATCACGATGATGTGATAATGTACAGATCAGTATACTGTATAAGGCTTCAGCTATGCTCGGGTTAGGACAATGTCTAGAGCAATTTGGTGACAGTTTTACCCGTATGGCATCAGGCTAAAATGATTAGTTGTTGTTGTATTCCCATTCTCCTTCGCACCTTCCTCCGCCACTCAGTGCCTTACCATATATAGATAGAACGATGATTGCACAGTGTATATAGAATCGACATTTGGACCAACTTTCTTTGGTCTACCTACATATGTAGGACTCGCTCACTGAGAGGGGAGAAAGCAAGTTGGGGAAAATTTCAGTTCTATAAATGTTCACCTTTATTTACAGTCATGTGATCGTCATGTGATATTTGCAGTTGGTGAAGCGCAATGTGATGGAGAACGTGGTTCCCATAGTGATAGCAGCCAAACATCTGTTCGAGAAGGAGCACCACCCTCTCTTGAAGGAACTCCTCCTTTGCTTGAAGGAGTTGATGCAGGTCAATATTCACACACACACCTCACTTCTCACACACCTCACTCCTCACACTCCTCACACACCTCACTCCTCACACACCTCACTCCTCACACACCTCACTCACACACCTCACTCACACACCTCACTCCTCACACACCTCACTTCTCATGCACCTCACTCCTCACACACCTCACTTCTCATGCACCTCACTCCTCAACCTCAATCCTCACTCCATACTCACTTCACTCCACACACACATCACCTTACACAGATCTCACGCACCTCACTTCACACTTTCACATGCCTGACTGCACACTTCACATCTCACTTTACAAACACCACACTACACACCTCACTTTACACACACCACACTACAACACCCTACTTACACACCTTGCACACACCTCACTCCATATACACCTCACTCTACACAGACCTCACTTCTCATGCACACCTCACATACATACCTAACTTTGCACACACTTCACTTCTCACATCTCACTTTACATACATGCATACTCTACTCACTTCCCACACCTTATTACACACCTCACTTTACACCCCTTACTTTACACACACCTTACTTTACACACACCTCACTTTACACACACTTCACTTTACACACACCTCACTTTACACACACCTTACTTACATGTACACACACCTTGCACACCTCACTTTAACTTTACACACACCATGCTTCACAACACTGAGTTGATGCTCTGGTTTGCTGTGATAAACACAACTCCTGCAACTTGCTTCCCTTACCTCCCAGGACTTCCGCAGTGAAATAGCGGAAATATTGGCAGGAGACCCACAGTTGGCAGACGAGATAACCTTTGACCTTAAGCGTTTTGACGAGGAGCAGAAGAGAGCAGCTGCTCAGACCCCCGCCACTGTCACTCACGCTATGCGGGTACATGTTCTCCTCCCCCCCTAACCTACATAGCTGCTCAGACCCCCGCCACTGTCACTCACGCTATGCGGGTACATGTTCTCCTCTCCCCCTAACCTACATAGCTGCTCAGACCCCCGCCACTGTCACTCACGCTATGCGGGTACATGTTCTCCTCCCCCCCTAACCTACATAGCTGCTCAGACCCCCGCCACTGTCACTCACGCTATGCGGGTACATGTTCTCCTCTCCCCCTAACCTACATAGCTGCTCAGACCCCCGCCACTGTCACTCACGCTATGCGGGTACATGTTCTCCTCCCCCCCTAACCTACATAGCTGCTCAGACCCCCGCCACTGTCACTCACGCTATGCGGGTACATGTTCTCCTCCCCCCCTAACCTACATAGCTGCTCAGACCCCCGCCACTGTCACTCACGCTATGCGGGTACATGTTCTCCTCCCCCCCTAACCTACATAGCTGCTCAGACCCCCGCCACTGTCACTCACGCTACGTGTATGCTGGAACATGTGCTCCTCCCCTCCTAACCTACATAGCTGCTCAGACCCCCACCCCCGCCACTGTCATTCACGCTACGTGTATGCTGGAACATGTGCTCCTCCCCTCCTAACCTACATAGCTGCTCAGACCCCCGCCACTGTCACTCACGCTACGTGTATGTGGGAACATGTGCTCCTCCCCTCCTAACCTACATAGCTGCTCTGTAATTGTAAGGTTTTGTTTCTTATCTGCTATTTCCTGCTCTTAGACATCTCCGCATCTATCACCTGTAACTGTTGGACCTATAGCCATGGCAACTGTGATGGCCACACCTCCTAAGATGCTGACACCTGCTGGGACTCAACAGCATGTGTTTACCCGACCTCCGCCAAAAAGTGAGTGGAAGGACAAGCAGAAGTACATGTGGACTCATTCCTTTCCCAAAACCACACCAAGCCACACCCCTCGCCAACCCACCCCTAAATAATGGACCTTCAAATGCCTCCTTCTGCATCCATAAGAGGTTGTTTATCACCCCAACAGCTTATAACTAAAGCTTGCCAGATAACCACCACTTACCTGCAAACAAGTGCTTCAGTAGCACTTTCTAAATACAGCAGCCATACACTGTACCTCCTACCAAACATAAATGAGTCAGTTATGCTGCAGATGGTTCAATCTTCCCTTGAAATATTTGTATGTACAGGTACTAACCGAAGTCAATCAATTAATTTATGATGATGTTCTTGTTGTTGTCGTTGTTACTGCAGCTCCTTTTCGCCTCCCTATTGGTGTTTCCCCTCTGGTGGTGGTCCAAAAGCTCCCCGGGTCATCCATCACCAACTGTACCAAACCCACCACCAACCCCTCCCAAGTTCCTCTGTTCAGACAAGTGAAGACTCCCGCGACCAGAACAACAGGGATGGAGAAAGCCTTGCCTTTGGTCACCGCTGTTCCATTTGTACCCTCGGCCTCCGGTGGTGCCTCGCCCCCCCTCAGGGACGAAAGAGATGAAGAGAACGATCCACATGTGCTGTCCCCTGAAGCTGCAAGGGCGCGTTGCCATGCCATCCACCTTGATTATGCCAGCAACAGGATATGTACGCCTGCCACTGTGGGGACCTTACGAGTGCCAATCGTCTCCTTGCAGAGAGCAGTCCTCCTCTCAACTGGTGAGTGACAGTCGTGCTTCACTAAATGTAGTAGTGACGAATGCAAGCAAGGCATTGCGTGGCAAGTGAAGATGCAATGGAGAAGAATATATTTATATATTTATATATATATATATATATTATATATACTGTACATATATATATAATATTTATATCGCCAAGAAGGCACCAAAATTATGGAACGGCAGTACTTTTCTATATATATTTATATATATATTTATTTATTATATTTATATATATATATATATTATATTATATATATTATTTTTTTATTACCGATTTTCCCTGTTGAAGGCTAGAGCATCTACACAGCTGAAACGTCGAGAAATTAAATTTCAAGTTGATTATTGGGAGTCGTTGTAATCAATTCTTTTTGAGATCTTGATTGCTTGCTCGAGCCATTACCCTGGCCCTAGCAGCATAGCAGAAGCCCTATTATAGTACATTATTGATGTCATCATGATGATGTAATGCTTGGATTGTAATGTGTGGGAGTAGCTAGGAATTTGGTCCCAAACTGGTGTAAGGTTGAAGTGGGAGCTAGCTCAGATATTCTCTGGTTCACCGAGACGATTTCCAGTGTACAAGCCAACCTTTACTTACTGTAGGGTCTATCACACCTCCATAGCTACAGCATGCTGATGAATTGAGTAGCTATGTCAGAATGAAACTCCATCGACCTTTCCTGTCAGCTATTAATTGTGTCAGCTATTAATTGTGCAGCTGTCCTCACTTGCCAGTATGCCTGTTTTCTTTCCTCGAGCTTCAAATCTGCTGAATTTCTTTGTCTTCACTGTGATGACCATTTCCAGTTTACATAGAACTTTATTTTAAGGTGGCCCATTCCTAATTTTGTACGGGTGAACATGCCCGTGAATACACACATAGATATGGGCAGGTACAAGATAGATAGGTCATGTGGGGCAATGCCAAGTTTCTCTCCACTGAGTGCTCGCAATTACAGCTTCATCCAATACGAATGATTCCTCATGTCACATGACTGTGACGGAAGTCCTAGTATTGCATCATCACAGTGATGTCATGACCATTGTTTAAATTACATACTGTTAGACCTACAGTAGATATTGCCCTGGTGCTAACTCTAACCTTTGCCCTAGCCCTAATTCTAATCATTGCCTTTGCCCTAATCTTAGCTATTGCCCAAGCCCTAGCCATTCTGACTCTAAACCTCCCCATTCCTTGGTCCTAACCTATCCCTAACCATTGCCCTGGTCTTAACTCTAGCTATTGCCCTGGTCCTGACCCCAGCCATTGCCCTGGTCCTAACCATAGCTATTTCCCTAACCCTAGCCATTGCCTGGTCCTAACTCTAGCCATTGTCCTGACCCTAGCCATTGCCTTAGTCATAACCTTAGCCATCACCTGGCTCACTGGCCTAACCCTAACCATAGCCATTGCCCTAGCCATAACCTTAGCTATTACGGTGGGCCTAACCCTAGCCTAACCCCAGCCATTGCCCTGGTCCTGACCCCAGCTATTGCCCTAGCCATAACCCTATATAGCTGAAGACCTAAACAATACACTGTACAGTATTATCATACACTTATGATGATGTAATGTTGGGGCTGTGTCATACATAGAGAAGAATCCAAAAATTTAATTAACTAGCCAACACCCGACACTATATTCATACTTACTGTTTTTCTGGTTCTAGAAACCTTAGAGCTAATAATAATTGACCATGCACTGTATTAAAGTTAGATGAAGGAGAAGGCATTCTAGGTGTTTTTTTGTCTTGTTGAAAATTGTTTTTGTCGTCTGTTAGTCCTATCAGTGCTTGTGGCTACTCAGACAGTGCTGGTAGATTAGAGTAATCCTGCCATTGTGCAGTTCAGGGTCTCCATGTTAGACCTTAAAGCTTCACAATGCTGGCACAGAGTGGACATTGGCCCAAGGTGAGTCTGCTTTGCTAGGACTTTCACTCGTACTTCTTCTCACTAGTCGCTGCCTTTCTCTGTTCAGCTCTCTCCACGACGTACAAATCTTTCCTCGTGTGATGCTATTCTTCTCTCTTTCCTCTTCCCCTTTAGACTGAACGATTCTTGCCCTTACATTCTCACTGTAAATCAGCCCTTCTCTGTGCCGCTGCTGCAGAAGCTCCATCTCAGACTTGCGGCATTTCTGACAGTTGCAACGTATTGTCCAGCGCATGCCCAGAAGTATCACACATGCACACACACCACACATACACCACAACACACTGACAGACAAGCATATTACTCTCAACCATCTCAGTTCACATAACAAAATCACAATGACCTTCTCAATAATCAACTTGAATTTTACTCTCGACATTTCGACTACATGTACGTGTAGATCCTCTAGCCTTTCCTGATGGAGGCTAGAGCATCTAGTCGAAACGTCAAGAGAGAAAAATTCAAGTTGATTATTGATGACATTGTAAGCATATTATAATGATGATGATGATGATTTTGAACCCCTTGTGTCCCAATGGAGAAGGATGTGTGGTGTTGTTACTAGTCATATACTTTCAACCGTTCTTACCTAAATGAATTGCCCATCTATTTGTTTGTCGCCTATTTGCAGCGCATAGAACTGGAATTACTCATGCTCGGCTTGCTAGACAGACCACACCTCCTAAACCTGACGAGACCATGGCTGACAGGAGATTGGCGAGCACCCCTCAAGGTACTTGTGAAGTGCTTAGTTTGATTTTCTGATTCATTTCTAACTCACTGATTGATGGGCCCCATGTGCAACTGGGATCTTGGGAAGGGGTTGGGGTTAACTATCCTGTTGTGTGCTAGGAGGGGTTAATTAACCCATGCATGTCCTGCGGTGGGGGTAATTATCCATGCATGCATTGGGAAGGGTTGGGGGCAATTATCGCATGCATGCTCAAAGCAGGAGATTTGTCCAGGCAAACCATTTCTAAATTTCACCTCACTCATCCTCACATGTGCTGCATCTCACCTCACTCATCCTCACATGTGTTGCATCTCACCTCACTCATCCTCACATGTGTTGCATCTCACCTCACTCATCCTCACATGTGTTGCATCTCACCTCACTCATCCTCACATGTGTTGCATCTCACCTCACTCATCCTCACATGTGTTGCATCTCACCTCACTCATCCTCACATGTGCTGCATCTCACCTCACTCATCCTCACATGTGTTGCATCTCACCTCACTCATCCTCACATGTGCTGCATCTCACCTCACTCATCCTCACATGTGTTGCATCTCACCTCACTCATCCTTGCATGTGCTGCATCTCACCTCACTCATCCTCACATGTGTTGCATCTCACCTCACTCATCCTCACATGTGTTGCATCTCACCTCACTCATCCTTGCATATGCTGCATCTCACCTCACTCATCCTCACATGTGTTGCATCTCACCTCACTCATCCTCACATGTGTTGCATCTCACCTCACTCATCCTCACATGTGCTGCATCTCACCCCACTCATCCTCACATGTGTTGCATCTCACCTCACTCATCCTCACATGTGCTGCATCTCACCTCACTCATCCTCACATGTGCTGCATCTCACCTCGCTCATCCTCACATGTGTTGCATCTCACCTCACTCATCCTCACATGTGTTGCATCTCACCTCACTCATCCTCACATGTGTTGCATCTCACCTCACTCATCCTCACATGTGTTGCATCTCACCTCACTCATCCTCACATGTGTTGCATCTCACCTCACTCATCCTCACATGTGCTGCATCTCACCTCGCTCATCCTCACATGTGTCGCATCTCACCTCACTCATCCTCACATGTGTTGCATCTCACCTCACTCATCCTCACATGTGTTGCATCTCACCTCACTCATCCTCACATGTGCTGCATCTCACCTCACTCATCCTCACATGTGTTGCATCTCACCTCACTCATCCTCACATGTGTTGCATCTCACCTCACTCATCCTCACATGTGTTGCATCTCACCTCACTCATCCTCACATGTGTTGCATCTCACCTCACTCATCCTCACATGTGCTGCATCTCACCTCACTCATCCTCACATGTGTTGCATCTCACCTCACTCATCCTCACATGTGTTGCATCTCACCTCACTCATCCTCACATGTGTTGCATCTCACCTCACTCATCCTCACATGTGTTGCATCTTGTACATTAATTACAAAAACCTTCTCAATAATCAACTTGAAATTGTATTCTCTCGACATTTCCACTAGATGCTCTAGTCTTCATCAGGAATACAAGTTGACTATTGAGAAGGTTATTGTAATATTATTATGTCAACTGAGAGTTCATTGAGACTGTACATACTGGCTCAGTTTCATTAGGAGACTTCACCTCTAGCTACTAGCAGTAGCTCTAGTCTTAGCAGCTTCTATTTTGTCTAGTCATTCCTTACAACCACAGGTGAAAACCTACGATTAGCAACTGGCTTTGTAGAGCCTCCTTCATGTAAGCAGTTATCCACAAAGTAGTTAGTCCCTCACCTTCCAGATAACTGAGGTTCTACAAATGATAGACTATCATGGCTCCTCTATTTTGTTTGTGGTCTCCGTATAGTTAGGTTCTGTTATTTCTTTGTCAATTATATTATCTTCCGTTAAGTAAAGTTGTTGTGTATGATTAGCGTCTGTCAGCAGCTGCTTTCGTTGTCGTTCCAAATCTTCTATGTTGAGTGTCCCCACGGTATCTTTTGTCTCGGCGTGAATCTGGTAAAGCATATTAGCGGCAATCTTTGAAGGATACGTGCGAGACTAACTGTTGCTCGTACTTGGGACGTATCCAAGGAGAAGTTCGTGGGAAGGTGTAACTCATGGCTGTGTACATGTAGCTAGAGACAGCTCCCAGCTCCCCTTTCATCTCTAGCTCGTGTAACAGTTCCTGCCTTAGGTATTCTATTTAACCTCACACAGAGCAGGTGCAGTGTTCTATATTGACCTCACACAGAGCAGGTGCAGTGTTCTATATTGACCTCACACAGAGCAGGTGCAGTGTTCTATATTGACCTCACACAGAGCAGGTGCAGTGTTCTATATTGACCTCACACAGAGCAGGTGCAGTGTTCTATATTGACCTCACACAGAGCAGGTGCAGTGTTCTATATTGACCTCACACAGAGCAGGTGCAGTGTTCTATATTGACCTCACACAGAGCAGGTGCAGTGTTCTATATTGACCTCACACAGAGCAGGTGCAGTGTTCTATATTGACCTCACACAGAGCAGTGTTCTATATTAACCTCACACAGAGCAGGTGCAGTGTTCTATATTGACCTCACACAGAGCAGGTGCAGTGTTCTATATTGACCTCACACAGAGCAGGTGCAGTGTTCTATATTGACCTCACACAGAGCAGGTGCAGTGCTCTATATTGACCTCACACAGAGCAGGTGCAGTGTTCTATATTGACCTCACACAGAGCAGGTGCACAGGGGTGTATTTAGGGGGGGGCGGGGGGGGGCATACGCCCCCCCTTGTATCATTCTCGCCCCCCCCCCTTTGAAATTAGACACCACCCTTATACATTACATACACCATCATTGTATCATTCTCGCCCCCCCTTATTTTTCCATATCTCAAGTTCGCCCCCCCTTGGCAAAATTTCTGTATACAACCCTGGGTGCAGTGTTCTATATTGACCTCACACAGAGCAGGTGCAGTGTTCTATATTGACCTCACACAGAGCAGGTGCAGTGTTCTATATTGAGCTCACACAGAGCAGGTGCAGTGTTCTATATTGACCTCACACAGAGCAGGTGCAGTGTTCTATATTGACCTCACACAGAGCAGGTGCAGTGTTCTATATTGACCTCACACAGAGCAGGTGCAGTGTTCTATATTGACCTCACACAGAGCAGGTGCAGTGTTCTATATTGACCTCACACAGAGCAGGTGCAGTGTTCTATATTGACCTCACACAGAGCAGGTGCAGTGTTCTATATTGACCACACACAGAGCAGGTGCAGTGTTCTATATTGACCTCACACAGAGCAGGTGCAGTGTTCTATATTGACCTCACACAGAGCAGGTGCAGTGTTCTATATTGACCTCACACAGAGCAGGTGCAGTGTTCTATATTGACCTCACACAGAGCAGGTGCAGTGTTCTATATTGACCTCACACAGAGCAGGTGCAGTGTTCTATATTGACCTCACACAGAGCAGGTGCAGTGTTCTATATTGACCTCACACAGAGCAGGTGCAGTGTTCTATATTGACCTCACACCTCACACAGAGCAGGTGCAGTGTTCTATATTGACCTCACACAGAGCAGGTGCAGTGTTCTATATTGACCTCACACAGAGCAGGTGCAGTGTTCTATATTGACTTCACACAGAGCAGGTGCAGTGTTCTATATTGACCTCACACAGAGCAGGTGCAGTGTTCTATATTGACCTCACACAGAGCAGGTGCAGTGTTCTATATTGACCTCACACAGAGCAGGTGCAGTGTTCTATATTGACCTCACACAGAGCAGGTGCAGTGTTCTATATTGACCTCACACAGAGCAGGTGCAGTGTTCTATATTGACCTCACACAGAGCAGGTGCAGTGTTCTATATTGACCTCACACAGAGCAGGTGCAGTGTTCTATATTGAGCTCACACAGAGCAGGTGCAGTGTTCTATATTGACCTCACACAGAGCAGGTGCAGTGTTCTATATTGACCTCACACAGAGCAGGTGCAGTGTTCTATATTGACCTCACACAGAGCAGGTGCAGTGTTCTATATTGACCTCACACAGAGCAGGTGCAGTGTTCTATATTGACCTCACACAGAGCAGGTGCAGTGTTCTATATTGACCTCACACAGAGCAGGTGCAGTGTTCTATATTGACCTCACACAGAGCAGGTGCAGTGTTCTATATTGACCTCACACAGAGCAGGTGCAGTGTTCTATATTGACCTCACACAGAGCAGGTGCAGTGTTCTATATTGACCTCACACAGAGCAGGTGCAGTGTTCTATATTGACCTCACACAGAGCAGGTGCAGTGTTCTATATTGACCTCACACAGAGCAGGTGCAGTATTCTATATTGACCTCACACAGAGCAGGTGCAGTGTTCTATATTGACCTCACACAGAGCAGGTGCAGTGTTCTATATTGACCTCACACAGAGCAGGTGCAGTGTTCTATATTAACCTCACACAGAGCAGGTGCAGTGTTCTATATTGACCTCACACAGAGCATGTGCAGTGTTCTATATTAACCTCACACAGAGCAGGTGCAGTGTTCTATATTGACCTCACACAGAGCAGGTGCAGTGTTCTATATTGACCTCACACAGAGCAGGTGCAGTGTTCTATATTGACCTCACACAGAGCAGGTGCAGTGTTCTATATTAACCTCACACAGAGCAGGTGCAGTGTTCTATATTAACCTCACACAGAGCAGGTGCAGTGTTCTATATTGACCTCACACAGAGCAGGTGCAGTGTTCTATATTGACCTCACACAGAGCAGGTGCAGTGTTCTATATTGACCTCACACAGAGCAGGTGCAGTGTTCTATATTGACCTCACACAGAGCAGGTGCAGTGTTCTATATTGACCTCACACAGAGCAGGTGCAGTGTTCTATATTGACCTCACACAGAGCAGGTGCAGTGTTCTATATTGACCTCACACAGAGCAGGTGCAGTGTTCTATATTGACCTCACACAGAGCAGGTGCAGTGTTCTATATTGACCTCACACAGAGCAGGTGCAGTGTTCTATATTGACCTCACACAGAGCAGGTGCAGTGTTCTATATTGACCTCACACAGAGCAGGTGCAGTGTTCTATATTGACCTCACACAGAGCAGGTGCAGTGTTCTATATTGACCTCACACAGAGCAGGTGCAGTGTTCTATATTGACCTCACACAGAGCAGGTGCAGTGTTCTATATTGACCTCACACAGAGCAGGTGCAGTGTTCTATATTGACCTCACACAGAGCAGGTGCAGTGTTCTATATTGACCTCACACAGAGCAGGTGCAGTGTTCTATATTGACCTCACACAGAGCAGGTGCAGTGTTCTATATTGACCTCACACAGAGCAGGTGCAGTGTTCTATATTGACCTCACACAGAGCAGGTGCAGTGTTCTATATTGACCTCACACAGAGCAGGTGCAGTGTTCTATATTGACCTCACACAGAGCAGGTGCAGTGTTCTATATTGACCTCACACAGAGCAGCTGCAGTGTTCTATATTGACCTCACACAGAGCAGGTGCAGTGTTCTATATTGACCTCACACAGAGCAGGTGCAGTGTTCTATATTGACCTCACACAGAGCAGCTGCAGTGTTCTATATTGACCTCACACAGAGCAGGTGCAGTGTTCTATATTGACCTCACACAGAGCAGGTGCAGTGTTCTATATTGACCTCACACAGAGCAGGTGCAGTGTTCTATATTGACCTCACACAGAGCAGGTGCAGTGTTCTATATTGACCTCACACAGAGCAGGTGCAGTGTTCTATATTGACCTCACACAGAGCAGGTGCAGTGTTCTATATTGACCTCACACAGAGCAGGTGCAGTGTTCTATATTGACCTCACACAGAGCAGGTGCAGTGTTCTATATTGACCTCACACAGAGCAGGTGCAGTGTTCTATATTGACCTCACACAGAGCAGGTGCAGTGTTCTATATTGACCTCACACAGAGCAGGTGCAGTGTTCTATATTGACCTCACACAGAGCAGGTGCAGTGTTCTATATTGACCTCACACAGAGCAGGTGCAGTGTTCTATATTGACCTCACACAGAGCAGGTGCAGTGTTCTATATTGACCTCACACAGAGCAGGTGCAGTGTTCTATATTGACCTCACACAGAGCAGGTGCAGTGTTCTATATTGACCTCACACAGAGCAGGTGCAGTGTTCTATATTGACCTCACACAGAGCAGGTGCAGTGTTCTATATTGACCTCACACAGAGCAGGTGCAGTGTTCTATATTGACCTCACACAGAGCAGGTGCAGTGTTCTATATTGACCTCACACAGAGCAGGTGCAGTGTTCTATATTGACCTCACACAGAGCAGGTGCAGTGTTCTATATTGACCTCACACAGAGCAGGTGCAGTGTTCTATATTGACCTCACACAGAGCAGGTGCAGTGTTCTATATTGACCTCACACAGAGCAGGTGCAGTGTTCTATATTGACCTCACACAGAGCAGGTGCAGTGTTCTATATTGACCTCACACAGAGCAGGTGCAGTGTTCTATATTGACCTCACACAGAGCAGGTGCAGTGTTCTATATTGACCTCACACAGAGCAGGTGCAGTGTTCTATATTGACCTCACACAGAGCAGGTGCAGTGTTCTATATTGACCTCACACAGAGCAGGTGCAGTGTTCTATATTGACCTCACACAGAGCAGGTGCAGTGTTCTATATTGACCTCACACAGAGCAGGTGCAGTGTTCTATATTGACCTCACACAGAGCAGGTGCAGTGTTCTATATTGACCTCACACAGAGCAGGTGCAGTGTTCTATATTGACCTCACACAGAGCAGGTGCAGTGTTCTATATTGACCTCACACAGAGCAGGTGCAGTGTTCTATATTGACCTCACACAGAGCAGGTGCAGTGTTCTATATTGACCTCACACAGAGCAGGTGCAGTGTTCTATATTGACCTCACACAGAGCAGGTGCAGTGTTCTATATTGACCTCACACAGAGCAGGTGCAGTGTTCTATATTGACCTCACACAGAGCAGGTGCAGTGTTCTATATTGACCTCACACAGAGCAGGTGCAGTGTTCTATATTGACCTCACACAGAGCAGGTGCAGTGTTCTATATTGACCTCACACAGAGCAGGTGCAGTGTTCTATATTGACCTCACACAGAGCAGGTGCAGTGTTCTATATTGACCTCACACAGAGCAGGTGCAGTGTTCTATATTGACCTCACACAGAGCAGGTGCAGTGTTCTATATTGACCTCACACAGAGCAGGTGCAGTGTTCTATATTGACCTCACACAGAGCAGGTGCAGTGTTCTATATTGACCTAACACAGAGCAGGTGCAGTGTTCTATATGGACCTCACACAGAGCAGGTGCAGTGTTCTATATTGACCTCACACAGAGCAGGTGCAGTGTTCTATATTGACCTCACACAGAGCAGGTGCAGTGTTCTATATTGACCTCACACAGAGCAGGTGCAGTGTTCTATATTGACCTCACACAGAGCAGGTGCAGTGTTCTATATTGACCTCACACAGAGCAGGTGCAGTGTTCTATATTGACCTCACACAGAGCAGGTGCAGTGTTCTATATTGACCTCACACAGAGCAGGTGCAGTGTTCTATATTGACCTCACACAGAGCAGGTGCAGTGTTCTATATTGACCTCACACAGAGCAGGTGCAGTGTTCTATATTGACCTCACACAGAGCAGGTGCAGTGTTCTATATTGACCTCACACAGAGCAGGTGCAGTGTTCTATATTGACCTCACACAGAGCAGGTGCAGTGTTCTATATTGACCTCACACAGAGCAGGTGCAGTGTTCTATATTGACCTCACACAGAGCAGGTGCAGTGTTCTATATTGACCTCACACAGAGCAGGTGCAGTGTTCTATATTGACCTCACACAGAGCAGATGCAGTGTTCTATATTGACCACACACAGAGCAGGTGCAGTGTTCTATATTGACCTCACACAGAGCAGGTGCAGTGTTCTATATTGACCTCACACAGAGCAGGTGCAGTGTTCTATATTGACCTCACACAGAGCAGGTGCAGTGTTCTATATTGACCTCACACAGAGCAGGTGCAGTGTTCTATATTGACCTCACACAGAGCAGGTGCAGTGTTCTATATTGACCTCACACAGAGCAGGTGCAGTGTTCTATATTGACCTCACACAGAGCAGGTGCAGTGTTCTCTATTGACCTCACACAGAGCAGATGCAGTGTTCTATATTGACCTCACACAGAGCAGATGCAGTGTTCTATATTGACCTCACACAGAGCAGGTGCAGTGTTCTATATTAACCTCACACAGAGCAGGTGTTTTATGGACATGATTGTGTTAATGTGTTAATTGCTTTACATTGTGGTGGTGGGGTATGGCAACTTCCAACGTCATCTCCTCTCTATGCACTTTCCATTTTTGTGTCTTAAGTAATATCATAAGAGTTGCTGTTAGTTGGGGTTTTTCTGTGTATCAGATGGGCACCCTATCAGTGTTTTAACGACTTGCTTCTCTTTAGGTTTTGCGGAATCCATCTCGTTCAACGTGACCTCTTTCTTGCCCCCCTCCCCCATCCCTCTCTCCCCCCTCGCATCGTTGCCCCCACAGCAGAGAGGAGGAGGAGATAAACCTCCTCCTAATGCAGAGGATGCGAATCTCGAGCGTCCTGCCCAGGGAGGAAGGCGCAGGTCTAAGCGGTTGAAGGTGATAGAGGAGGAGCTGTTGTCGAGGAGTCGAGCTGATATAGTGATGCCTTCACCTTATGCAGGGTATACATGCTCTGAGGGTGGGGCTGGGTGGGTGTGGCTTTTCCATAATATGATTAATGTACTTATTTATAGTTTTACCAATTTGTTGTTGTTGTTGTTGCTGTTGTTGTGCAGGAGTAAGGAGAACGAAAAACACAGCAGGTGGAGAGTGAGCGTAAACTGACCTCTTCGTCGTTCCCGTGCCACATTAAGTAGACCAACTAGTTTTGTTATACTAGACCAAGAATAATATGCATGCAATACTTAATTGATTATAGTGCAGCTAACAATAATATGTATATATGTGTGTGTGTGTGTGTAAGGGGAGGTAAGTTCTAATGTCAGTGGGAGGGACTCATTCTTGGCCGTTTGTGTTGGCAGCTGGTGATGTACTATATACTGGCAGAGGAAATCCAGGCTCTTTTATGGGCGAGTTTTCAAGATGGTGTGTATAGACACCACTCCATTGCAATAATCTTTTCAAGCTGGTGTAGGTAATAGTATGGAGGCTCTAGCTGAGGTAACCCACACTCTGTTGCGGGCGAGTTGTCAAGCTGGTGTGGGGGTGGTGGGTAGCAGTGAATAGCGAATTTATTCAAGTTGGACAAGCAAAATTGAAGTTGCATTTTGAAATATTCTCTGAAGGAGGGTGGGGGTGACGATGGTAAAATAGGTGAAGTGATCCAAAATATGGGTAAGGGGTGGGTATGTTTACAATCTGTAAATGATGGGTGTAAAAATTAACAATATGGGAGGGGAATAATCTTATTTCTTTTCTTTTTTAAAATTTATGAGTTGCATTTGTATATAAATAATGCTCTTGTTTTAACATAATAACTTTCTGAAGTTATTCTGGCCAACTTCTTGAAGGAAGCTGCTTGTTGATACTTGCTGATAGGAAATCAAACAAGAGTTTTTTCCCAAATAACACAATTATAATGCAGGATGCTCATTACCCCTGTGGGCATTGCTGATAGGACCCTTTACCTTATAAAACGGCTGAAGGGTTCATGGGTCTAAATTGGTCAATCTTGTTTGACAAGTGCAGTCCCGCTATGTGTGTACATGTATTATGTTTTTCTGCTCAAAATGGCAGACGGCAACAAAAATACTTGCATGTCGGTTAAAACTGACTTTGGCAGCTTCTTAACAACTTAACAGTGGTTTCAGACTAATTAGCTCCAAAAACTCTTCCAGCTTGCCTTAAATCCTTCGCTAAAGCAGTAAACTGGCAGCCTCCCCCTCCCCAAAATAAATAATTGTAAAAATCGTCCCTACATTTGTGCCGTGCGATGACATCATAGGTCAATTTTGAAGGCATGCCCTTCAAAGTGATACTTGGCATGCGGACTTGCCATGTTACTGCCTGCATTGTTTTGCCCCCTTTTTTAAAAATGCTGGACAGCAAAAACAAACAAAAAACCCCCGATATTTGCTCCACAAAAAGACTTGCCGTTAGGGTTTGATTACATAATTTTGAGAATAAGAATCCAAGAATAATGCTGAATAATAGGGAACATTTTGAGAATCTTATAGGGTCTAACAATAACAACAACACACTTTTCTTGATACTAAAATTATCATTGATGGGTTGAAGAGCAAGTTAGCTCTTTATGTGGCTAAAGCCAATGGCAGTGACAAGCTAGTGTGGTGGAGAAGACACAAATCTGAACTTCTCCTGTGGTCTAACGGTTGTACATCTGTTTTGGTTCTTCAACCATGTGAGCAACATTTTTGGAAGATTATGTACAAGCTTCACTATGCTACAATATAACTATCGGAACCATGATTCTTAATACATGTTATATTATTATTATCTTGAGAATAATTGACAATAATTTTGACAATAATGGGCTATTATTGGGAATCTCAGTATAATTGTCAAAGAATAATGGGTACCTAGTATGAGAATCTGAGAATAGAATCTTAGGGGAAAATTCGAGCATAATTTATTCACCCCTACTCATACTGCCAGTATGCTGGAACCCTCACTAAGGTATATAGTAAACAGGAAGCACGAGGAAAAAAGTTGAAACCCCTAGAAATTCATCTTCATCTATATATGCTTCATCCCTTCTTTTTTTAAAACTTGTGTACAAAATAGGTCAATTAATAGGAGGGAAACTTCAGTATACTGGTATATAGTGGAGCTGGATCAGGGGATTTTTTTTAAAGGGTGGAGTAGGTTGGTAAGGTATGCTTTAGTGGGTTAGGGGATTGGAAACTGTTTGCACCTGTACTTTTTGGTCTTAGATTAGCTACTTGGCAAATTTAGATAACTCGTCCTGGAAAAAACATTGGTTGGCCATTTACCCATCACCACACCCAGGTAAAAAGGATGTGGTGTGATGGGCAAGACTGGCGTTCCAGCATGTGACTTGTTTGGTTTCTGTATGAGAATGAAATGAAGCTGGCCTAAAACGACTGAAGTTTGCACTTTAGCATCTTCCATTTTGCCAGATATATGCCTCAGTTAATTCAAGAAGATATGTGCAGCATGTACGATGACAACCAGTTCTATCTGCTTTATTGAAGACATATTCTGGGCTTAAAGTGTGAGGGATCTGCTCTCTTTTCAAATGATAATCCCTCGAGAACCTATTCAAATAAGGTTTTCTAAATATTAATTCAATATTGCCATATTCACAAAACTACCGCAACTCTCCTGGCCTGGCTACTTTAAATAGGCTGCTAGTCGTGAGTCTGGTTATTCCCTTACATGGTAACTACTAACACTACAGTCCTTTTCTGGCCATTCAGAACTGATCAGAGAGGCTCATGACCTACCACTATTGACACACTGCTTCTATGTGGTGTCTACTTAATTATCAGTTCCAACACTTGTCCAGTTCCAACACTTGTCAGGGGATCTTGGGTTGAGGAATCTCTAACACAGACACTGCATAACCAGTTGTGTTTGACTGTTTGGGGTCTAATGTGCAGCAGATTCATCAAGAGCATTGCACACAGCAGTTTCTTCAAGCTGACGTAGAGATGATACATGTAGCTCCATTGCAAAAAGTGGAGAAATTTCTTGGACAGGACAGGAACTCTTTAGAGATTGTTGTTGGTCAGATTCTAAAATTTGACCATAATGCAACTTGCCTGTTATACACAGGAAGTGAAGCTCATGCATACTTTTGTGCTTCCAGCAAGTGCTCTTTCTCTTCCAGATATTGCTCAAACAAACTCTTGGCAGTTACATTGCTCAGTTTTAAAGAACATGTGCTTTAAAACATGCCAGCTTTACTGGTAATTATGAAGTGTTGAGTGCCACATTTTCAAGTTATGGCTGATCAGTATATATAGCATTAGTGCATGTTCAGGAGAGCTATTGGCCTGAGCATTTATACACGAGTACCGAACTAACTGAAACATAGGCAGTCGAGGGGAGAGTTAATATAAATTGTCATGAGCGCCTAAGGTGCTACAGGGGTATGAAATATTTTACATCATTCAACTGCCCCCTCCCCATAATATATGAAAAGTGTTCAGAGCATCAAATGTTCTGGCGACCCTCGGCTCTGCTCGGAATGACATGGAGAAGGGAGTTCAGCGGTTGTAAGTGCTGAAGAAGTAGGTGGGTTATCCAGTGTGGGAGTGTCTGTGGAGATATCTGGTCAACTCCGACTGGCTTCGGGATTTTACAAAGTGTAACATATTTTGTCCTACGCCTGGTGCAATTCAGTCAGACTTCCACTATACTCATGATAAAGTATTGGGAGGTATATTCTCACTTCCCAACCGATACACAATATCGAAGCTATATGACAGTTCCATCCTCCTCCATCACATGATCTTTTCATTTTTGCTTTCTGCTTCGTGTCAAACATATATGCTACTGATCATTGATCCGTATTGAGTGAGAAATCATTACCTGTTAGATAATGCTTGAAATGATGACAATTATTGTTTGTGCTTCCTCTTCTACTGATGCATGGCGAGTCTCCGGCCTTGGAATGTGTGAGAAAAGAAAGCGACAAGCCTCCCTGCTTGATAGAGAGTTGCCACTGACTCATCAATACTGCATGCCATTGATTCTTCAATGATTACTTTAATCCCCTGCAATTGCTTCTTGCATACACAGAAACATCTTTAACCAGCGGTATCCAATTAGAATTTTATGAGAAGAAGCCTAATATGTGATTGTGGGCTTTCATAGAAGGGACTGGTAATTCTTGAAGTGGGTGTGGCTACTCTTGATCTGCTGAATCTCACCAATCTTGACAAAGCATGCAAGTATGTATGTGGAGTTTAGTTACTGAGAACTCACACATTTCAGGACTGTATTTATATTGCACCATTTTCAGCTTCAAAGAAATTGTTATTGTGCTTCTCTTGTGGTCATACCTGATATAGTGAGGTAGGCAAATTACCTTTCAACTTTTCTTCAGAATAAGAGCTCATCCATCTTTCTCTTGAAAGAAGACGGACCATTAATGACCCGAAACGATACTCTTGTCAACAGCTAACTTTTTATCACTTTGAACAAGGACATCCTTGACGACTAACACCTGAGCTCTCCATGATGAAGTAATCTCTTCAATGATCCCCTCTTTCAAAACTCTCATTGTCAATAAAGTTCTTGTCAGCAAATCTATATTGGTATGATTTACTTACTACTGGATGGCAATCTGCTGTGAGATTGCAAAGAGGTCAGGTGGTTTCAAATTTAGTGGGCTTAGTCCACACACTAGATTTAAATGTGCTTTTATTCCTCCATGGTTCAAGCTGATGCTCTGATGCTGAGTTTGAAAGTCCAGGCCAAAGATGCATTAGAGTCAGGTCAATCTTACAATATGGGTGGAGTGAGACACTAATGCCAGAGAAACAGTTCCAGAAGAGGGATATACTTGTAAGCCATGGAGCACCACCAGTTTTGGATTGATAGCTCTCAGGCCTTCCACTATCCATAAGTGCACAAAGGGCAAGTTCATTGACTATGACTGAGGCTGTGGATTTCCCCAAGGACTGGGTCTTAGCGGAGGAGGCTATTGTAGGAAAGCTCATGGTTGCCAACGTTCCCCTAAGAGTAGGTTGGGCGATGGGATTAACCCTGCACACTTTTGCGAAATATCCTCGAAGTTGATACTTGTGGAATGTAGCTTCTATTGGAGCTCCTATAGCCCTGTGTGCTTAGGTGATCCACAGAAGTACCACTTAGTCTTACTTCTTAGGTAATAAGTCTGTCCTTTGCCACACAAGATCCTGTATCCGGAGAATTGTCTAAGTCGAAAGGGGCACTAGAGGGCATGGCCACTCGTATGGGGGGGGGGGGGGGGGGGCAGTGAAGCCATATGAGTCAGAGCTCTTCTGGGCTGAATCTAGACATCTAAGTTGATCAAACGTCATTGCAAAATCCAAGATTTTATTTTCTAGAAGATGCTGACAGATGTGACTAGACTGGAGAAAATATTTCATAAATTATAGAATTATCCTTATTTTCCACAGCTTGATAATTACAGTTCTTGCTTAAGGTCTTCAGAACTTGGAGGTGTTTATAAAGGTTTTCTGCCATCTCTTGACTAAGCAGCATAGGAAGAGAATACAGCGAGCAAAGCCAATGCTTCATTCCTGGGCTTCTCAAATAGTCCTTGAAGGAACATGATAGCTCGATTATCACTACATGCCCAAATATTTTCGGTGATACATAATTCATGAGCACACTAAGTTCATCTAGACCTTCCCGAGGTGGACAGCGAGGAAATTCTCCGAAGTACGAAGCCAGTGAAGCCATTTTTAAGGTACTAGCATTTGGATGGATGCTTCCATTAGCTGCTGAACTTGGCTGTATAAATTGAGATATAAGGTAATAAGGTGGATAACTCTTTATACGGGCAAGAACTCAAGCAGCAAAGAACACACAAGTACCCAACTAAGTAACCTAAAGCAAACACTAAGTAGGCACATAACAGAATACGAGGCAGTCCAGGTGAGCATTAATATAAGTTGTCACGAGAACCTAGGGTGCTAAAGGGGGTGATTTTTTCACCTCATGGAGTCAGCCTCTGTTAGCATATCCTAAGGTTGAATGACCAGAAGTCATGGTATCCTTGAACGTTATAGTCGGTAGGGGGGGGGGGAAGATATTATTTGACAAAGATCATGAGAGTTCAGTTTTTGTACTTTGCAGGTGGTCCAACCCCTTTGGGATGGGCCTATTGTGAAGCCCAAGGGAGTTTAGTTTTTGCAGCATTGCCAACAATCAAATGCCAACAATAAAACCATGAAGTTGCTCCAAAATCGTATCTAGTTATTTAATATGGCTCAGAAAGCCACTGGAGCGGTCCAACAGGAGCTGAAAGGGGGAACTCACCTCTCAGACACCACCATCTTTTAGAACCCTCATCGGGCCACAAATACCACCAATATCTTTTAGAACCCTCATCGGGCCACAAATACCACCCGTCCGGGTAATACAAGCGCATCCCCTGTCGGTCTCCCATGCTTGCCTTGTTGTCAGCATTTTCAGGGTACATTCCAGAGGTCAAGTAATTTTTTTTAATGCAGTATAAGAATACTCGTTGATACACATTTAGTAAAAGGCTCAGCTATGGTCAACCTTTTGCACACGTGTGGCCCTAAAACACATACCACTAGCGTTTTAGACTTTTGGAGGGCCTCTTCAATATGGAGACAGGGCTTCAGTGATGAAGGGGTCCCCATATGGCTCTTAACATACACCAGTTTACTACTTACCCAAAATGGTTGAGGTTAAAATCCACTGAAAATGCTCTTTATGATACTCAGATGACGCCAATGTGAATTTTAGCCGAGATAATTATTTAAAAAAAGTGTTTAGTCCACTTCCGAGTCAAAAGAGATACCACCGCAACATGTTCGAGTTTATTTGTACTTTGTACATACATAGGTGGGCACTATTTGTGGGTGCATTTTATTGCAGGATAGTAACCATTTGAGTGAGTTGATTTTGGGGGGGGCTCCCCGTTTACTACCAGATTCGAGATCCTCGAAGTGTTTTGGGACCCCTCCCCCCCGGGTGAAAATCGGGACATAGTTTATGAAAGGGATTCACTAAATTCATCTGATCTGAGGTATGTGGGTGTGGTTTACAGGAAAAGATGTGGTTCCAGTCAAGTGATATTTCCGCCAGGTACAGGGGTGTGGTTTTCACGGGGGGGGGGGGACTTCTTAAAGTTCTGGTCTGGCGTAGGGTTGTTGTCGGAGAAACTGCTGCTTGGAATGGATACTGCTTGCTAAAAAGCTGTGATGGACTGTAGCTATATATGCTGCTCTATCGTGTGCAGTGATAAACATTGCTGCTTGGACACAATACCTTGCTAATGCTGAAGACTGTATCACCTCCAAAAGCCCTCAGGCTCTCACTGATAATCCAGCAACTCCAGCTTGATATCATGGAAACACAGGACTAGATGATGGCAGATGGTTTTTATGAATCTCATGGGACTGGCACTTGCACCCCCACTCAACTATTTTATGTCAAAACATAACTCAATCCTGGTTTGCTTCCCTGGATGCCCACAAGTCTGTCTGTGCAGTCTTTCTAGTGAGCTACTTTAGTGCAATTTGTTGCTCAAAATATGGAATTGTTCAAATCATGGGTTTCCACTCCCAGGGACATCTTGCAGAAGACACCAGAGGCGAGACTGAAAGAACATCTAGACACAACAAGCAGATTGGGATCATGGGGGACACAACTTGAGCTTGTTGCTGCCTAAACACTTTCAGGTGGACACCTATGTGGTTACTGATTCTTTAGTCAAATCCGAGTGCAGATGGACCAGATTCACACCTCTAAAAGGCTCCATACAGATTCCCACAGACATTGCTGCACAAAGTGGTTTTCAAAAATCAATGGAGTGTAAGAGCTGGATAGAGATCGCATATGAAAATAATTGTCACTACAGTAGTGTTCTGCCTCTTTTCAAGGAAAGAAAGTTGCTGGCCCCTCCACATCTCGTACAGAATACTTCTCAGACAGTAGATCTAACTCTTCTCAAAGAGTGTTTTAGTAATTGAGAAAAAGATTAATGTACATGGTTGGTGGGGAGAATTTTGCTAAGATGCAGTGAGTGATGGCCAATAATAGCTAGGCGGAAGGTTTATTGTCCTGTACTATTTATTGTCCTGTACTATATAGCTGGGGACAAGATTAACTGTTGACCGCCAGGAAAAATTATTGTGAGGGTGAGGTGTCATAGATAACATGCAGAGTCTCTGGGCCACTGCAATATACTATAGGCTTTTACATCAGTTTGCTATTTCAGCTGGCTTCTTCACCTCAGCGACCTCTACCCAAAATTGTCTGGAGGGCTATAATCCACTGTGCAGGAATATATACCAAGGGAAAGGGTCAGTTTTTATTTTTATTTATAATTAATTAAAAATAGACATGCAAATATTTGTATAAGTGGTTTTATCCTTTGGTTTTATCCTTGAAGGTATTTTGAAAAAGTTGGAGGCTATATATGAGATAGTTACTTTGTTGGAGGAGCATTATCTGGCACCAACTTTTTTTTAAATTTTTTTAATTTTTTTTTAATGAGCTCAGTAGGTAAAGCTATTTAGAGCCTTACATAAATGATAACAATAATTATAGGTATATAGAAAAATGATTTAAGTTAAGGCAAAGAATTGTTTAATAAATCGTTTGAAGGAAGAGAGTGAGGACGAGGATCTAATGGAGGTTGGGAGTGAGTTCCAAAGACTGTGGCGGTGGGAATGAAGGAAGACTGTATGGATGCAGTGCAGGAGAATGGGATTATGTTCGATGGGTGGTATTGGCGAGAAGACATGAGCGGAGTAGGAGCTAATTGGATTGAGTCTGGAGGAGGAGGAAAATGGATGTAATTGTTTATTATTTTGTAAATTAGAAGGAACTTGGCCCGAGCATGTCTATTTGAGAGCGTAGGAAGTTTAAAGGTAGAGAGGTTGGATACATAGTCAGAAGTCCATTGGTGAGTACAGAGTCTGAGTCAAAGTGCTGAATGTGTTCTAAGGATTTTGAACTACAAGAAGAGGGAGGTGACCTCACAGAGGAACAGTAACTTAAATGAGGGAGAACTAATGTAGTGTAAAGTTTGATTAGCATATGAGAGGATAAGTGATGGTAAAAGTTGCAATAAATTAATCCTATTATTTTCCTTAGTACGTACTTTGCTAATGTGCAGGTTCCAGGAGAGGTTCCAGGTGAAAGTTACTCCAAAGTATGTAAATGAAGTGATGAGATTAAGGGAAGTACTATTGAGGACTAATACAGTGGAGTATGAGGCTGCGAGGGTTTACGAGAGATCATGTACTCGCTCTTATTAGGGTTAATTATTAGGAGACGGGAAGATGGCCGGGAAAATAGCCATGATGATATAATGTCAATGTCTGATTGCACTGAACCTACGGAAGAGGTGAAAGAGAAGGGATGGAACAGGAGGATGTCATCTGCATAGAGAGTAAGTGTAGAAGATGTCGAGAGTGGGAGCTTTGTAATGTCGTTAATGTAAAGAACAAAGAGAAGAGGACCAAGGAATAGATCCTTGAGGTACTCCAGAGGATGCATGACACGAAGAAGAGAGAGCACCAGAGATAGCAACACTCTGTGAACGGGCGGTAGGAAGTGAGCCAGCAGAGGAGGTGAGAAGGAATATAAGTGAGGACAGAGTGTTTAAGAGTGGTCTATGCAGCACAGAGACAAAAGCTTTCTTGAATGATGTCTAGAAAGACTGCACAGACAAGCAAACCAGGATGATTGAGTTACGTTTTGACATAAAATAGTTGAGTGGGGGCAAGTGCCAGTCCCATGAGATTCATAAAAACCCTCTGCCACATCTAGTCCTGTGTTTCCATGATATCAAGCTTGATTTGCTGGATTGTCAGTGAGAGCCTGAGGGCTTTTGGAGGTGATACAGTCTTCAAGCTATTGCGTCCAAGCAGCAATGTTTATACTATCACTGCACACGATAGAGCAGCCTAGCTACAGTCCATCCAGCTTTTTAGCAAGCAGTATCCATTCCAAGCAGCATTTCCCACCGATAACAACCCCGCGCCTATTAAACCACCAGAACTTAGAAGTTTCCCCCCGGAAATATCACATGACTGGAACCACACCTTTTCGTTTAAACCACATCCCGTACCTCAGATCGAGTGACCGTTTATGAAAGAAGCGTCAGTGTTTTAGCCGTCTACATCATTAAAATAATTATTATAAAAGTCTGCTGTGTATTGTATGTATTCACTTTATTTGGAAAAAGGGAAGGAGAGAAAAAGGTTTTAGCCGTCGTTATTTTTCCCGCCTTATGATTTAATGTTGCTATTGCTGAGCCTGTTAAGGCCATCACATATATAATACAGCACAGTGTGAAACTATTTAGTAACTAACCTAATAACAATCTATATTTTAAAAAGAAGTCAACAGTACTTAATTAATAAAATTATCCACAATATTAAGTTATGAGTGTGCATATCTCAGCTCACCATATAACAGTTCCTTTCTCCTCTGCCACCACTTCCCTACCCAATACATAACACACTCGCCCACCTCCTCCGTCACTGCATCACTTACTCCCTCCACATCTTTCCCCAAAAGCAATGCCATCTTTCCCCAAAAGCAATGCCACCTTTCCATCCTTACTCACTCTTCTTAATTCATCCAGCCACTGTCTTGCCCCTACAATTCTGCGTACCTCATCTATCAGAACCAGCCGATCCCTCTCAAATTCCCCGCATGTCACCAAGAAATGTTGCACATCCTCCCCTGCTCCACTATCACACATTATACACCTCTCATCCCTAACTATCCCACATCTCTTCTTATCCTCTAACAACCCAGCTGATGCAGTCCTCAGTCTAAATTGCAGCCGCACACCTTCCTGACCATGCATGGACCTCACATACCTCTCCACCCCTGCGCACCATTCTTTGCTGATTTATAATAATTCAGCGTACTTTTTCCATCTACTTCCTCCTCCCAGTCCTTCTCATTTCTCACCTTCACTTTCCCCTTCCACTTGCGCACTGACCCAACCTCGTTGTTTATCTCGTACTTTCTCCTCAAGATCTCATATTCTTCCCACCATCCAATTCCTCCATCCTCTCGTAGTATATTTACAACTACTTTTACCAATCTGCTCTGTTCCAACACCTCTAATCTCTTGCCAAACAAAACCTTCATCTCTTCCCTCCTCTCCTCTAGCTTCCTCCACCCCATATCTCCCCGTATTGCCACTCCTGCTACTGTATCACTTGCCCCCAATAGTCTCCTACCCACTCTCAGCTGTGCTGACTCCAACTTCTTGCGAGCATTACGTCCTCCTGTCCACCACACTTCGGCTGCATGCTCCAAACTAGGTCTTACTAGAAGCTCCCACACCATTCTTCCTCTGTCTACTTCCACCTGCCCATTCACTCTACTCATCCATATTACCTTTCCAACCCACTCTTCTGCCTTCTTTGCCATCTTCTCTAACTGAACATTACCCCTTAGCTTCCTATCAAACCATATTCCTAAGTACTTGAATTCTTTGACCTCTTCCAATATCTCCTCACCAATCCTCCAATGCACTTCTGATTCCTTCTTCCCTAGTACCATGACCTTGCTCTTCTTGCTATTAAATTTCATCTTCCACCTTAACACATACGCCTGTACCACATCCAACATAGCTTGCAGTTCCACCCCTGAGTCAGCCAGAAGAACAACATCATCTGCATACATGAGTGTCCCACACCAGCAGCCTTCCACTTTGACTCCCAGCTCAGCTCTCTCCAATTCCTCTGCCATTCCCATCAAATATATATTGAAAAGAAGTGGAGACAAAGGACATCCCTGCCTAAGTCCATTCTCCACAGTGAACCACCTTGACCTCCTTCCATTCAATACCACCGTCGTCTCTACCCCACTATACAATCCTACACATGTCCTCACAAGCTTCTCTTCTACTCCATACTGCCTCAACTTCTGCCACAGTCCCTCCCTCCACACACTGTCATATGCCTTACTTATATCCAGGAAAGCCAGATAAGAAGCTTTTTTCTCGCTCTTCCTCACTTCACAAACTCCTCTTAACACCTACCACTGGTCTGAACATCTCCTCTGTCTCCTAAATCCTCCTTGTGCTTCCGTCAAAATCCTATCCTCAGCGAACACTCCCAACCTCCTTGCCAACACTCTCGCAAACACCTTCACCACATTACAACACAATGAAATTCTCCTATAATTCCCTACTTCGTCCTCGTCACCATCCTTGTGGAGAGGTACTAGCAAACTCCTCTTCCAGTCCACTGGGCAGCACTCAATCCTCATCACCACATTCATCACCTGCACCATCACTTCCACCAACCTTTTACCTCCATACATCAGCATCTCATTCAACATTCCATCAGGGCCTGGAGCCTTTCCTCTCTTCAAACACTTTAATACCTCTACTACTTCTTCCCAACTTACTTCTTCCCACATACCCAGCTCATGCCCATCCACTTTTCCCATCTCTAATTCTTGTACTGTGGCATCCTCTTTTTTCCTCCCCAGCTCTTCCCAGTGTTTTGCCATCACCTCCAACACCTCGACTTCCTCCTATACCATCCTTCCCTCATCATCTCTCACTCCTTTTATCCTTTTCTCCTTCCTCTTTGCTCTTAAATCATTCCAAAACAGCTTACAACTAGTCCCACCCTTCTCTCTAATCTTCTTTATAGTTGTCTTCCTCAATTCCTTCTTCTCTTTCCTAATAGTCTTTTTCACTTCCTTTCTTGCTTCTCTATAGTCATCCCATAGTTGTCTTAATGTAGCCTCTCTCTCCCCTCTCTTCCTGGCTTCCCTCAGCCTCTTACATTTCTCCTTCCTGACACCAATCAACCACTCCACATCCTCTGACCACCATCCCTCTGACCTGTCTGTAATCTTCTTCCTTCCAATTCCTTTCTCCTTCCACCTACCCCACACCTCTTCAACTATGTTTCCTCCCAACTCTTGCTCAAGCTCTCTCACCTCCTCTTCTCACCCCATGAACATTTCCTCCACTGCCTCCTGATACTCCATCCAGTCTAGCCTATTGTCAACTCTCCATTTATGTCGCTCTCTTCTCATTTGTACCTCTCTCCTACCCCACGTAATTTCTCCCCAAATAATGTTATGGTCCGACCCCACATCCAGCTTGCCTGAGTCCTCAACTACCACCCTAGCTACATCCATGTCCTCACTAAACAACATATAGTCTATGACCGACTTTCTCTCCCCACATTCCCACGTCCACCTGCCCTCACAGCACTGCAACTCGTTCCCCACAACCAGACCTCCAACCCTAACCAACTCCAACAACCGCCTTCCATTACTGTTTGGGTTGTCCTCCACTCCTAATCCAATCTTTGCATTGAAGTCCCCCATCATAACAACATCAAAACCTTTCTCTTCATACTTCACCACGTCCTCCTGCAATACCTCAAACAATACCTCCGTCTCACTCACTCTCACTCCTTCTGGGTTCAGATACACTACCCCTACCATGGTTTTTCTTCTCCCCGCTCCGCTTAACTCCACCCACAGCAAACCTTCTCTTGACTTCCTCACCCTAGAATTCAAACTCTCATGCACCAGAACTCCCACACCTCCACTCGCTCGCCTGCCACCCTCTCAGACTCTATTCCTGCCATACCACTCATATCCTGCCACACTCACCTCATCCTCCTTCTGCAAAAATGTCTCCGCTAATCCCAGCCCATCAAACTTCTTCGTTCCCAACACTACCTTCAAATCCACCTCCCTTGACCACCATCCTCTACAATTAACAAACGCCACTCTCAACCGCCCAGTTTCCCTATCTTTGGTCCCACTCCCAACCCCCACAACATACTTTTTGCTCTCACAGCTTGGGTTTGTTCATGCTCATTGCTTTGGCCAGCAGGTGCTCCTTCCCTGGATGAATCCCCTCCCGGTGCTCCCCCACCTGACGGTTCTTGCCTCTCTCCATCCCTCTCCGTGTTGTTGTCCACCAGCGATTCTCCCCCTGACAGCCCACATGTACCAAATCGCAGTAGATACGTTCCCCTTGACTTTTCCTCCTGGCCTCCATCCACTCTCCCCACTCTCTCCACCACCCTTTTGCATTGCGACCGCATTGCCATGGCGTTGATAGTACCCGCCACTCAACGCTTGGCCATCGCCCTTAGAAGAGAGGGAACGCTTCACTGTGGGTCCAGAGGCAACGCATTCGGAGGTAGATGGTGTAGACTAATTAACTGAACTGTTTTCCATGACCCATCCCTGCAGAGGTGGATGGAGATGTTTGCTGTATTTGAATTGTTACATTGCAATAAGATACGCCGCGCGCGGAATATCTCCACGAGGACTCCCTTCGATCGCCAATAGTTAGTAACGAACTGCGATGCGACTTATTGTCCCACTGAAGTGGTTCCCATCTTAGTGTATGAGTTCCAAGCCTCCTGCAACCGGAGATAAAACTTCCAAAGCCGCGTGGCATCTTTGCGCATGCGTGTAACCAAGAGCAATTTCAAACGGAAGGTCTTATTCAACAATGTGCTTGCCATTTCAAACCTAAGAATACTCACTCCAGTAGGCTAGAATTGTCTCAAAATGAGTAAGAAGTATTTGCTATTCTGTTCTTTTTGGCTTGCATCCTTGGTGGAACACTGCATTTACGGAAGAGAAACAGCTCAAGATATTCTTGGAGACCTAACAGGAACTCTTCATGTTAATGAAGACTGTAAGTTTAATACAACTCTATTCATTTTTGATGTACATTATTTCTTTCAATTGCTTCTTCAGGTATATATGTAGCATCTTAAATTATCATAATATACAAAATTTAATTTAACGATATGCAGATGTACCTCAGTCTAGCTGCAAAGCCTTCTATACCATTGGTTATCGGACTTCTGGCCTATACAAAATCAACACTAATGATGGCAAGGGAGAGTTTACTGTCTTCTGCGACATGAGCCTGCAAGGTGGTGGCTGGACAATCATCATGCGGAGGGTCAACAGTACATTCTCCTTCAACCTCAACAGAGCAAAATACAAAGTCGGCTTTGGTAAATTTAGCAGTAACTTTTGGCTTGGACTAGACAAGATCAAGCGTTTAACAGACTTCAATGGTGCTACTTACAAGCTATATATAGGACTTGAAAGCTTTTTCTCTGGAACTGATCAATTTAGCTGGGCTACATATGGTTCTTTTGGTTTGGGAGATGCTGTTGATGATTATAAACTCTCCATTGGCCAATTTGATACCTCCAGCTCAGGAGGCTATGCACTCTCTTTACAGAATGGGGCAAAGTTTTCCACCCCTGATAATGATGTTGACTCCAATCCTGAAATAAATTGTGCAGAGATATACAAGTCAGGCTGGTGGTACCACAACTGTATTGATCCTAACTTAAATGGCATATTTTACGAGGATGGCATTGAAGCAACACCACCATATGATGATGTAATCTGGACTACTTTGCTTGGGCATATTTCCTCACTCAAAACTATGGTCGTGGCTATCCAGCCAGCCTAGAAATATATATGAAAGAAGCTGTTCATTGTCTGCTAATTACCCCCAAGGATCGCAGGATCGATATAATTTTGCCACACTATATATAATGCAACTTAATTATTTGATTTAATGTGGAGACATGTTGCTATCTAACAGTTAAATGTACTGGTATATACTTATTTTTATTATCGAAAACCTATTAATTTTTCTTAACAATAATTATTATAACTGCAATATACGTCATCAATGACTATATACATCTAAATAGCCAGAATTTTACATATTCTATATGCACAAGTTTTGATGTAGAATAAACTTGATGTGAAATAAAACATGCTAGATGCATCAAAATAATTATAAAGTTGACCATGGAGGGTTGGGGGGGGAGGGGGGGGGGGGGGGGGGGGAAAGAAAATCTCTTCAAAGAATATCAAAAAAGTGTAACTCACATTATAAAATGACATACACAATTCCCCCACCCCACCCTAACAGATAGTTATGTACATTAAATGATAGTCTCGGGAAATATTGACTCCAAAAACATATATTTGCTGAATCCTTTGCTAAGGTATATATAATGTACGCTTTGTTTCCTGTTGGAATAGTGTCGGGAGGTGAGGGGGGGGGGGGGGGGGGGGAGAACCAGAGAAGTACACTATTTACATTGATCCTGTCAGCTGGAAATGATTACGAATTCAGTTAACCGCGGTCCATATGTATAACAGATATTTGTTCTTCTTATTGTTGTTGTTGTTATTGGTATTATTATTATTATCATTATTATTTTTGGCCAAATTTCTACTGAAGTACTTCGGTCTTCTGAGAGCAAATTAAAATTATATTTTAGATATTTGGCAGAGCATGAGTATTATATAGCATTGAAGTCCATATATATATATATACTACTGTACGTGTAATATGAGTCCACATAGTGTGCAGAAAACCTTGATCATCGGATATATATGGAATTTCAACATTACTGCAGGATTAGCTACACCTCACAAGGCCTTAGTCATTAGTGTGCGTGTGTGTGAGGGGGGGGGGGGGGGGATATTTAGTCATTAAATTATGCTCCCAACCCCAACCCCAACTAAATAAATTGTCCCAGGGAATTAAGAAATTCTGGGAAACATTGTCCTCCACTAGGCTGAAGTATCCTTGTTGGGTAAATTACCCACTCTGATCTATCTAAGACCTTCCTGCTAATAATAATAATAATCACCAGTAGCCCGAGCGGCTGGCTAACTCCTCCCGCGATGCCTAGGTATCTCCTGGTGAGCCTCACTACTAGCCACCCTACCTAGACCTAGATTGGTATACCGAACTTCGGCCTGATTCCTTCCAGATCCCGTCTCAGTTCTATCCCTTTAACACCCTACCCTCACTGGTAGTTTGATTATTATTATACTAAATATAAATCATTTGTGTCAGGATACAGAGTATTACACTAACATACAATAAATGTGGTACAGTTTAGATCTCTCTCTACTGTCAGCTGATCAGTTCTTTTAGCTATATCCCTTTTCAGGTCATGTGATCCAGCTGGCCACTCAGTGGACCAAAGAACCTTCTAGATCCTTCTGTTCCTTAATCTTGAGTTCCCTGTATATACATCTCTTGTAATAATCCATTATGTTCCATTATTGGTTGTGGTTGTGGTTCTAGCGGTGGGTGGAGTCTTAGGTAGGCTATGGGAATAATAGGTGTCCTTTAGAATAATAAGCACAACTCCCAGGAATAATCATTCCTTTGTTGGCAAAATACAATCTGGAGTGGTATCAAAGGGCACTATAAATGCTTAAGTGCCGTAAGAGGACAGTTCTAACCTCTAGTACATTGTGTTATCACTCATCAGTCATCAGCTGCATTAGCAAGTACAGTGCTACAGCCTACTAAGAGGACAGTTCTAACCTCTAGTACATTGTGTTATCACTCATCAGTCATCAGCTGCATTAGCAAGTACAGCCTACAAGTCTATAGGGACTAGACTTTTTTGGTACATTTGTCTAAAGATGGTATTCCATCACTGACGGGCATTTAAAATTTGTCAAACATACCCAGCTAACAAACTACAGCCCAACCCATGACCACACTCCTAAACATGCCCAAAATACTCATCGATAAAGGTATAAGAGGACCTTTGAAAAGCTTCACACAGGAAGAAAACACGAAATATTTTGCATGATATAAGTAAAATAGATAATATGCTTGAACACCTGCAGAACAAGTTTGGGTTTTTAACTTCCATTAGTTTGCAGCAGCAGAGAGTGTATTTTCACTTCTCCAAAGTTCATTCGGAAAACAGCAAGAACAGTCATTAGAAGACTACATTCAACTATCTGTAATGATGCAGTACAATTATAGAAATGATCATTAGTGTTTATCATCATTACAACAAAGTTCAGAATAATTTAGGCTACCTTTAAAAGAATAATAGGTTCAATACCTGAGAATAAAAGAATAAAAGAATAAAATAATAGGTGACCTTTTGGGAATAATTTGCCAGAGCCTTAGGTCTGGGAATGGCACTGGGTTGTCATTCCTTGACAATCCTCCAGTGTATAAAATATCTTAATAATCTTTAATCCTTTTAATCCTACTTCAGAAGAGTGAACCTATAAAGTAGAGAACTTTTAATAGCATAGGTCAGATAGGAAGTTTGCAATCCAGTAGTCGGACAGTACCAGGAACGTTGTCATGTGTGTCCTACAATTATTTAGGAATGCCTCTATCTCCATCACATCCTTAAGCTGCACAGGAAGATGACCATTAAAATCTTAGATAATTTAGATTGGAAAAGATCAGAGCCTGTGGAAGTGTTTTGAAAATGGAGAGGCTATTATTCTCCCTGGTGCACTAAGTTGACAACAGATGTGAAAAATTAATGTAATGATAAATATTGATCCTTGTGCACATGCAACTTCATTACATGGTTCAGCCTAATTTGGGTCATTGTTGGAAAATAGACTCTCCAAAGAGAACTAAACGACCGCTCAATGATTGAATTGGTGGCTGACATCACCAAGATTTGTGCAGCCAGCAAAGAAACCTGAAATAGCTCTCTTTGAACTATAGAACCCTCTCTGAGAAATTTTACAATTGTAAGGTAAATCATAGTCTTCATCAGGATAGTTATCTGCCAAAAGGTATAGAGTAGATTTTTTTTTTAACTCTAATTTTTCACGATAAATCCTCATTCTCAATTGCCTTAGGAGACTTTCCAAACTGCAATAAATTTTGTTGATCACATCTGCACTTGATACGATTGGTTATTATGTGATGGACTTCAAAATATATCTGTTGATATCTGCTTTCGACATCTTGAGAAAAGAAGGCCTTGCCTGTGCCCTAGTCAAATCTCGTCAAATCTCTCAGGCATTCATCTCTTGCATTGTAATTGAGGGTCATTAACTCAATTACCGCTGGCCAGTTTTGTACCTTTTCCCAAAACAACTGAAATTCTCATCTGATCGAAGTGCTTGTAAAGTTTTGAGTGCCATTCTTGCTATGATCCCCTCAGCTGAAGAGAGTTTTGGTGATTTGAGGCTCCTACTGCAGTGTCTAAGCACAGGCTCATCCAGCATAACTATGAAGGGAAAAAATCAATCGTCTGCTTGAATGCAACAATGCCACTAATTGTTGATCTCATTTAATTTCTGTCTCTTTCACATTCTCTAAGGACTTCCCACAGCCACTTGAGTATATACTTGATAGTTACCTACAATGCTATGCAAGGTGTCAGCACATACTGTCCACCTCGTCAGATGCAGAATGTGAATTTCTGGTGATTGAATGGAGGATTGCTGCTTCAAGTTTTTCAAAATGGACTTATGGTGTGGAGACTTCTTCACTAATTTTGGTAATTTCTTGAAGATGATCAAGACTGTTTCTCATTCATTTGCTCTGCATTATAGTATCTGAACAAGGTAAATTAAGTGGTCTGTAACAATGAGTGAAAAGTTCTTCCTTCGATACTTGAGATGCCATACACTTTTTTGATCCACACATTCATGCAACTCTATCGTAACACTGATCCCCAACTTTGACATGGTCAAGTATGACCTCAACATGAAGTCACGTACAATATTCACCAACACAGATGCTTTCATAGACCAAACTTGATACAATCCCACGAAATCTTCATGCATTTCAAATCAGCTGTCAATCGATCTGCAACAAATCACTACCTGTCAGTGTTGGAAATATCAGTGGTTTCATTAACCATGATTCATAAAACAGCAGTAGAATGATTATAGTGCATAATACTTGCAATGCTATCACCTGAAACATTTTTTTCTGAGATTGTGAGAAAATTTTTTCCCCATCCATTCTTCAATTTGCTTGTGATCTTCTGCACATGTTGGACGTTTGAATCACTTTCATTCCTACTGCCTTTGAGGGCCAGACCCTGCCAAGCTGGAAAATGTATATTTGAAAGCATGTTCACGAAACATTGATGTTATCAAGCTTGTCTCTTTTGTCTTGTGCAGAAAGACATTCTGCTACATTGGAAGTAGTGGCCAGTACAATTATTATTTTAAGGACTGTCTCTCTGAGACAGTGGCTTTTTTTGAGAGCGTCAAACTTTAGTAGCATCATTCCAATTGTTAAATCTTGAATGCTCAATCAGAATTTGATGACCTGAATCTTGCTCACCAACTTAGCTCTCATCGAGTCCTTGTCTTCATTGTAAAGTAGCCATGTCCATCATTGAACCAAGTAGGTTAAAATCATCTGCTACAATAACCTAATTGTTAATGCAGACAAGACACACTATAAATGAACTACAACATGAAATACACCTAGCTGTTTGTTCGGTTTGAAACTATAAAAATGAATTACAATTCCTGCCTGCGACTAAGTGTATGCTAAATCCAAGACCAGGGTCGTAAGGCAAGGCCTGGTGGTGAGTTGCTTCGAGGAAATAGCAGAGACACTCTGTCCTAGATTGAATGATAATAGTAGCTCGAGTAATACAAGTAAAATACTTATTATTAAAGGCTAAGGATAGACAATGTTGATTACACTACCATCGTGAAGACTGAGAGGCATGAGGTGAGGTAAAGCATTTTATAGGTGAAAGAGGAAAGGGAGTTGTGAATGCATGGAGTGATTTGATTGGTTGGTAAAGGATAGGAGAGAGAGATGACCATATAAGGGCGAGTACTGAAATGCTGCATAGCACAGATTAGTTCAATTAGATTGTGAGGTGTAAATTGAAGTGGATGAAAGAACTGGTAATTGAATGTGTGCTGTGCTGAACTGGAAGGGATGGACATGATGGATGAACAAGAATTAGTTTAAGACAGTTTAAGTGCACATGCCTGAACATCCTGGGGGGGGGGGGGGAAGAAGACATGACATGATAATGTTAATGTTAATGTTCTTATTCTTGAGCTTGATTTGGAGCTTGTGCTTGGACTTGATCCAATGGAGAGTCTGCTTCAGCTTGGCTGAGGAGAAGGGACAACTTTACAACCGGACGCTTGTAAGTGGCGTGCTGGGTCTTCACTGTGACAGTTCGTACAAGTCCGTCTCGTCCAGGGTGGACATCAATCACTCTGGCAAGTGGCCACTGTTGCGTGAAGGTCTGGTCGTCTTTGATCAGAACAACGTCTCCAATGGTTAGGTTGGGGTTGGGCTTGCGCCATTTTGTGAGCTTCTGCAACTGTTGCAGATATTCTGCTGACCACTGACGCCAGAAGTGCTGGATCATAGATTTTGTCATGGTCCATCGTCTATGGAGGGATGGCTCGGAGCAGACCACATCTTCTGGGTATGAAGTGGCAGGAGGAAATGAGAGGGTGTCAACGCCTCGATTCCGTCCAGTGAATGGCTGGTGATAGCCACCAAGGGACGGCTGTTGAGACATGCCTCCACTTGGGTCAGGATGGTGTGGAATTCTTCGTATGATAGTCTTTGGGCTCCAACTACCTTCTTCAGGTGGAGCTTGGCCGATTTTACGGCAGCCTCCTATAGGCCGCCAAAATGAGGTGCCCTCTCTGGAGAGGAATGCCACTGGACCCTCTGACTAAGAAGGTAGGATGAGACGGGTGAAGAAGCATCCTGCTGTTCCAACATCTGGTAGAGCTGTTTAAGCTCTCCTCGAGCTCCCACAAAATTCCCACCGTTATCGGAATAAATGTGTCTGGAGCATCCTCGTCTGGATATGAAATGTTTCAGACACTCGACAAACGTTTTGGTGGTGGCATCCGAGACAGGTTCCAGGTGCACTGCCTTGGTGGTAAAGCAGATGAACACACAGCCATGCATCCTTTCACAATGACCGGTTTCCGTGTGTGTCCCTTCTTCAATAGAAAGGGACCGGCATAGTCAATACCGCAGGTGTGGAACGGTGGACCTTGGGTGAGTCTGGAAGAGGGGAGCTGTCCCATGAGCTGCTGCTGATTTCTGGCTGTGGCGCGTCTGCAGATCACACAACTCTTGAAGATTGCTCTGGTAAGGCGCCTGGCTCCGACGATGTGGATCCTGTGACCTATAGCAGCTAAAAGCAAGCTCGGGCCAATGGCCCAAGGCTACACAGTGGAGTAGGAACAGGGGGGGCCGGGGGGGCCAGTGGCCCCCCAATAATTACGGAGGGGGGGCCTGGCCCCCCCAATAAAACTAACATGAAACTAACATGTAAAAAAAAATCAATGAATCTGTTACTATAATATTAATACATACTAAGTGGTATATAGTAAAATATTATTTTAGTAATGGCTGCAAAGCACCATAAATCAGTGGATATGAATGTGGGGTGGGCTATAAATATTGGGGAGCGACTCCACCCCCCCTCCCCAAGAAAATTAATCAGTCTGTACATACTGTAGTACATAGCCAAACCATAAACCACCCATGTATGAAAGTGTTAATCTTAAGTAGCTGCTATCCCAAACCATAAATCACCCATGTATGAAAGTGTTAATCAGTAGTAATTGAAAATCACATGACATACTGATAGCTAGCATCAGTAGCTGGATAGCCATGGCCAAGAGGAAAAGGTGCTTTGAGAGTGGGCAATCTAATTTGACTTCATTCTTCAAATCAAGAGTACAACCTGAGATCATAATGTTTAGCTACCTAGGTACTCACTTACACTTCATGTTCCAGGAGTTGAATCTGACTGTGACATTCACACTTGACAGTGACAATGAAGAAAGCTCTGACAAACATTTTGAAAGCCATACACATCCATCTTCAGGTAGTAGTGGCATCTCTCAAATGGAAGTTCCATGTAGTGGTAGTTCTCAAGATCCTTCAGCTTTGGTTCCAGGTATCATTACATGTAATGGTTCTTGTTGTACTGGTTCTGAAATATCACAACCAACAAATCCTACAATATTGAAGAAAACTGAAAGGTATTTTGGTTCTGGTGGAAACGCCCGTAAGAGATCTTTTGGGGCTTCATGGTATAAGCAATATCCATTGCTTCACTTGTGCTGTTCAGAATTTAAGGTATATTGCTTTCATTATAAGCTTGCTATTAAGTTAAATGTGAGCGTAGTAAAGTATAAAAGCTGATCTAGCATTTTCTACTGTAGGATTTTCCAATTGGAAAAAGGTAATTGATAGGTTCAAAGATCAATCTTCTCTTGCTCATAGAGATTCGTTTGCAGCTTTCATTGCTTCAAGAAGTTCTTCTGTTAATGAGCTGTTGCTGAAAAGTTTAGATCAAAACCAAGCAAAATGAAGATGTAGCCTACTTCAACAACTTGCAGCACTACGTTTCTTGTTGCGATACGTTTCTTGTTGCGACAGGGCATATCTATTCGAAATGACCATGCTGGTGGTTCCAATCTGAGAGTAATGCTTAAAAGTGTACTAAATGAAAGTTCATGGGTATGTGAGAACAAGTACCAGTCACCCGAAATCATAAATGAAATGATTGAAATAATGGCCCATAAAGTATTACGTTCCTTACTGTCAGAGGTGAATTTTCAACGTTGGTTCTCACTTATGGCTGATGAGACAAGAGATGTTGCAAATCGTGAGCAGTTGGTTTTATGTTTGAGATGGGTCTCAGAAAACTATGAAGTATTTGAAGATCAGGTTGGCCTTATTCAAGTCGATAATACCAGAGCTGAAACCATCTATTCATCCTTGAAGGATTGTCTTGTACGTTTAGGCATACCATTTCAAAATTGCAGGGGTCAGGCATATGATGGTGCCCGGGGACATGTAACTGGTGTAGCTAAAAGGTTTACTGATGATATGCTACAGCAATTTCTGTGCATTGTCTAGTCAATCTCTGCCTACAAGAAGTAGCTAGAAGTAGTAAGTCTATCAAAGAAGGTTTGAATTTTGCAATGGACATAATTCAGCTAATCAAGTATTCTCCTAAACGGCAAATTATTTTTGAAGCTGTCCAGAAGCAACAAGACTCCTCCCCATCCACTTCTGGGATTAGGAGCCTATGTCCTACCAGGTGGACTGTTCGCACTAGTGCAATGCAGGCAATCATAAGCAATTATGAAGCTTTGCGGGAATGTATGGAGATATCATCTCATGGCAAAGATGACTGTTCAAGGCGTGCTAGTGGTATCCTTGCATTGATGGAAATATACTTTGGTCTAAAAAAATTCAATTTTATTATTCAGCATGACTGAACAACTATCCATTCACCTGCAAGGAAAGGATACTAAAGTGGAAGATGCGTATTTTGTAGTGAATATGTGCATTAGATCACTACAGCAATTGAGGAGTGATGATAGTTTTCTAATATTTTTTGATTCAGTCAAAGAAGAGGCATCAAGAAAGTGTGATCCACCTGTCCTTCCTCGACAGAGACAGCTTCCAAGGCGAATTGATGATGGTACAGCTCAGCATGTGCATGCATCTGTAGAAGATTTCTACAGAAAAGAATATTTCCAAGCAATTGACAGTGTTATAGGAGATTTAGAGAATCGCTTTTCACAAGGAAACTTTTTGCTGGTTAGAAAGTTGGAAAACTTGCTTCTTGATTGTGCCAATGGGAAGGCTTTTTTACTGCCTCAAGAATTATGCAAACTTTACCAAACTGATATTGATTTTGAGAAACTCAAATTACATTTACAAATGTTACCTGATGCCATAAAATCTACAGCTCTAGATGGCATTCAGATTTAGAAAGTTACAAGGGTTCATACTATTTGTGATGTCTTCAATGCACAATATAGCATCAAGTGTATGCTGACAGAAGTGCATAAGCTTTTGAAGATTTACTTGACAATACCTGTCACAACAGCTACAGCTGAACGCAGCTTCTCTGCTCTCAAGCGCATAAAAACGTATTTGAGAAACTCAATGACTCAACAACGTTTAAACCACTGCATGCTTCTACACATTCACCGGCAAAGAACTGATGACCTTAATCTATCTGAAATTGCACAAGAATTTATCGATAGGAATGAGAGGAGAAGGAACTTCTTTGGACGCTTTTGACTGTATATATAGCTAATTGTATTTTTTCCTTAATACCGACCTCAATCATATTACAATTTTTGCTGCCCTACATGATATATAGCTAATGGTATAATATATACTTGTGGTAGCAATCAGGGGCATACCCAGGATTTTCTGAAGGGAAGGGCGCTCCAATTTGACTTTTAATATTCTAAGATGTCGAATGATTTGTTCAAGGAAAGATTTTTGAGGGAAACACAGGGGAAAAAGCTGCAGGCCACAGGTTGTTAGGGGATGGGGGGCAGTTGGTTAGGGGAGGGGGCTGCAGGTTGTTGGGGGAAGGGGACTGCAGTTATTTGGAGGTGGTGGCTGCAGGCTGTTGGGAGAGGGGGAGGGCACAGGTGACTGACCATCAAGGGCCAAAAAAATTCCGAGATCTATTTCTAGTTTGTTCTTTAATACTGAATTGTGAACACTAGAACGTTCGTGCCTAAGTTCAACCCTGTAGCTGAATTCTACAGAGCATTTGTTATTACTTTACATAATGGCTATTAGTCCTCTAGAATGCATCAAAATCAATCTCAGAGCATCTATTTTTCAAAAAAAATCGGGGGGGGGGGGGGGGGGCATCCCCCCAGACCCCCCTACCTACATGCTTTAGCACTCCCTCTACATCGATACTGACTTTGGAATCCCCCCCTCCCCTCAAAATCCTGTGTCTCTTTAGACTGGCCCCCCCCAATGTGAAACATCTTCCTACTCCACTGCTACATGTTTGTAAGTGACAAGCCTCTGACACAATACACTCTTCTCAGGAAGGATGATGGGATGAATAGATGATTGATGAAGATCTGAATTGGAAAGTCGACCACCCACCCTTAACAACCCCCTTCCTGTCAATAAATGGGTTCAATGACACGAGAGAGCTGTCTGATGGGATGGCACGGTTTTGTGTGAGATGCTTGATCTCCTTCTGATATGATGCTGATTGTGTTTCCTTGAACATGAAGTGCTCTGCTGATTCGATTTGGGATACGACTAGATGGTGATCGAGGCAGAGAGGAAGCCGTTGTCGTTTAAGTTTTAGGTTGGCGATGTATCGTAAACACCAGGCCGTGAGCCTGAGCATTCGGTAGTAATCACTGGACAATGTAGTGATCCATGAAACGGTGGAAATCTGACTGACATTACCAACGACCTTTAGCTCAGGAGTGGAATCCAAGCCCAACAATGGTTGCACTGGCATGCAAATGGGGTCGACTGATAGCCAGGTAGGACCCTCCCACCATAGGTTGTGCTCAACTAATTCTCTGGGGGACAAACCCCTAGAGGCACAGTCTGCCGGGTTGGTTGATGTGGGCACATGGTGCCAGGTTGAAGGAGGCAATTCCTGCAAGATGGTGGATAGGCGGTTGCCTACAAAGGTTTTAAATCTTTTGGGGCTTCCGTCGAGCCAAGCCAATACAATAGTGCTATCTGACCACGCATGCGTGTGGTCCACTGGGATATTCAATGCTTTACGCACAGCTGATAGGAGTCTGGCTAGGAGTGTGGCTCTACACAATTCCAAGCGAGGAATAGACAGTTGCTTGAGAGGGTCCACACGTGTTTTGGCTGCAACAAGTGAACAAGTTGGTGGCTGGTCTGGATAAGTGGCTCTGATATAGACCACTGCGGCATAAGCCTTACTAGAGGCGTCACAAAACCCATGGAGTTGGGTGGTCAAATGGGTCACTCCCTTACGGAAGTAGCACCTGGGTTGGTTCCTGGTCACCAACAAAGGAAGCTCTTGCCTCCAACTACTAGAGTGCTGCTGCAAGTACTGATCTGGCAAAGGGGAGTCCCAATCTATCTTCTCTTCCCACACCTGCTGATAGACTATCTTCATCAGCACAATCGTTGGTGCTAACCAACCCAGGACATCAAATGTCCGGGCCACATCAGATATTATGCCACGCTTGGTGGATTGAAACTGGTCGGGCAATGACAATGAGGTGGACATTGTATCTAGTCTTGAGTCCCAATTGACTCCCAGAGCCTTGGGATACTGTGGATGGTCATGGGTGACGAGGTCCTGCACGGGCAGTTTCTCGTGGAGAGAAGGGTCAATAGCCTGCAACATCGTGCCTGAGCTGCTTCTCCATTTCCGGAGATCGAACACCCCCTTGGACAATAGACCCCGAAGTGACTGGTGGATGGATAATGCTTGTTCCAGGGTTTCTGCTCCCGTGAACAGGTCATCAACGTAGAATGAACTACTGACTAGTGGGGCTGCCAATGGGTACTGTGCCTTGAAATCATGAGCTGTTTGTTGCAGCGTACGGATTGTTAGGTAAGGAGACGAGGTCACACCAAATGTGACTCTCGTCATCCTGTAATCCCTGAGAGGCAAGTCTGGACTCTCCCTCCATAAAAACCTATGGAGATCACGGTCAGCTGGATCAAGGTGGACAGCACGGTACATTTTACTAATGTCAGCACTGATAGCTATTGATTGCATTCGAAACTGTACCAAGATAGTCTCCAAGGTTGGATGCAAAGTGGGACCAACATGTAATGTATCATTGAGGGACTGGTTGCTGGTGGTTCGAACGCTAGCATCGAAGACCACACGGAGCTTCGTTGAGGTGCTTCCTGGTTTAGTGACCCCATGCATGGGGAGGTAATAATGGCTCTCCCTTGGGAAGTTAGGTCACTAGGGGGTACTAATTCTGCATGTACCAGGTCCAAATACTCCCTGACCACCCCTTGGAAGGCATCATAGGTGCCCCTTCTGATCAGTGAGTGCTCATTGCTCATGAATCTATTGAGAGCCTGAGGCCTGCTCAGGCCTAGCCTGGGTTGGTCAGTGATCTTGGGGAGTGAAACCTGGTAGTACCCTGGTTCTGGATGATATACATGGGTTTGGAGGTAGTGGTCTTGGACCAGCTCCTCAGTTGGAGTATACATAGATGTGGTGGCTGGAGGTTCCTCAACGGTCCAGAATCTAGTAGGTCGTTGGTTGGATCCGATACTATCTGAGTCACTACATTGACTGAATGTTCAACTGGTTTGGGAGGATATTTTCCCAACACTGCCCACCCAAAGATGGTTTTAATTGCCATTGGAGTCCCAGGTGGTCCCACAACCTGTTCATGAGACAATACTTCTGGAATGAGATCGCACCCCAGCAACAGATCTACCCTGCCCGTGGCATGAAAAGTGGGATTGGCTAAGCTCAATGCCTTGATATGCGGCATTTCCTTGACATGGGATGCTCCTTGGAGCGGAAGCCTGCAAGTGACTTCTCGGACAATGGCAGCCAATGTGGACAAATTTAACTCTTGCTGGTTGACAGGGCAAATGGACAGCTGGGTCCCCGACTGGGACTGTTTGAGAGGGGTGCCCTGTGCACCACAGAACTCGGTAATCATAGCCTGCTTGGGCAACTGCAAGGATCGGGTGAGCCTGCTGGTTATAAGGGACATGTCTGCACCCGAGTCCAGCAAAGCCCGAGCCAATACTTGCTTGCCCCCGGGACCCCTCACTAATACTTGGGCTGTCATCATAAAGGCTGGTTCACAACACGACGCTGGCCGAGCGGAGAGTTGCGTTGCGTCCGAGCGTGACGTTGCGTCGTGTTGTGAACCTCAAACGCAACGGAGCGCAATGCGACGGAGCTGTTTTCTCGATTAGAAAAAAGTTCTAATCCAGCGTCTGAAACGCAGCGTCGGACCAATCAGAATTCTATAATCTATCACGTGCCGCTGACCTTTCTTCGCTTGCAACTCAATACATAGCTAGTTGTCTGTATTAGAAGGTGTTCAGTTTGGAGTTAGATTGAAAACTTGGTATTGCTGTTCATGGTGCATCTATGCATAACCATGTGTACCAAACTTAGCTGGTAGTGTACTAGTCTATGTTACTACTAGTACTGCACGCAATGTAAAGTCAACTTGTTATTGAACTTGCAATACATTATCAAAAGCACTGAACTACTCGTAAATGAAAACATGGTATTTTATAGTGTACACTAAATAAGAGTGACGTCATAGTCAATGATAATTATATAACCACAACAATGTTAAAAATAAAGCGGACTAAGGTCACAATTTATCACACCTTTCCACTCTTAGCTAGAAAGTCAGTTAATCGATATGGTAACAATCTGGAGGTGTTCTTTTTCAAATTGAACGACATGGAAGTGATGAGGTGCTGCAACTTCAGTTTGCTCGACTTGACTCTCTCTGTGTGTTTGTGATGGTGCTTCTTTGTCTGTACTTGGAGAGGTTCAATGGATTCAGTTCTCACAGTAGTTCGGGACCGATTCCGGAATATTTGACTTCAGGCCCAATAGAATTACAGTCTGAATTACTTTCAATCACACTGTCTATGTGACGATGCACATCTCTCCTGTCCATCGACTTAACCAAAGTGTACAGGGATCCAGTAACCTTGATTATTGTTCCTGGTATATATCCACTTGCTTTGTTGGTGAAAAATCCAAGGTCACCTTCAACAAATATTCTCAGTGCCTTCTTGTTGTCATGGGCTTCTTTCTGTCTCATCTATTTTCCCTCCACTCGGTTTGAAATATTTGGAAATAAGTTATCCAAACAATATCTCAAGCATCGAATAAGCAACTCTGAGGGTGGAATTCCTGTGTTGAGTGAGGTTTAATGTGGTACTTGAAGAGAAACTTTGATAACTTTTTTCTCAACATGGAACATTCCACTTGGCACCAGCCTTGCTTAGCTGTTTGAACAGCTTTTTCAGCCAACCCATTGGAAGAAGGCTGGTGAGATGCAGAAGTTGCATGCTTAAACCCAATTCCTTTCCATTAATATTTTCAATTCATCACTTGCAAAGGAGGGACCATCAACCATTACAATCTTGAGAGGAAGACCTTGAATAACAAAAAGTGACCGTAGGTTTCCAATTGTCTTGGCTGTTGTATTTAAAGACATCACTTGAACCTCTAACTGAGTGAGCATCTACTGTGAAAAGGAATGTGTGACCCATGAAGGGAGAAGTCGACTCCAGGATGTTTCTGGACACTCCCAAGGGTTGGCTGGTGCTAAAGCAATTGAGTGTTGATGCTCTTGACATAGCTTATAGCCAAGCAATAACTGCATCCCAGCAATAACTGCATCCCTGTTTGGCCAGCGCATATAAGACCTGGCTACAGCTTTCATCTGGATGTTCCTGTGTGTGACTCATGGAGTTTTTCCAACACCAATCTTCTCCGTTTTTGTGGAACTAATACTTGTGATCCCCATGGCAAACAACCATCTTTGGTAATAAGTTCCTTCAGTCTCATTCGGTATGGTTTCAGGTCTTACCGTCTGTCTTGATGGCCATCCATGCATAACATCACTATACATAAAACTGGATCTTTGTCCGTTCATCACTTTGTCTGCTGCACTAGTACAACAGATGAATGAGTTCTCATGGTCATTTTACTAAGGAAGTTGTTACCAGACTAGGTAATCTACTCAAAGCATCAGCATTAGCTACATTTTCCCCGGCCTTATATAGCATATTGTATACCTGTAAGCACTCACAGAGGGAGTGCCCATCTTTGTATTCGTGATAATGCAAGAGGTGGAATTTGTCTAGATTCCTTCTAAACAGGTAAGACACAGGTTGATGATCAGACTCGATAATAAATGGTCTACCATAGAGATAGGTATAAAATTTGGTAACACCAAATATTATTGCTAACCCTTCCTTTTCTAGCTGTGAATAATTTTTCTTAGCTGCACTCAGCTAGTAGTGTAAGTGATTGGTCTTTCATGGCCATCATCCATTATATGTGATAGAACCACACCCAAACCAAATTGAGATGCATTACATGGTAGGATTGCACTATCGTAGTGGACCAATAGCGAGTTAGTCTGTAATGCTCCCTTAGCTACTACAAAAGCCAGTTCCTGCTTGCTTGTCCAAACCCACCTTGAGTTTTTACCTAGTAATTGATACAATGAAGACAGCTGTGAAGATAGGTTAGGCATGAATTATCCCCAATCAACTGAGTGATATTAGTTGGTCTTGGGGCTTCTTTAATAGCCTGCATTTTCTCTTCAGTGGGGTGCAAACCATCCTTGTCAATCACATGCCCAAGGTATTCGACTTTCTGTAGCATGAATGAGCATTTAATGGAGCTCCTGCCAATCTCTAGCTTTTCCAAAACACAATCAATATTCTCGATATGCTTTTCTGCTGTGCTCCCAGTCACTAAAATATCATCTAGATACACAGAAACAACCTTGTACCTTGTAACAGGTTTTCCATGTACCTTTGAAAAATAGACAGAGAAACTGATACTCCAAAGGGTCACCTGTTGTATTTAAATAACCCCTTGTGCTTATTCACAGTGACACACTGTTTAGAGTCATTCTCTAACTCCAACTGTAGGTAAGCCTGAGATATGTCAAGTTTAGTGAAGCACCTTCCACCATTCCAGAGAAGGAAAACAGCTCCTCCACTCTTAGTAAAGGATAAGTATCTACCAGAAGCCGAGTTAATGGTAACCTTATTATTATAGTTGCCAGAGATTCTTATACTATTGCTCTTCATTACACAGACTAGCTATAGGTGCAGCCAAAAGAATTGGACCGGTGAAATTATGCCTGTGATTTCTAATTTCCTCGCTAAGAGAGCAGGTTACTGACCTAGCTCTGAAGAACTTAGGCTTGACTTCTGGGTCCACATCTCTCATCCAATCTCTTATCTCTTCCAAAATGAGCAGCTTCTTGGATTGTTAAATTGCTCATTATGTACAACCAGCCTGGGTTCCTTTTTCCACTTCCCTCAGATGTAATGAAGGTGATCAGCATCCACAACATGTTTTTTTCATACCCACTATATAGCAAGGGTGGGGGCCTAGGAGGCATGCTCCCCTGTTGGGGAGGCTGGGTTGATTATATCCCCATGGAATGGGCCAATTTTATGACAAAGAGTTCAGTTTTAAGCGGACAATCCAATCACTAATTTGATACAAAACCATGTTAATATAGCTCCCTTCTCAGACACTTCTCACAATTGTCCTTTGGCTATTCATCGGAGGCATAAATACCTAATGTGGGGGCTGTACTCTAGTGCTGACCCTACCTGTCACACATGCAGGGGGGGGGGGGTGGGGGGTAATTTCCACCTGAAAGTGGGGGAGGAAAAGCTGAGGTAACGTTAATCCCTCTATGCTGGGGTTTGGGTTACTCCACTAGTAATTTTTAAATAAAATCGCAATTCTACTGTCTTTTCAAAAGAAAATATAGCCCAATATCATTATGTGACACGACCAGATATAAAGACCTAAATAGTTAGAGAGAGAGAGTCCAAGAGCCTAGAGTAGAGAGGTATCCACCCACAGATGTATTACTTCTATGTGGAAATGATCGCAGATGGATGAGCTAACATTTTGGGAGACAAGTTCCCCCAATGTTCCTTTCACAAGAACCTGCTCACAGGTTGCATTGTAATCCTTTTGATTGAAATGCTCTACAGTGCAGCTAGCTACAGTGTCGATAATTTCAAAGTAGATTTGGTGGTGATGAAAGTCCTCTACTTTGGAACATTGCTCAGGTTGAGCATTCACCTAAAAATACTGTGGTGAAGGCTTACGGTGATGTGATAGTGAGGTGCTTGTAACTTCAATATCACAGCAGCTTGAATGACCTTAGTCCAATGGAGGCTTACATTCCTGTCTGATCGTATATATCTCCAAAAAGAGTGACAGAAGGCTTGGCATTTTCTTGAGCATCCACTGCACATAGCTCTGCCCTCTGAAGGCTAGTGCTGAGGTATGTGAAAGTACTAAAATGGCTGCTTAAGTATCAAATTTGTCTTTCAGCAGATGAATATTTTTCATTGTATCAGGTTAAGTGAGTGGCAGTAAGAAATTAAAGAGTGTGTCAGCCCACCTTGAATGGAACCAAAGATGGGGTTGCTGCACAATTGAATTCTGAGATTCATATACAGCAGCAAATCTTTTATGCAAGCACAATAATTGTATCTGCTTAGTCTAAATGACTGTCATCATATTTCTCATGTGCTCTCATCTTCTAACAAGCAAATTACAAGTTATTCAATGTTACTCGCATCAGTACTCACATCAGCCATGACACTGTAGCATCCAGATTCAGTTGTCACTTGCTATAACGCAGCACTTTGAGTTATTCCGAGCCAGGGTTCATATGCTTGAGTAAGAATTTTCAGTCCACTTTCGAACACTTCATTGCTCGGAGCAGGAGGACCCGCTGAAATTTTACTCTTGCCTTTATGAAGGGCACTGCCTTAGCTAGAGAGATAGGATATACTTTGGAGGATTTTCAGGATGTAGTTCCTCCTTTTGACTCTTGCTGCTCCTTCAGCTGCTCATCAACGTAACCTGGTTGACTTAACAACTGCATTTTTGTGACATAGCAAGCTCTCATGTTTATTGGAAACCAATGGTTTTTCTCGGAGCATTATTCCAGACAACAATGAGCTTTCAGATCTTGTACCAAGATGAAGCAGTCCCTTCAAGTCAACTGTGCCACAAGTGTGGCAAATTACATCATCTGAAATTGGAGGGTAATGCAGCAAGAAAATTGCGAGTACCTGGCTGGTTGGAAAGCTCGTTGATGATCCATTTTGGTTTAGAATATTTGACTGGCTGCTAGGGTCCTTGAGGAAGGGTATACAAGAGTCGAGGATCTGCACCTGAGAAATACAAAGTGTTTACGTTTTATCTTTGCTACATATATACTCGTAATACTTCAGCTTGAGTGATGTTCAAATTTTCAACAAGATCTGACAATACATGATTGTTTAACCCTCTCACTGGCATAACGACTTTAAGTCGCGAAAACTGATTAACTGTAATGAAAAAATTAGTAATCGTTCGCAGTATAAACTTTAAAAATTGTACGAGTACATGCCTCTAATCTACTCCTGAATATCTGGAAAATACGGCTTTAGGAAACCATGCCAGCAAACATCACTTCCGGTTCATTCCTGGTCTCGAAGTAGAAATGGCGACTCGCTTTAGTAGATAAGAAGTTTTAGACTTCTTATTTGAGGATGACTTCGGCCTGTCCGAGAGTGATGTTAGTGAAGAAGAGGAAGAAGGTGCCTATGGGAAGTGGCGTAGTTGATGGTCATGCTATGGCAGTATAGCAGAAGCTGTTGGCACCGACCATGAAGCAAGTTTTCAAAGTATAGGTCACCCTACTCTGCCAAGCGAAGCTTCAGAAGATAGCAATGATCATGATGAAGACTTCCCCCAAGGTAAGAATAGATAAGAGTTGTAAAGTAAGGCCTAGTAACTAGCATAATAATAAGAACTATTTTTCATGGGAAGGTATATAGTCACTCATGGACCTGGAGGAGGATGAGGAAGCAGCAGAGGAGAAGACACGGGAGGAAGAGAGGGAAATTTGTATATTTTTATATATTTTTTATAATGTAGCACTATGTGTTTGTCTGAGTTATGCTGAACATGCAGACCTTCACAGTGCCAAGCATTGCCCTTTTATTTTTATTTATAATTTACACATACTTCTAATATGGGCCCTAGCCCTTTGTTATAATGTTATTCACATCTTTGTGGTTTGTTATAATCGACCAAAAATTGTTGTTGACAAATAGTTGTTGTTGTTGACCAAAAGTTGACAAGCTAACATCGCTGATTTCATGTGTATGAAACCGAGCTGTAATAGCCTTTTTTTAAACATTTAATGATATTCACATCTTTGTGGATTGTTATAATCAACCAAAAAATTGTTGTTGACAAACAGTTGTCGTTGTTGACCAAAAGTTGACCGGCTGGTTTCATGTGTAATATGAAATTGAGATGATATAAACTACTTCCTGTCTCTTAGAATCTCTTAGAACAATATTCACATTTCTGTGGTTTGTTGCTAAGCAACTAAAATTTACCATAACGTCCCTTCATGCATCAGCTATCACCTGATATATAGTTGTTGGGTACTTCTCTTCATATGGTCCTCTATAAAATATAATTAAATGTGAAATAATGTCAATTTTTGTAAAAAGTCCTATGTAAGTCTGCCAGTGAAAGGATTAAGCCAGTGAAAGGATTAAGGACTCACTATTTCATGGGCCGAGATATCACAATTGGGGCTCAATGTTGACATATGTGATGGATCATGGCATGCATGTTCGGATTCTTCAGATTCACGGTCAGATTCTTCTGAGCCATCTTCAACTTGTGCATCAGCTTGGTGATCAGAGTCATCTGATTCTTGGTCTTGGATCTGCATCATCACCTTCTCGTCAGATCCCTTTGTCTCGTGCATACTTTGACAAAAACTAAACAAGGAGGCATGTCTTTATTAGGCATGATCCACACTGCACACTTAGTTAGCTTCTAGACTATTCAAATACATATGGCCTGGAATATTCACAAATACACATGACCTAGAATATTCTAGAATAATTTGCACTTCAAGTGTCAATTTTCAAGTGGCAATTTTCACACTAATTACCATGAATTCGTCTATTATTATGCTCCTTTTTTTTAACATCACTTCTGATGGTAACTTTCAACAGTGTGTGAAAATAAAGAAGTTGTTTGCCAAAAGTTGGGGGGGGGGGGGGGGGGGGGGGGCAGGAATTCCCCCCCTCCCCTCCCACCCCTGCCATGCTTTGCTTTTCATCGGCATTTTCATGGTAGACTCAAAAGGTCAAGTACATTTTTTAAATTGCAGTAGCTATAAGAATACTAGTGTCCAGAATCACATTCAGTAGAAGGCTCAGCTTTGCACGAATGCAGCCATCAAACACTGGAGGAGTCCTCTAGTGCTTAAGGACACTTTTGGAGCCCTATTCAATAAGGAGGGAATTCGGTCCCCATCTTAACATACACTGGTTTACTACCTTCCCTGAAGCATGATAGAAGTGTTTTGTCAGGTGAAAATCTGCTAAAAACACTATTTATGATACTAAGCAGCCGCCATAGTTTTTTTTTCTTTCCCCAAAAACAACAACAACTTGCCCGCTATTTTAAAATAAGGGCCAAACCAACATCTGGATTCCAAGATCCTTATTAAGACATAGTTGCCAACTCTCACTGATTGACACTGAGACTCACAGGATTTTCCCAGTCTCACAGCAATCTCACAGACAAATTGGTAATCTGAATATATAAAGTGCACTGAACTTTAACCACTGAAACTACCACAGTTTATTTAGCTATGCACCTGGCAGCATTGGCAGTGAAACTTGAAAGACCAGAAGCTGTAACCAAGTGCTACAAATCCGTTCCGGATTTAAGCTTATTGAAAGAAGCCAAGAAAGCCACAACTAAATACAATAGAGAGCATTCAAGAAAGGGATTTGACTAAGATACTGTTATGTATTTCATATCACATTTTTTCAATATTCTTCAGTTTCGATATTCAAAGCTTTCAACACATTTACAATCTTACTGTGCACCATGCATTATACTAGCAACCAACCCCCCAAAAGTTCTGCAACTGTGTAGCTGTAATGCATCCTAGCAAATCACACAACAAAACGCACATCTCACTTTAAATGGTTTGAAAAAGAAGACCAAGATTCGGTTTTAACTTGGGGGGGGGGGGGGGTTCACCGTTTACTACCTTTCAGAGGAATTCAAGGTACCCTTTAAGTGTTTTTCGTTGGTTGAAGATACTGTATGAAAGAAGCTGCCGAAGTTCTTGTTGTGTTTTACCGCCATTTTATAGATGATGTTGTTCTTCTGGCTGACTCAGGGGTGGAACTGCAAGCTATGTTGGATGTGGTACAGGCGTATGTGTTAAGGTGGAAGATGAAATTTAATAGCAATAAGAGCAAGGTCATGGTAGTAGGGAAGAAGGAATCAGAAGTGCATTGGAGGATTGGTGAGGAGATATTGGAAGAGGTCAAAGAATTCAAGTACTTAGGAATATGGTTTGATAGGAAGCTAAGGGGTAATGTTCAGTTAGAGAAGATGGCAAAGAAGGCAGAAGAGTGGGTTGGAAAGGTAATATGGATGAGTAGAGTGAATGGGCAGGTGGAAGTAGACAGAGGAAGAATGGTGTGGGAGCTTCTAGCGAGACCCAATATGGAGCATGCAGCCGAAGTGTGGTGGACAGGAGGACGGAATGCTCGCAAGAAGTTGGAGTCAGCACAGATGAGAGTGGGTAGGAGACTGTTGGGGGCAAGTGATACAGTAGCAGGAGTGGCAATACGGGGAGATATGGGGTGGAGGAAGCTAGAGGAGAGGAGGGAAGAGATGAAGGTTTTGTTTGGCAAGAGATTAGAGGTGTTGGAACAGAGCAGATTGGTTAAAGTTGTTGTAAATAAACTATGAGAGGATGGAGGAATTGGATGGTGGGAAGAATATGATATCTTGAGGAGAAAGTACAAGATAAACAACGAGGTTGGGTCAGTGCGCAAGTGGAAGGGGAAAGTGAAGGTGAGAAATGAGAAGGACTGGGAGGAGGAAGTAGACGGGAAAAGTACGCTGAATTATTATAAATTGGCAAAGAATGGTGCAGGGGTGGAGAGGTATGTGAGGTCCATGCATGGTCAGGAAGGTGTGCGGCTGCAATTTAGACTGAGGACTGCATCAGCTGGGTTAGAGGATAAGAAGAGATGTGGGATAGTTAGGGATGAGAGGTGTATAATGTGTGATAGTGGAGCAGGGGAGGATGTGGAACATTTCTTGGTGACATGCGGGGAATTTGAGAGGGATCGGCTGGTTCTGATAGATGAGGTACGCAGAATTGCAGGGGCAAGACAGTGGCTGGATGAATTAAGAAGAGTGAGTAAGGATGGAAAGGTGGCATTGCTTTTGGGGAAAGATGTGGAGGGAGTAAGTGATGCAGTGATGGAGGAGGTGGGTGAGTGTGTTATGTATTGGGTAGGGAAGTGGTGGCAGAGGAGAAAGGAATTGTTGTATGGTCAGCTGAGGAATGATCTTTGGTCCACTCCTGTCCCCCCCTTCCTGAGCAGCGGGACACTCGTAACTTAATATTGTGGATAATTTTATTAATTAAGTACTGTTGACTTCTTTTTAAAATATAGATTGTTATTAGGTTAGTTACTAAATAGTTTCACACTGTGCTGTATTATATATTTGATGGCCTTAACAGGCTCAGCAATAGCAACATTAAATCATACGTTTCGCCTATAATAGCCTTATAGGTACACTGAGCGCGGCCCTACGTTCGCCAAGTAGCGGCGGAAATTACCTAGCCCTAGCCACTCGCTCTGAACTTGTCATGAGTTCTTGTGTCAATAACTCACGTTGGCTCGTTTTACTTACTGCGCATGCGCAGAGACGAGTGTTGATTGCTCCTAGTATATATATCTAGCTACCTGTGTATCAACTTTTTGTTGTTCTTATATTATTCAACAGTGTTGATTGCTTAGCTACCTGTGTATCAACTTTTGGCGAACAGAGAAAGGCATTTATTTAAGGAATACATCAAGCATGGCACCTATAGTAGTGATACTGAGCCCATGGAATACACACATGGTGCACACCAAGGCCAGAAGCGCACTTGCGCTGTTGGTCAAAAAGGACAAATTTGGCAACGGGAAGAATTTGGCATGATACCGGTGTCATAACGGATAACGTCCCCTAGTCTCCTAGGGACGTAATAATTTATTTCGTCCGCTAGGACGTTAACCGACATAAGGCGAGGAATTACGTCCCAAGCAGACAAATTTATGTTGTAAAGATGGCAGAAAAATTCTCTTTCTCTAAGTATTTCAATTTATTCATTCTGTCACACAACTATAAAAGAAGCTTGAGAAGAAAGGCAAATAACTTCAATGTCCATGAAGGTCGGTTATAATATTATATCGGTAACCAAGAGAAAAAAGAGACTAACGTCAAGTCAGTGAGGAGGCTTGTGGTAGAAACTGCGGAAGAAAAGCAGAGACTATTGAAGGCAATACATGAAGATGGACACCTAGGTTGGTGTAGCTAACTGTAACATAGCTATATCCTGTATAATTTTCATAATTATAATTTTAACTTATTATTTTATTGTCTTCATATTATAATATACTAGTCAATTTGTAATAATTTTAGCTGGGCATGCCTGCACAGGCTAGAAGAATTAACATTTCGCTTTAGTTGGTCTGACAAGCCCCAGCACACACACACACACACAAACACACACACACACACACACACACAGGGCAACTATATAGCAGTAGCGATGTCTGCTGCATTGTATCAGTTAAGAACCTTTGGATTAATTTTAAATGATAGTAGTAGAAATTGAGGTTTTGAAATTGAGGTTTTGTCTAACTGCTTTGGCCCCAGCCGACACCAAAGCCAGTTTAAAAACGATTGACTGCAAGCATCATTTGTGTGGTATTAAAACTGAAGTACAACTTATTCGAATGTAGCTTTCTGAATGCTATGATTGATATTGATGTATTATTTTACAGGAATCACTCGAGTTCTTAGTGCACTTACACTGAAGTACTATTGGCCTGGAATGTAACAATGATGTCGAGTATTACATTGGGCACTGTGATCGCTGTCAGCGTAGCAAACCAAAACTGAAAAAGAGTTCTGGAACTCTGCATCCAATTCCTGTTGTTTCTAAGGTAATTTTGTGTACCAAAAATATCACTATGAAATAGAACTGCAGTTGCTGTTTGTTTGCAGCTGCATCATGTAACAACTTGTAATTCTAAATGTTCAAGCAACTAGCTTTTGTGTTTGGTACCATAGTAATATTTAAGCAGCTGCTAAAAGGCAATGCTACACCTTCAGACTTATAAATTAGCTCATTATAACCTCCCAACTTGAATTCACTTTGATTAACACCGTTGTGCATTTCCTTTTGTGGTCATTTTACTGTATTCATGTAATCATTCGTGTGTGCGTGTGTTCTGATTGGCTATATCTGTTGGGTGGTGTTATGATGGATAGACTTTGAATCTGTCTTTTGATTGAGTTGTAAGATCTCTTACACTTGTATCACAGATCCATGAGCATCTTGATACTGTCCATCCTTGTAAGGAAGTTGGACAGCAAATGCTTTTAATCGCGTAATAATTGCTATATAATGGAAACATTGGCATTATAGAATTAATTTGTACTCATACTATATTCAGGTTTGGCATCAGCTTGGAATAGATCTCATAGGACCATTAACTGAGACTCCATCCGGAAATAAGTACATTTTAACTATTACACAAAGTGGGCAGAAGCTACCCCTCTTCAATCAAAAGAGGCTGCTGGTGTGGCTAACTTTATTTACAAGGTAAGAAATGGCCTAACAATAGCTACAAAGGGCATTATGATATATGAAATAATCAATCATTATTATTTTCATATTATATATGTGTGCAGTTGATCTGTCGCTTTGGCTGTCCCAACATATCATCTCAGACCAGGGTCGTGAGTTTGTCAATCAACTTTCTGAGCATCTCTTTGCAAAAACACAAGCACAGCACAGGGTGACATCAGCTTATCATCCACAAACAAATGGACTTACCGAGTGATTTAACCAGACTTTATCCCATTCTCTGGTTGCTAGGATTGATGAAGATATGCTTTTAGACCCGTTCCAGCGGATTGAACTATAATATTGCAAATGTTTAATGCCGGAAGACTATGGGGACATGATCAGTTGCGATGGCTGCAATCATTGGTTCCACCAGGAGTGTGTAGGCCTAACTCAACCACCTGTTGAGGAACAGTGGATGTGTAAGGCTTGCAGCAGCTATTAAGCAACTTGCTATCAAACTTGTTCTCCAGGAGGATCAACTTTCTATCAAAGTTATTACGAAAGTCTATTGGCACTTAAAATGAAAATGCTGGGCGGACGCTATTCGATAGGCATTTACACGCACATTTACTTTATCTATAATTATACGTCCCCCGGACGCTTTTTCTAAAATTAATAATAACGTCCGGGTAGGACGTAAATCTACTAGGACGCAATTCGATATGACACCTGTCTCTTCCGACAGTGCGCGCAATCTTTGCGCATGTCTGTAACCATGAGGACTTTAAGAAAACCGATTCAAGCTGAAGTTGTTATAAAAATTCGTTCTTACAAAAGGACGGTCCGCTGGCCATTGCGCACCTAAGAATGCGCACCTAAGAATGCTCAGTCAAATTTGTTAGAATTGTCTTAATATGAGTAGAAAGTATTTGCTATTGTATTCTCTCTGGCTTGCATCCTCCATGCCAGTGGTGGAACACTGCATTGGTGATAGAGAAACAGCACAAGATGTTCTTGGAGACTTGACAGGAACTCTTGATATTAATGAAGACTGTAAGTTTATATGTCATTTCTATGTACATTAGCTTCCTAAGGCATGTAGCATCTTAAATAATCTATTTATGCTAATAATTATACAGTAGAATTCAAATTAACAATCTGCAGATATACCTCAGGCTAATTGCAAACAGTTCTATGATTTTGGCCTACGGACTTCTGGTCTTTACAAAATCAACACTAATGATGGTAAAGGAGAGTTCACTGCCTTCTGCGACATGAGCCTGCAAAGCGGTGGCTGGACAATCATCCTGAGGAGGGTCAATGGTGCATTGTCCTTCAACTTGAACAAGACACATTACCAAGTTGGCTTTGGTAAATTTAGCAGTAACTTTTGGCTTGGACTAGAAAAGATCAAGCGTTTAACAGACTTCGATGGTGCTACTTACAAGCTATATATAGGACTTGAAAGCTTTTTACCAAGATTTGTTCAGTTTCACTGGGCTGAATATGGTTCTTTTGGTTTGGGTGGGGCTGTTGATGATTATAAACTCTCCATTGGCGACTTTGATACTTCCGGCCCAGGGAGTGATGCACTATATCCACACAATGAGATGAAGTTTTCCACTCCTGATAATGATGTTGACACGTATCGCGGATTAAACTGTGCAGATCTTTTTAAATCGGGCTGGTGGTTCAACAATTGCCATCATGCGAACTTAAATGGCATCTATTACAATGACGGCTTTCATAACACATCATTATACGATGGTCTGACGTGGTCTACTTGGCTTGGTGATTCTATCTCACTCAAAACTGTGGTCATGGCTATCCAGCCAGCCTAGAAATGGGAACTGTTCCATTACCCTATATACATTATAAACACACTATAATGCTGGTACATTTTCTATTACCATGTAACTTAATTTGATTTAAAATATGTCAAAACATGTTTCAGTTGTATGTACTGGTATATATTTATAAAAACCTGTTATTTTTTTAATATATATAACTGCAATATACATCATGACTATATACATCTAAATAGCCAGAATTTTACATACACACAAGAATAAGCTTGATGCCGAATATAACATGAGACAATTCTTTAGTCTCTATAATATACTACCCTATATTAATAGAAATGAATGCAAGGCATTGTGTGATGAGAGAATGTGTAATGGGGAGATGAACAATTATTTATTGCATGTTTCCCAAAATGACTTAATTAATTCCTAGCATCATTGCCCTAATCCCAATCTTAGATCACATTGCTCTAGGTATTCTCCTAGCCAGATATAGCTGCAGACATAATACTAGACACTTATAGATTGTATTGCTTGGATTGTTATATATAGAAGTAGCTAAGGATTTATCCTTAGTGATTGCAAACGGGTAAAGGTTCTACAAACACCTACTTGATATTGAGCATGAAGATCATTTCCAGTTTAGCAAGGCATATTCCGTGATGATTATTTCCAGTTTAGCAAACCTGTTTATAGTTAAATCCAGCCAGTGGTTCCCATACCCCCAATTTCCCTATCCTCCCTGTTCCATTACCCATACCTGTGTAAAAACATGTTTTATTTGATTATATACATATGCACTAGTTCATATAAACTATATGAATAAGTGCAGATTAAAGATAATCGTTATTACAAAAAACGAAAACAAAAAAAGAGTGTTAGTAAGTATTAGTAGGTAGTTAATAAGTTAGTTGGTCATTGCAAAACAAATCAAATCAATCACATGGTTGCATTTTGTTAGCCAAGTATTCAATGCATAGTTTTGTAGAACTAAGAGCAATTCTTATATCATTTGACACCTCTGACAGGTTCCATTTTTTGGTTTTCATTCCCATGACGATGGAAAAACCTTGCTCACATCAGTAAGTGGTCGAAAAGGAAGTCAGGATCTTTAGAGTCTGTCTCTCCAAGGTTGGTGTGTCATTTAGCCGGGCTATCCAGTTTTCCAGGTCCTTGTTCTGAAATTCCAGCGTCCAAGCCTCATTCACTCAGAGTTATTCACTCCTCTTTTGCTGGAAAGTCATCTTCATCAACCTGATCCTCATCAGCCACAAAAGGCTGCTGGCATACACTGAAGGCAAAAGGTGACCAGATCAGGGAAGTATTCCTCCATCTTTCTGATCCTCCAATCTGGATGTCTGCTTTCAAAATTTCTAAACCATCCTCGCTCTCATCAACAAATTTGTCAAATGTGGGAAACTGTGCCCCACTATGCTCTTTGCAACTCCCTTGCTCCACAATTTTAGCTTTCCAATAATTGCAGAAATGGCTTGTTTTACATCGATGATTGTCACGTTCCTTCCTTGAAGTGCCAAGTTTTCTTTGCTGAGTTTTCAGTGAAGATGGCGCCCAAATAGCACAGACAGAAAAGCCATTTGGTCAGAAAAGTGGTGTGCCAAGTCTGATCCTTTTTGCTGCAAAGAATAATTGCACCGCCTCCCGATGCTCAATCATGCGATTCACAACCTTGCCCTGTGACACCCACCTTACTTCGGTGTGGTCTAGTAGCACTTCATACTTCTCGCCCATCTCTTTGCACAATTCTTTAAACACACGGCTGTTTAATTCTTTGGCTTTTTTTGAAGAGTTGGCCAAATACTGCTTTCAAGGCATCTGGGAGCATCTTAGACACAAGTGTATATCGGTGATTGCTGCAATAGTCAACAGTGATATCTGCATTTTTCCTTTGAACTAACCCTCTGAACCTGCGACTACCACCTATCACAGCTGACAGACACCTGTTGAACACTGTTCCAAGCCAGTCCATTTTTCTTGAGGAAGCCACTGACTATGCTGAACACATCCTCTCCTTGAGTTATCGTAGACTCTCACAGAGGAAAAACTCTTCCTTTACATCCAAGCGGTGAGTGAATATAACAAATAAAGCCATGTAAAATAGCGCAGCTGCTGACATCCATGGACTCATCAAATTATTTGTTATATGGACTGGTCTTGAATTCTTCCACTACTTCCACAGCCATTTCGTCGATCCTATGTCGAATTTGTTGTTTGAAACTGATATAGAACTGAGCTTCTTAGCCTGCTCTTCACCATGTGCTTTGGCAACCATCACTCGTGCACATGGCATAATAAGATTTTCGGCAATTGTATGCTCCTTTTGCTGCTGTGCAACTTTGTAGGCCATCTCTAGGAAGCTTCAAGAGTGACAAGAAGATTTTTTGCCGCAATACCAGTGTTTCTGAATTGAATACCCTAGAACTGCTTCTCCCTGTGTTCGAAGTAGGCTAGGTTTTTTTATGGAGATCAGGATGACATAATTGACAAATCCATGAGACAAGAAAAACATCCGAGCAAGTTCGCTTCTTGCTAGCCATAATAATTAGTGTCTGTGGGGGAAAAACCCTGAGAAGCTTGCTCTTGCACTCACAGTACACTATTGATGTAGAACACACTGGGCCAATATAATTTGTTTAAATTTTATACCAACACTAACTGACAATGATAACTTGAAGTGTAGGTGTCCAAATCAGGGAAGTATTCCTCCATCTTTCTGATCTTCCAAGTGAATCTGGATGTCTGCTTTCAAAATTTCTAAACCATCCTCACTCCCATCGACAAATTTTTCAAATGTGGGAAACTGTGCCAATCACATTATTTGCTAAATAATTCTTAAGAAGGTATAGATAAGTAGCTTATACATATAGAATGACATCACCTATTCATCTATCACAGTAAAGGTTAAGCAGTTGTCTTAACCTAATCTAGAAAGTTAAATTACAGTACTCACTAAATAATGTTAAGAATATCATTACATCAGTCATTACACTGACCTAACGTTTTGTAAGTCTGTAAGTCGAGCACAAAACACAAATAGCAACAAAAATATCTGTCAGTCAGCATTGCTACATTACCCCCAAAATATCGGTTTATTACCCCCAGGGGGTAATTTATCCCCAGGTTGGAAACTAATGTTCTACCAAGTTTGATGTCGTTCCTGATTGGGAGTATCCTACTCCAAAGAAGTCATGATTATCATTTTATCAGAGTCTCCTAAGATAGAAACTCTACAACTCTACAACAAGAATTGTTTCAGACGGATCAGGTTACTGTTGACACTCCGCTGAATGCACCGGTCCTGTATATTCTGCTCAAAACTATCCTGTTTGAGATAGACGTCCACCTGATTGATACTCATGAACAACCTCTTAGAACAATGAGGTCTGTTGTGTTCGGTATTTAGTAAAGAGGAGTGTGTTATCGTCTAATGTAAAGAAAAACCTTACTCGACACCTTATCTCTTGACGTACAAGTTTTCAATTCTGAAGAGGTGACACCAACTAAGATATATAGAAAATTCCTGGTTCAGAATAGTGACCTTCCTAATACCCTTTACCAAATGACAACCATAAAATATCATCAGCATTGGCATGCTTTTGTGTTGGTTAAAATTTGATTCCACTGAAATTGTCTCTGCAATTATGCTGCACCCATCACTGGTATGTCCCTCTTCGACCAAAAATGGCTGTTAAAAGTTTATGGTCGCAAGAGTATCCTGCAAACCGACCATAAACTTTTAACAGCCATTTTTGGAAAATCACAGCTCTTGCCCCATATGCTGAAGCATCTCCAGCCAACACAATGGGTAAGGCCAAATCAAAATTTACCCAAACTGATAAGGACACCAGCTGTTCTTTAGCCTTCCGAAAAACTGTTTCACATTTCGGAGTCCACTTCCACTGGGTTTCCTTTCGTAACAAGTAATTTAGAGGATGCAAGAGAGAGGACAAATTCGCCTGTAATAATTTAGCAATCCTAAAAATGACCTCAAGTAAGTAATATACTTAGGTACTGGGTCTTACTTAATAGCTTGAGGCTTGTTCCCCAAAGGATGACAGCTTATGCTATCAATCCTATGACCCCCAAAAACAACACTAGGACTTAAAAACGTGCATTTCTCCTTTGTGAATCTCACACCACACTGCTTGATCCTCTGTAGCACTATGTCTAAGTTCTTCAAGTGCTCTTCATAAGTCTTGCTTTTATCAAGCAAATCATCATTGTAACACTTGACTCCATCAATCCCTTGAAAGATCATGTTCAATTTTTTCTGGAACACTTTTGGAGCCAATGCGACACTAAAGGATAACCTGGTATACTGGTAAAAACCACAATGAGCATGGTAACAAATTTGCCTGATTCATCCTCAAGCAAGAATAACCAATATGCATTGAAAAAAACAAAATATATGAATACTTCTTCCCAGGAGTGGCAAATATTTCGTTAGAATGAGGCGGAGGATATTGCTCCACATCCATAGCTGAATTGAGGGTGATTCTGTAATCCCCGTACACAACCTCACACAATTGTTGTCCTTAGAAACTAACACAACAGGCATAACCTGCTCACTAAACTTAATTTCCCCCAACCCTCCCACTCCTTCTCTAGTCTGTCAAGTTGCTCTTCTACTGCATTTCTCAAAGGAAATGCAACCTGCCTTGCTCTACAAAAGTTGGGCTTGGCTGACTTATGCAACCTAGCCATGAATGGCTTAATTGTACCCAACTCATCTAAGAATACTGCACTGTACTCTTCTAACAAAGCATTAATGTCTCCCATAGGATTATGGAAAGATGCGATTGAGGCTATCATCTTCCTATCTAGTTGAATATGACTTAACCAGCTTCTCCCTAACAAACATGGTCCCAGGCTCAACTGCTTTGGACACAGCTGCTCATACTCTACAGCTTCCATCAGCTCACCTACTTGTTAGGGACACCCCAGACTTGGAAGGCCCTCTGACTATCAATATTGCAGTGCTGTAGCAGCAAGTTTGACCCTTAACCTCTCATTTACGAACTTGCTCAGTTCAATACTTACAAAATTAATACTTCAATTAGTTTCATAACTAGCCATACTCAGTAATTAAATTAATGACTACAATAATTATTAGTTCACCACTAATGACTCTGAACTCCAAACTGACCTCCAACAAATGACCTCTCAGCCACTTTTGACCACATTATCTTTGCTGGCTGTCTCTTGTAATTGATGTTCTGCTACTAGCCAGTATAACATGGCTGAGGCTCTGTGTAAGGTAGTTAACCGTAGTTTTCAATGTTCATGGTTTAACAGGTGGAAGTAGTACAGCAGTATAGAAATGGCTTCACTATGATACATCAAGAGATCTAGTTTTTTATCGTATATGAGTTTTGGCTGTAAAAACTGGGAATATGAAAAGTGCATCCGGAAATGTACAAGATTCAACTTTTATCACTAGTGGTAACTGGAAAGATGCCACCTGGCATTTTAATGCTCATGCAAACACTTTGATTCACAAACTAGCATTTGAAGATCAAACAGCCAAAAATGACAGGCAATGTTGGTTAAATGCTTTCATCAACCATTTCAGCAGAGAAACATGCTAACCATCAGTATTTAACTCAAGGTTGCACAGAGCATACGATTCTTAGCAAGACGGGCTATTTCTTTATGTGGCAATGGAGATGATGGCAATTTTACACAGCTAATGAAGTTGCATGCATTAGATGATCAGAGGATTACACCTTCAGCGTAGGACTGACAAATATGTCTGCCCCCAAGTTCAAAATGAACTTATAATGATATTGGCCAGCCAAATTTTAAGCTGTTTCAATTCGAACTTCAAAATTCTTTTCTTTAATGGCATGGATATTTCAAATATGGCCCTATTTACTTACGTCATGTGGATGAAAATTTCAAACCACATGAAGATTTTGTTGGTCTTCAAGTAGTTGACTATTAATTCAGATGTGCTTGTTGTATTTTCAAGGATACAATGTTATGGATGAACCAGAGCTTGAGTGATTGCAGAGGCCAGTAATATGTGTTGATCAAAAAATTGTGCAGCATCTCAGATAAGATCTCTTGAAATTGTTAATGTAGTTCCTTCAATTAATGCCGTGAGTGAGTCGAGTGCTTCCAGAGTGAGAAGAGTTAAAACGTACCGCTCCACAATGACCAGATGTGACTCAACAACTTGTTGGTCCATAAACTATCTTAAATTAGAATCTTGTTTAAATGAATTTATATCCGTGAACGATAATAGATGCTGGAAAGTTTTAAGTTTTAATAATTTTTTCTGCATTACAAATATTTTCAACACAATGTCAATTGGATGTGGTCATTAAAATGGGTGTAGTCATTAATGTGGGTGTGGTCATGGTCAGTTGCATTATGGCCGCACAGGTTTATTTTCCACTGCTATAGCTCTGCATGGTGTATGTCATATGAGAACAAACACTCAACTAATCACACTATTGTCACTTATTATTTACACACATTTGTCACCTATTTTATGTGGGAGTTATGGACCTTATTAGGTATGTTCTGTGTTGTGGCCTGTATTGATGTGGTGGGTTGGATCATGTGAGGGGGGGCTCTAGCTAGAGAGACTGGGTTTTGTTGCTGACCAAGTTGTTGTCTGTTGTATGTGAACAATTATTAATCTTTATCCTGAGCACTGGCTTCTGTGCTACCTAGCTTAGCCCTCTCACACTCTCTCTCTATACATATATACCCCTAAGGCCTTCCCTCATAAAAAGAAGCCTCGCACTTGGGGAACTATAGAAATACCTACACAACTTGGGTCTACTGGAGAACTCTCACGTTTGGAAATCAGGGAATCCTCATCGACGGCTTCACACAGCCTATCGATTCCAGGAAGATGGCTACTCGTCAGAGAACTGTATGCAAGGAGAGCAGGTTTTCTACCTCAGAAGAAGGAGGGAGAGAAGGGGGGACAACCGACTACAATGTGTATGAGGACATTGCGAATGAGGAGGTGTTCACTCACTTCAAGATAACTAAGAAATATTGACCGTTGCCATTCACAAGAGGAGAGAGCAGCATCGTTTCAACAGCACAATTCCGAGGTAACCTTCGAAATGTTGATGCAGAACATGTAGCTTTAAAGGCAAGAGGCCGAGAGAGCTTGCTGAGGAAAGAAGAGAAGTAAATGAACACTTTGTTGGTGATGATAGAAAAAGTCTAAGAGATGAATCTAGGAGTCGTAAAGGCGACAAGACTCACAGGATTCTAATCAACCAATCAAGCATCAGCAGTTGGTGACAATCCCAAAAATGGGCCAAGGGAACATCGATGTGCAGCAATACCTCTTAGGATTTGAGAGATCAGCAAATACCCACAAAGGAGCATTGGCCGAGTCAGTTACAGCCTTTACTGCCTGGAAAAGCCTACCATGTGTATGTTGCAGGAAGTGACGACATAGCAAAGGACTATGATGCCTTGAATGATGCAATATTGGAAGCATATTACATTGGTCCACCCACTTCCAAGAAGAGATTCTGGGAAAAGAAGACTCGACCTACTCCCAAAGTGGACAAGACATTGTGCTACCATGCAAGAGTTACAAGAAGTAGTTCTGGAAAAGAATGTGTATGTGAGCTGATGCCAAGGGAGGTGGAAGCCTGGGTCAGGGAAAGGGATCCTAAGAATGGTGAAGACACTGCTAAGCTAGCAGATAAGTATGTTCATATCCACAAGCTCGACCTGGATAAGGACACATGATTCAAGCCACCCCGACAGAAGTTTCAAAGATCGAAACCAAAGGTAGGAATCTACCCAAGACGAGAGTGAGATGCCCACAATGACAGCAATCAGAAAGAAGACATCTGCCGGACGGAATGGCAACCTGAGGAAGAGCAAGACGTGTGACAAGGAGAGAGTTACTTATGTTTCAAATGCAATGGCTGGGGACACATGGCTACTTGTTGCCCACACACAGGGGAAGTAGTCACTCGAGTCACGAGAGAAGAAAGGTGCCAAAATGTATGAAGGAAACACAATAACAAGGATGATAGTGGACAGTAGAGCTACCATAACTATGGTACACACCCCAAATGGTTCCTACACGGCAGAAACACAGCCAGTGTATGATGCCAATGCTAGTAATACAATACAATTAGGCCCTCTGGAAGTGGACAACCACTGATTTTTTGGCTCCATAAGATACATAAACCTGAAGTTCCCCTAGTCAACTGTGCACCATCATAATTATAAGCTTTCCAAATTCATAGCACATTTTGATATCACATCTAGCTGGCAATATAAGTACATATGTCAAGGATGCCATCTATCAAGTGTATTCAAGGTGAAAGTTTGGCATGGGATGAGTGTCTTGTCAGTTTTGACGTTTCCTCTCTTTTTACCAATGTTCCCATTGATGACGCCGTGAAATTAATTTTTGGAATGTTGACAAAATACAAGAGCTTGCATGAGAGGACTGCACTAGGGGCTGACAGGATTTCTGAACTGTTGGAGTTGTGCCTAAAATCTACCTACTTCAGGTATCAAGAAATGTACTTAGGAGCAGAAAGTTGGTGTAGCAATGGGCTCCCCCTTTATATGGATTTCCATGGAACCACGGTAACACCATCTGGTCTTTTCTCATCTGAGCGATCCAGAGTGGATAGTTCCAGCATGGAGAGGACACATGCAGATGTTAAGACATGTTGCAAGATGTCATTATGGCTGAGAGGTGGTGGTAGTGGCATCCCTCACTCTTCCTGCAGCTGAGGCCATATGTAGAGAGATAGTCAACCGAAGCCCAGTAATGATGAAAATGTGGGGATGACAGAGATAGGATCCTAAACAGAGACCAACAGCCATATTGATAGTGCTGTCATCCATAGGAATGAAGAGTCCAGACTCTTCAGCTGAAACATCCAAGAGCCAGGCATGGGCTATTTCATCAGGGGCATTGTCCAGAAGGAAATCTTTGGTCACTCGACGCATCCTAAGGACACCATCAGGGTAAAATTTAAATTTCTAAGAAAGACTTTTGGAACAGTAGAGATGGCAGGGGGGCATGTAGAATAGGTCATAAGAGATATTTTCATAATATACATTAAAAATACTCATCAACCATGAACAGAGAAGTTCTTACAAATCAAATTCAATTGCCAGGTAGTACTTTAGCTATGTTTGTGGAACCTTTCTAAAAATTGTGGGATACGCAGAAAGACTTTGCTTCCAGCAGTGGTTCAGTGCTGTGATTTTTCCCACTTAATTTTGTTATCTCATTGGTGTGATATATCCGGTGATGTCTTCATAATAATTTGCAATCACCTGTCCCAGCTTGAGATGTCTTTGGAACAAGTGATTCACAGATCAAGCTGATCTTTCCTTTCATCATGGTATAGGACAGCCTTTCCTGTGTGATCTTATTGTAGCAGCAGAGCTTGAGGAGGAGCTATCAGAGCTGATGAATCTGTCAAAGTACTGGTATTTCCATGTGGGAGTTGTGAGCAAATATCCTTTACTAGCCAAAACTGCACTGAAATTTGTTTTACTATCTCCATCATCGAATCTCATCGAATGTGGATTCAGTGCAGTTGCTGATTTGTTATCCAAGCAGCAAAGCAGGCTTGACATCACAAAATGAGATGAAAATGAGATGATTTGTGTCTGGTATTGACCAAACAGAGCCTGACTACAAACTTGGCCAACATCAGCAACAATGCTTTTTGACAATTATTTGGTATATCTTTTATGTTACATTAGTTTTTTTCCTTATATATAGTGTTGTGATACAAGATTGTGATAAACTCAGTTATGTCATGTTTGGCATAATTTGGTCTAATTTACAGCACTATTTAAAAAATATATATGCTGGATTAAAATTTTGGAGGACATGCGATGAAAAAAATTAAGAACCACTGATCTAGGCAATAAACATTCAAAATTTGGTAATGTCTGGTGAGAGCCAAGTCTCATTGGAACAAACAATATATATATGTTTTTGAAAAAAACAGCTTTAGGGATTTTCTGGTGAAGCGAGAGGTGTAATTTAAAAGAAGAGGAGGGTTTAGGTCCTTTGTGATTTCTTTAGATGGAGTTGATAGCTCGGCGGAATTGGCAGGAGATGTGGTGATAGAAGATATAAACGTAGACCCAGAAGAGGGAGGGAGGATAAGGATGTGAGGGCTGATGGAAGGATGATTGGGATACTGGAGAGGGGAAAGATGTTTTGTAGTGGGCATGGGGGCCAATGGTTTAGTGGGGGATATCCATTGCTGTTGATACCAGATGGAGGGTGCTGATCTCTTATACAAGAGGAGGAACCCTTGGGTAGGTAGGGGGTGAATACAAGTAGGCAGTATAGGAGGGTTGAGTGGAGAGTGGGATTGATCCCTTAGATGACGGAAGAGCCCTTGAGGTGGAAACGGATAAATGGGAATAGGTAGTAGAGGGGGTTTGTGTGGAGTACAGAAAGCATGGTGAGCTATGTGTGGAGGCTGTGGAGGAAAGTGAGAGGATAACAAATTATTTGATGGAGAAAGAGTATTGGAAGTGGAACAGTTGAAGGAGTTAGACTTAGTGACAAGACATAGTGTAGAAAGAGGCGAAGCTGGAGAAACAGAATTTTGCAGGGTGGTTTATATCAAGACCTACATTTGAGAAAGTTGAGGAATACTGGGAGGAGAATTGAGTGGAGAATTAGAAGCTGGGATGGCTGATAAAAAGGAGGAAATTGACTCATGGTGTACTAAATTCAACGTGAACTTGGGTGGGTGATGCCTCCAGGTGTTTTGAAGTGGCAGCCTAAGAGCCTGGAAACTCTCTTCCAGCATCCAAAATTGGGTGACCAGGGTGGGAGAGAGAATCCTTTATGCAGCGAGGGTAGACAAAATGGATAAGCTTGTGTGAGAGAGATGGGAGTTCCAACGTGCAGTGAGACCAACAGGAGCAGGTTTCACATTGGATCGTATTACCTTCATCTGGACTAACACTACACACACACTTGACATCAGCAGTACTAGGACCTGGGTTTGTTTCCACGTTACCAAACACAAGTAGCAGTAGGCAGCCTACTTTAGCTAAACTAGGAGAGGGTAAAAGGAAGAAATGACAACCATGACAGCAGATATGATGAAGAATGTAACGTGCATGAGTCAATGAGAGAGACAGCTGACAAGAAACAAATACAAAGATATAGTAATTCCAGAGAAAGTGAGGTGGAGGTTAGAGCTTCAAAAGAAGACATTAGAAGGATCAGGAGGAAGAGTAATTTCTAGCAGTTACTACTGAGGGTTTTAGTTGAGTATGAATGTAATGTTGGTGTATTGCGAGGTTGATGGCTTGTCACATGTCTGGTCAGCCACTGAAGCCAAATATACATAACTAAGTGATTAGTTGTGCACAATGACGAGTACATGGATTTGATGCATCGGACAGTGCACAAACAATTCCCACATAAACATAGAGAAAGGGTTAAGAAATATCTGAGGGAGAGGATTCTATAGTTTCTCACGACTAAACTCAGTCGAAAAGATCACATTTAGTGATATCCAAACTCACTTAATGCTCGCAGATTTGGATGCCATACTCATTAAAGACATGATTGCTCTAGAAAGAATTCAGCGATGAGCCACTAAGTACACTCTAAATGACTTTTCATCAACTTACAAGTCCAGATTGATATATTTGCTGGACATACAGGACATTCTTTTCATGGTTTAATCAATCGATAAAGAAGAGATCAGCAATCTTCGATTTCATTCATTTTGGTTCCATTTCTACCAGGTCTTCCACTTCCAGCAAGCTCAAGTACAACTTCTGTCATTGTTATCACTGCCTTATTCATTATGGAACTCACCACCTCTCGTTGACTTAACCCTTAGTTTTCAATACATCCTCTATCATTATTTCTGGCAGTAGAATTCAACTCTGATTCCCCTTGTTACTTTCACCATCTTTGTCATCTTTGTCCCTGTTTTACATGTAATTTATGTAATGCAAATCAGTATTATGACCCAGCATATACTCATAATTTATATAAATAATTCTTGCAAATAGAACTGAGCCAATTCACAAACAGCTGCAATTTTTCTTTAGCAAGAAGTAATCAACTTGTTTCCTCAGAAGTTACTTTCAACAAAACAAGGTAACTACTTATAACGCATGTGTCTATGTGTATTATATGATACAAACACTTGTGTATCTACTCACATGGTAAATTATATACATGATTGGTTAGTTGTGGTCTTACACCGAGTAACTTCTTGTGGGTGGCTGCTTGACTATATATAAAAGATAGAAACAAGTCAGAAATACTTGAAGATTTCTCTTTGGATGAGGTCAATTTTGGGGGCTTTTATTATTATCACTATACTGTAAATGTTGGTTAAATTGGTAAATTCTTTTTCAATTCTTGTCAATCTGAATTCACCATTTTTGTCTTGTAGATATATAGGTAGATAGAAGATAGGTAGATAGACACACCATGTGCAGCCGTACCAAGTCTTTCGTCCAACTCTCCGCTGAGGGTTTGCAAAGAAAACTTGGTAATGCTCCTCATGGCATATGTGAATGTATCTATCTATATGCTTTATTTGCTGTACACTCAACCATAAAAGGGTATGTATCTATAATTTAGATAATTTAGATTGCTCTACGTCTACGACTGTGGTTCTTTTACTTTATAATTTAGTTTACTATAGTTTACTATAGTTTACTATAGTTTAGTAGTTTGTATTTAAAGTAAAGGAGCACTTACTGGAAAAGAAAACTTCAAATTCTGATAATGCCTTGCTGCCATTGAAACAAGACTGGAAATTGCTAATGTGGCAAGAATGGACTTGCATTGATTTCTCCCTATATGCCTGGGGAAGTGTCACGACATTGCCATGGGTGCTGGGACTGGTCTCATCACAGCTGGTTCACTCATGGTGCACAGAAGACTTTAAATTCCTCTACAGGCAGTGAAAATCTGTGAGATAATCTGCAAATTCAAGCTCCCTGTTACCATCAGAATTTCATCAAGTAATATTTGACAGGTTAGATGGCTCTATAATTAGAAAAGTTGCTCTCAAAATGGGTGGAGCTGCAGGACAGAAAAGGTTCTGTGTCTATTGGTTCACAACCTACAGATTTATGTGAGGCCAGTGCTTCAGTAACAAATCGACTGCACAGAGTTTGTACATCAGATGGTATCACTTCTTTTGTTGCTTGCAGGTAGACAAATTCACTGGAATAAGGAGCATCGATATTGGTGAAACAGTTAAGCACATCGTGGGGAAAGCAATATCCATAATACTCTAAACAGACATCATGGCTGCAGCTGGTTCACTACAGTTATCAGCTGGTCATGAAAGTGGCTGTGAGGCAGCGATACACACAATGCCTGCCACCTTCCACTCACATGATAGAGATGCTGTCATCTTGGATGATGCTACTAATGCTTTGAACTCCCCAAATTGCCAAGTTGCCTTAAGAAATATACAACATCACTGCTCTTCACTTACCTCAGTGTTAGTGGCAACCTTCGTGATCTTCAATGGTGGGATTGCATATTTTTTTAGGTCCGGGTTACAGTGTAAGAATCAGCTCCCTTGAAGTAAGCAAACAAAAGCTACACAGCACTACTTTGTTCCATGTCTACAACAAGCAATCCATCCAGGAGCGCGTCCTTGAAAAAAATTTTTTTTTTAGAGTGATCTGTGGTAAGCAGGTATTATCCCGATGCCTTGCCCACTGGCTAGTAGTCAAAGAAGATCAACTAAACAATGCCAAAGACCTTTTTTGAGGGAACAGGGATATCAATCACAGCTTATGGAAGAGGACACTTGAGAGCAGCACTTGGCACAGATTATTTTGTGAAATCTTTTTTGTAAGAGATACATGTTTAAGTAGGTTGAAACCTCTCCAAGATTGGTTCCAGTCAACCCGAGCATCTTATGTACATAATCTTCAAAGCAAATCGACATATCTTAGTTCCAGTCAACCTCATGCAGCATTTTATATCCATAGTCTTCACAGCAAATGGACATCTCTTGGCTGAGATTGGTTTCTGTCAACCTCATGCAGCATCAATGTCCAAACAAATGGACATATCTTGGCCGCACAAATCTTGACATCTGACATCTTCCAATCTTGAGATTAAAACACATGAAGATCTTCTACTAGCTATATATTATAAGCCTTGACTGCTCCTATTGCTGATCAGGGTTTCTTTCTACACAAAGCTCCCTGTCAGTTGTGTATGTAGCCAAAAGCCAAACGTGTACTGTAACCCATGCTTTGAGCTGCACATATGCGAGTTTCCCAGCTATCTGCCATAGTGAAGTAAGAGGCATGACAACCCATCCACTAAATGATGTCTGCTGCGATGTTGGAATAGAGCACCATCATTGGACATTTAGCCTGCATTTACAAACAGCTAACAGGGATGAAGGAGCCGTGCCATCACAAAGCCCAAGGATTTGGAGGTAATGAAAACAGTGTTATCACAATGACCTCGTCAATAATCAACTTGAATTTTATTCTCTAGATGTTTGGACTAGATGCTCTAGCCTCATCAGGAATAATGAGATTCTAAGACTTGTGTGAGCTTGTTATATACCGGTTGCTAGCTATCCACCACATGATACAAACCACACCTAGGCTAATGTGTAAGCCTCCACTAGCAGTTCCTTCAGTCTTCTGGCCTGGTCTAAGATGGTAGCTTTGTCCGGATGTCCATTGTCCCATGCATGTTCAGCAGTTGCAGATTTCTCTTTAGCACACTTTTTACAGACATCTTGATGTTCTTTCATTCTGATCTCCAGTCTTCTGTTGGCCTCCCCTGTGTAGTACTTCCCACAGCTGCAAGGGATCAGGTACACAACACATGACTGCATACTGGCTGGTAAGTCATCCTTCACTCTGCTCAGTTGTTCCTTCAGAGTTCCTGATCTAAAAAAGACTGATGTTGAACTTCCTGCAGACCCTCCTGCTCTCTTTACTCATCCCTGTTACAAAGGAATCACTACCATAGGATCCTTCTTTTCAGATATCTTCCTTTCTGCGTTTAAATGTAGCTACAGACCAAAGGTTGATGAAGGCTTGCAGATAACCACTCTCTGTAAAGACCCCATTCAAATGATGTCTTCCTTCCAAAGGTCCTCCTTCTCCATCATTGACCTTTTGGCTCTATCTTACAAGCTCTTCACCACTCCTCTTCTGACATGGATAGGATGATGTGATTTATAATCAAGGTACTGGTTGGTGTGCGTGGGTTTTCTGTAAACTGTTGCAGTCAGCCTTCCATCTTCCTTCCTTGAATCCAGAAGCAACGATCCGTCCACTTCAAGCTCCTTGGTAAACTTTGTGGATGGCCTGATGTTGTTCAGATGGTCCAACAACTCCTGCTCACTTCCCTTCTTTACTATGTAGAAAGTATCATCCACATATCTCTTCCGAAACCTTGATTTCAAGGAGGCAGCCAATTCCTCAAAGAATTCCATGTAATGATTGGCTACCACTGCAGATACTGGAGAGCCCATTTCTGCACCTATTTCTGCTCACATTATTTTTCTTAATATTTGAATTAGGCGGATTTTAGGTACAACTCCAGCAGTTCAGAAATCCTGTCCAGCACCTATATAGTGCAGTCTTCTCATGCAAGCCATCAGGCCAGAAGACAGAACTGTATCAGCCAAGCACCAAAGTGTCAGCAGTTGAAGCGTGATTGTGGAATTGACTTACCTAGCTGCTGGGGAATCACTCTCAAGACAAAAACATGACCACCATATTTTTTTTCTGTATTAGCATTCTTTGTCGATGTTTAATGTATATATTTTTTACTTTTAATTTTTAATATTATTGTTATTATTTTACAGTGTTTATTATTTTTGTTACTGTTTATTTGTTACTGTTTATTCAAAATAAATGATTTTTAAAATATTATTTTTTAATTGTTTTTAAATTTAATTTCATTATTATTATTTTAATTTTAATCATCATCATCATCGTCGTCATCGTCATCGTTGTTGTTGTTGTTATTGTTAGTGTTGTTGTTATAATAATAATAATAATAATAATAATAATAATAATAATAATAATAATAATAATAATAATAATAATAATAATAATAATAATAATAATAATAATAATAATAACCTCTAAATCATTAGGCTTTGCAAAATTCACCCAAACAGTAAATAATAATAATAATAATAATAATAATAATAATAATAATAATAATAATAATAATAATAATAATAATAATAATAATAATAATAATAATAATAATAATAATAATAATAATAATAATAATAATAATAATAATAAAACAATATATAATATATTGATAAAACAATATATAATATATATATATATAATTATTATACATATATATAATATTTATATAGATATCGCCCTATTTGAATATATAATAATAATAATAATAATAATAATAATAATTATTATTATTATTATTATTATTATTATTATTATTATTATTATTATTATTATTATTATTATTATTATTATTATTATTATTATTATTATTATTATTATTATTATTATTATTATTATTATTATTATTATTATTATTATTATTATTATTATTATTATTATTATTATTATTATTATTATTATTATTATTATTATTATTATTATTATTATTATTATTATTATTATTATTATTATTATTATTATTATTATTATTATTATTAATTATTATATAATTACTATATATATACATGCATACCCAAACACAAATAACCAACAAATGCAAGCTAACAATCTAAGGCAAAGTCCCCAAAATAGCTGCAGCATTACCCCACTGAACTGCAGAAAGGACTGCGACCTCGGCTCCTCCAAATGGCCAAATGGTCAGCGAGCCATTTTTATTGTTGTTTATTTATTATTTATTTTGTTTTGTCTAATTTTTTAATTTTTTATATTATTGTGTTTTTTTGTTGTTGTTTTTTTTTGTATTTTTGCCACTTCTGGTTCATGTGCTGGGTGTGTGTGCTGGGTATGTGTGCTGGGTGTGTGTGCTGGGTGTGTGTGCTGGGTGTATGTGCTGTGTGTGTGTGCTGGGTGTGTGTGCTGTGTGCTGGGTGTGTGTGCTGGGTGTATGTGCTGGGTGTGTGTGCTGGGTGTGTGTGCTGTGTGTGTGTGCTGGGTGTGTGTGCTGGGTGTGTGTTCTGGGTGTGTGTGCTGGGTGTGTGTGCTGGGTGTGTGTTCTGGGTGTGTGTGCTGTGTGTGTGTGCTGTGTGCTGGGTGTGTGTGCTGGGTGTGTGTGCTGGGTGTGTGTGCTGTGTGCGTATGTTGGGTGTGTGTGCTGGGTTGTGGTTTGTATCAAGTGGTGAATAGAGCTAGCTACCAGTATATAACATGCTCATGTGAGTCTTTGCATCTCACTATTTTTTAAGGCTAGAGCATACAGTTAAAAACATTGAGAGATTAAATTTCAAGTCGATTATTGAAAAGGTCTTTGAGAGTTCGTTGAGAGTATGTTAAGGGGGGAATAATGTCAAAAAAATACACCTCGACAATACCAATCATAACTTCCACACACTACCCTCTATCAACATAATTTTTGTACCAAAATGTAGCTTAGAAGAATAAGCTGTATTTAACTTTTGTGATAGATATATTTTATGCCAAAGTGTCAGCCAGGAAATCCAGTCCTCGAATTAAAAATCCATTAATAATGCTAAGTGGCTGCTAGGTGATTTATGGTGTAAGAGTACATGTAGTAGTTTCACCTAAACTATTTGAATAGGTACGATAATGCACCACAGGAGAGGGGGGGAAATCCCATACAAACCTCATGCAGATATGCTGGTCTATACCCAACACATTCTCATAACAGTGAAAATAAATTACTTTAGGTTAAAGAGCACACAATAAGCATTCTGGTGATATATAAATTATGGGTGAGAAATTAGGGAGAAATTTGTGGAAATATGTGGAAATTCTTCTAATCTAATGCGACACGATTCTTCTTCACACTTGGGTTTCTAATGAAAATAGTGAGTGCAAAAGCTGTCATAACTGCATCATAGAATCTTCGAATGTTCTGAAACTTGGAATATGACTTCAATATGAGCAGATACACCATTTAAAATAGTTGTTATAAAAAGTATTTTGACATTATTATTCCCCCCCTTAACCCCATCACACACACTTACCAAATCTATAAAAATGAGTCTGGGGAAGAGGAGAGCCGATAACAGGAGATTGAGCCTCGCTGCTCACACCACTTATTTTTACACCTTCTGGCAAAATCTGCTTAAGTCTTGTATAAGAAACTAGCTGCCCTGACTGCCTTCAAACAGAATACCTTCAAACAGACATTCTTACTATTGGCTCAGATGTCGGCTAAGTTTCTCTCTGCTCGACTCAGCTATTATGTGCTTCCGAGGGTCATGTTTTGTCTCTAGACATCCAGGTGTCTCTGGTGGCGAGACTGATTTAGCCCTGTGTGAGGGGACGATGGAGACTGAGACATGGACAACTCTACCTTATGTTCCATGTGTGAGGGGAGGATGGAGACTGGGACATGGACAACTCTACCTTATGTTCCATATGTGAGGGGAGGATGGAGACTGAGACATGGACAATTCTACCTTATGTTCCATAATGTGAAGTGAATGGAGACTGGGACATGGACAACTCTACCTTATGTTCCATGTGTGAGGGGAGGATGGAGACTGGGACATGGACAACTCTACC